>CM053035.1:72185336-72600336 GCA_028564925.1 Lithobates sylvaticus
AATTACAATGGCCAATATGCATGTTAATGTCATAAAACAGGTTTGGGGACCCGGGTCCTGCCCCAGGGGACATATATCAATGCAAAAAGAACTTTTAAAAACTAACGTTTTTTCGGGAGCAGTCATTTTAATGATGCATAAAGTGAAAAAAAAAAAGTGAAATTTTCCTTTAAATATGGTACCTGGGGGGTGTCTAAAGTATGCCTGTGAAGTGGCATGTGTTTCCCGTGTTTAGAACTGTCCTTGCACAAAATGACATTTGTAAAGGAAAAAAAGAAGCCATTTAAAACCACGTGCGGCTTTAATGTCATGTCTTGTCCTGGCCGCCATATGGCTGAAAAACCTTGAGAAAAATGGCATGGCTACCCCATCACCCCCCCCCACCCCAGCCCCTTTGGGTCTTGTATGGATATTAAGGGGGACCCCGCACCCAAAATAAAACCCTATACCTACAACCCTATATACTCTGAACAGCACTATATAGGTGGTGCAAACAAGACACGGACTGTAGGTTTGTTCTTAAGTAGAATATGAACAGGTACATTATGAAGTGTAGCTCCATCCCAAAAAAATCTATTTTTAAGCTTTTTGGAGAACATAGGGAGGGGTTATCACCCCTGTAACATTTGCTGTCTTTGCACATCTGTTCAGAACATGTCACCTCACTTTCCGTCCCAATGACAAATGTTTTTGGAAAAGTGGGGTTTTAATTGAAACAAGGATTGGTGATAAAGCATCAGTAGAGAGGAGATACCTTTTTCCCAAATTAAATCTAACAGGATAGAATTTCCCTTCCTAGGGGTAGATTTCCTCTCACTTCCTGTTTTCTCTTTCCGTTTGCAAGTAGGAGTCGTTTGTAAGTTGGATGTTTGAAAGTAGGGGCCTGCCGTATATACTCTGCAGAAATTGGCCCTGTTAGATGTTGGTGTAGCCACAAGACTGGTGGGCACAGGAATGGGCCCTGCTGTGAGTTAATAGATCAAGATTTGTACTTGCATGCACCTGTTGAACCGGGCAGAAAAATTGGGCCTTTGTGGTGGTGGTGGTGGTGGTGGACGGTGTTGCCACAAGACTGTAAGCCCTCACAGTTACTCTTGGTGGGTGCAGGAATGGGCCCTGCTGTGAGTTATTAGATCAAGATTTGTAATTGCATGCACCTGTTGAACAGGGCAGAAAAATTGGGCCTTTGGTGGTTGTGGTGGTGGTGGTGGACGGTGTTTCCACAAGACTGTAAGCCCTCACAGTTACTCTTGGTGGGTGCAGGAATGGGCCCTGCTGTGAGTTATTAGATCAAGATTTGTAATTGCATGCACCTGTTGAACAGGGCAGAAAAATTGGGCCTTTGGTGGTGGTGGTGGTGGTGGACGGTGTTGCCACAAGACTGTAGGCCCTCATAGTTACTCTTGGTGAGCGCAGGAATGGGCCCTGCTGGGAACTATTAGATCAAGATTTGTAATTACACGCCCCTGTTAAACAGGGGCTGAAAAATTGTGCCTTAGGCATTGGTGCTGGTGCCACAACACTGCAACCCCTCACAGATACTGTACTCTTAGCACAGCAATGAGACCTGTTGCAAAGCATTGCCTAAAAATTGTCATTACACGCCCCAACAGGGGCTGAAAAATTGTGCCTTAGGCACTGGTGCTGGTGCCACAACACTGCAACCCCTCACAGATACTGTACTTGGAGCACAACAGTCACACCTGTTGCGAAGCATCTTTTTAAAAAATTGTAATTACACGCCCCTGTTATACAGGGGCTGAAAAATTGTGCCTTAGGCATTGGTGCTGGTGCCACAACACTGCAACCCCTGACAGATACTGTACTCTGAGCACAGCAATGAGACCTGTTGCAAAGCATTGCCTAAAAATTGTAATTACACGCCCCAACAGGGGCTGAAAAATTGTGCCTTAGGCATTGGTGCTGGTGCCACAACACTGCAACCCCTCACAGATACTGTACTCTGAGCACAGCAATGAGACCTGTTGCAAAGCATTGCCTAAAAATTGTAATTACACGCCCCAACAGGGGCTGAAAAATTGTGCCTTAGGCACTGGTGCTGGTGCCACAACACTGCAACCCCTCACAGATACTGTACTTGGAGCACAGCAGTCACACCTGTTGCGAGGCATTTTTTAAAAAAATTGCAAGTACACGCCCCTGTTATACAGGGGCTGAAAAATTGTGCCTTAGGCACTGGTGTGGTGGCATTTATCATTGAGGAGGAGGAAGAGGATAGTCAGTGAACATAACAGGACAGTCACTCAGCATCAGCATAGGCAGTCTTGAAGGGATGTGACATTATAAATTATTCAGTTATATCCGCTTCAGGTGAAGGTCAGATTCATTTTTATGAAGGTCAGTCGATCAACCGAGTCGGTGGACAGGCGCACCCTATGATTGGTGACAAATCCTCCAGCAGCACTGAATGTGCGTTCGGAAAGAACGCTGGATGCAGGACAGGCCAGTAGCTCAATTGCATACTGTGCAAGCTCTGGCCAGTGATCCATCCTCAGGACCCAGTAAGCCAGAGGATTTTCGGTGGGAAAGGTGTCCAAGTCTGACCTTGCCCCTAGGTATTCCTGCACCATGTATATCAGACGCTGGCGATGGTTGCTGGAACCGATCATACCTTGGGGCTGCGGACTAAAAAATTGTCTGAACGCATCGGTCAGACGTCCACCTTCCCCACCGCTCCTTCTGCTACTGACCGAAGCCTCAGCAACTCGTCGTCCAGGACCAGGAGTTTGTAACCTCCCAGTTTCTGGGAACGCGTTGCACAGACCTTTCTGCAAAGCCTCCCTGAGATGTCTCATCCTCTGCTCCCTCTGCGACGGCAAGATAAGGTCCGCAACCTTACCCTTGTACCGTGGATCAAGGAGAGTGGCTAGCCAGTAATGGTCCCTCTCCTTGATCCGAAGAACACGAGGATCCTTCCGCAGGCTTTGCAGGATCAGGGAGGCCATGCAGCGTAGGTTAGCTGAGGCATTCGGTCCAGAGTCTTCTGGGTCACTGAGGATGACATGATCGCCAGCCACCTCCTCCCAGCCACGTACAAGTCCACTGGTTTGTTGGGACTGTACATCATCCCTAAAAGACTGCTGCTGTTGATGCTGAGTGCCAGGCTCCACCTCCATGCTCACACAATCCTCCTCCTCCTCCTCCTCATCCTCATCCTCTTCCTGTGTGATGGGTGGGACAGAAGGAATACTGTCTGGATAAAGGGGGCCTTGAGAGGCAAGGAAGTCCTCCTCTTCCTGCCTCTGTTCTGCCTCAAGTGCCCTGTCCATTATCCCACGCAGCGTATGCTCCAACAGGTGGACAAGAGGTACAGTGTCACTGATGCATGCACTGTCACTGCTCACCATCCTCGTGGCCTCCTCAAATGGTGAGAGGACAGTGCATGCATCCCTGATCATGCTCCACTGGCGTGGGGAAAAAAAGCCAAGCTCCCCTGACCCTGTCCTGGTGCCGTAGTCGCAAAGGTACTCATTGATGGCCCTCTGCTGTGTGTGCAGTCGCTGCAGCATGGCCAACGTTGAGTTCCACCTGGTGGGCATGTCACATATTAGGCGGTTCTTGGGCAGGTTCAGCTCCTTTTGCAGCTCAGTCAGCCGAGCACTGGCATTATAAGATCGGCGGAAATGCACACAGACTTTCCTGGCCTGCCTCAGGACATCCTGTAAGCCTGGGAACCTGCCCAAGAACCGCTGCACCACCAGGTTGAGGACGTGAGCCATACAGGGCACATGGGTGAGCTGCCCCAGTCGCAGGGCAGAGAGGAAGTTGGTGCCATTGTCAGAAACGACCATTCCTGGCTTAAGCTGGCGTGGCGTCAACCACCTCTCGGCCTGCCCCTGCAGAGCTGCCAGAACCTCTGGCCCAGTGTGGCTCCTGTCCCCCAAACACACCAGCGCAAGCACAGCATGGCATCTTTTTGCCTGCGTACTCGCGTAGCCCCTTGTACGCCTACGGAGCACCCCTGGTTCCGAGGACAGAGCACTGGAGGAAGAAGAAGAGGAGGGGGTGGAGGAGAGAGGTGTGTCACAACCAGTAGTAGCATTTTGAAGGCGGGGTGGCGGAACAACCTCCAACACTACTGCACCTTGTCCTGCATCCCTCCCAGCTGACAATAGAGTGACCCAATGGGCCGTGAAAGAAAGATAACGTCCCTGTCCATGCCTGCTGGACCATGAGTCAGCGGTAATATGCACCTTACCGCTGACCACCCTGTCCAGCGAGGCATGGACATTGCCTTCCACATGCCGGTAGAGAGACGGAATCGCCTTACGTGAGAAAAAGTGGCGTTTGGGAACCTGCCACTGAGGAACCGCACATTGAACAAACTCACGGAAGGGGGCTGAGTCTACCAACTGAAAAGGCAGCAGTTGAAGTGCTAGCAATTTAGCCAAGCTAGCATTCAACCTCTGGGCATGTGGATGGCTGGGAGTATACTTCTTTCGACGGTCCAGCAGCTGGGGCAGGGAAATTTTCCTGCTACAATCGGACGTCGGTGTACTGCAAGTACTTGGTTGTGACACACCTAATTCTACACCTTCAGTCCTCTCAGAGCAGCTTTCAGAGAGGACTGAAGATATAGTGGGGATGGAGATCCCAGCTGATGAGGAGCAAGGAGAGGTCCGCTTTGTTCTTTGGTGTGGGTCTTTTATGTGTGCTTGCCAACGAGCTGCATGGCAGGTCGACATATGTCTGCTCATGCTTGTGGTGCCCAAGCGGCTGATGTTTTGGCCACGCGAGATACGCTTGAGACAAATATTGCAAATAGCAGTGGTGCGATCTGATGCACTCGTCTCAAAAAAGGCCCACACCAAAGAACTTTTGTGATAACGTGCAGAGGCAGCGCCCTGCACAGGCGGAGCTCTGCGGTGTGGTACAGTTGCTGTGCTGGCCTCTAGCTGGCCTCCAGGGGGCATCCTGCCTCGTTGGACATGTGACGCCGCATCCTCCTCCTCCTCCTCCTCCTCCTCCTCTCTCCCTTCAGGCACCCACGTGGAGTCAGTGACCTCATCATCCCCTCCCTCTTCACCACTAGAGCAAACCTGGCAGTAAGCTGCAGCTGGTGGAACAGTACTGCCAGATTGCTGTCCTTCAGCATCCCCTCTCTCTGCGCGCACACTACTGCCTTCCTCAAGCTGGGTATCATCATCCGAGCCTTCGAATCGTTGGGCATCCTCCTGGAGCATGTACCCAACACTGTGCTCAAACAGTTCGGGGGACTCCTCAGGAGGACATGGTGGGTCTAGGGAAGGGGTGGCTGATGATGCCATTGAGTACGCGTTGGCAGCTGCTCTGCCAGTACCCTGAACCTGGGTGAGAGAGGATGAGGAGGATGAGGAGGGCTTGGTCATCCATTCTACCAAGCCTTCGGCATGATGCGGCTCCACATGTCCAGCTGCCGAAAACAAAGACAAGCGTGTCCCATGGCCACGTGCTGATGACGATGCACGACCACGTCCACGGCCAGCACTGTTGTCTCTAGAAACAGAGCCTGCCTGCCCTGTGTTCTTGCCTCGGCACGCTCTGCCTCTCCTTGGCGGTCTTCCAGCCATTGTAGTCGGTAGTGTCTATAGTATAAAAAGTAGAGCTCCTATGTGTGCTCACAACACACTGTAGGTCCTATGGGTGCTGACACTAACACACTATAGGTACTATGTGTGCTGCTGACAAGAAAATATAGGAGCTCTGTGTGCTGCCACTAACACACTAGAAGTCCTATGGGTGCTGCTGACACAATAGGTAGTATATGTGTGCTGCTGTCAAGAAAATATAGGAGCTCTGTGTGCTGCCACTAACACACTAGAAGTCCTATGGGTGCTGCTGACACAATAGGTAAAATATGTGTGCTGCTGTCAAGAAAATATAGGAACTCTGTGTGCTGCCACTAACACACTAGAAGTCCTATGGGTGCTGCTGACACAATAGGTAAAATATGTGTGCTGCTGTCAAGAAAATATAGGAGCTCTGTGTGCTGCCACTAACACACTAGAAGTCCTATGGGTGCTGCTGAGAAGAAAATATAGGAGCTCTGTGTGCTGCCACTAACACACTAGAAGTCCTATGGGTGCTGCTGACACAATAGGTAGTATATGTGTGCTGCTGTCAAGAAAATATAGGAGCTCTGTGTGCTGCCACTAACACACTAGAAGTCCTATGGGTGCTGCTGACACAATAGGTAAAATATGTGTGCTGCTGTCAAGAAAATATAGGAGCTCTGTGTGCTGCCACTAACACACTAGAAGTCCTATGGGTGCTGCTGAGAAGAAAATATAGGAGCTCTGTGTGCTGCCACTAACACACTAGAAGTCCTATGGGTGCTGCTGAGAAGAAAATATAGGAGCTCTGTGTGCTGCCACTAACACACTAGAAGTCCTATGGGTGCTGCTGACACAATAGGTAGTATATGTGTGCTGCTGTCAAGAAAATATAGGAGCTCTGTGTGCTGCCACTAACACACTAGAAGTCCTATGGGTGCTGCTGACACAATAGGTAAAATATGTGTGCTGCTGTCAAGAAAATATAGGAACTCTGTGTGCTGCCACTAACACACTAGAAGTCCTATGGGTGCTGCTGACACAATAGGTAAAATATGTGTGCTGCTGTCAAGAAAATATAGGAGCTCTGTGTGCTGCCACTAACACACTAGAAGTCCTATGGGTGCTGCTGAGAAGAAAATATAGGAGCTCTGTGTGCTGCCACTAACACACTAGAAGTCCTATGGGTGCTGCTGACACAATAGGTAGTATATGTGTGCTGCTGTCAAGAAAATATAGGAGCTCTGTGTGCTGCCACTAACACACTAGAAGTCCTATGGGTGCTGCTGACACAATAGGTAAAATATGTGTGCTGCTGTCAAGAAAATATAGGAGCTCTGTGTGCTGCCACTAACACACTAGAAGTCCTATGGGTGCTGCTGAGAAGAAAATATAGGAGCTCTGTGTGCTGCCACTAACACACTAGAAGTCCTATGGGTGCTGCTGAGAAGAAAATATAGGAGCTCTGTGTGCTGCCACTAACACACTAGAAGTCCTATGGGTGCTGCTGACACAATAGGTAGTATATGTGTGCTGCTGTCAAGAAAATATAGGAGCTCTGTGTGCTGCCACTAACACACTAGAAGTCCTATGGGTGCTGCTGAGAAGAAAATATAGGAGCTCTGTGTGATGCCACTAACACACTAGAAGTCCTATGGGTGCTGCTGAGAAGAAAATATAGGAGCTCTGTGTGATGCCACTAACACACTAGAAGTCCTATGGGTGCTGCTGAGAAGAAAATATAGGAGCTCTGTTTGCTGCCACTAACACACTAGAAGTCCTATGGGTGCTGCTGAGAAGAAAATATAGGAGCTCTGTGTGCTGCCACTAACACACTAGAAGTCCTATGGGTGCTGCTGACACAATAGGTAGTATATGTGTGCTGCTGTCAAGAAAATATAGGAGCTCTGTGTGCTGCCACTAACACAATAGAAGTCCTATGGGTGCTGCTGACACAATAGGTAAAATATGTGTGCTGCTGTCAAGAAAATATAGGAGCTCTGTGTGCTGCCACTAACACACTAGAAGTCCTATGGGTGCTGCTGAGAAGAAAATATAGGAGCTCTGTGTGCTGCCACTAACACACTAGACGTCCTATGGGTGCTGCTGACACAATAGGTAGTATATGTGTGCTGCTGTCAAGAAAATATAGGAGCTCTGTGTGCTGCCACTAACACACTAGAAGTCCTATGGGTGCTGCTGACACAATAGGTAAAATATGTGTGCTGCTGTTAAGAAAATATAGGAGCTCTGTGTGCTGCCACTAACACACTAGAAATCCTATAGGTGCTGCTGAGAAGAAAATATAGGAGCTCTGTGTGCTGCCACTAACACACTAGAAGTCCTATGGGTGCTGATGACACAATAGGTAAAATATGTGTGCTGCTGTCAAGAAAATATAGGAGCTCTGTGTGCTGCCACTAACACACTAGAAGTCCTATGGGTGCTGCTGAGAAGAAAATATAGGAGCTCTGTGTGCTGCCACTAACACACTAGAAGTCCTATGGGTGCTGCTGAGAAGAAAATATAGGAGCTCTGTGTGCTGCCACTAACACACTAGAAGTCCTATGGGTGCTGCTGAGAAGAAAATATAGGAGCTCTGTGTGCTGCCACTAACACACTAGAAGTCCTATGGGTGCTGATGAGAAGAAAATATAGGAGCTCTGTGTGATGCCACTAACACACTACAAGTCCTATGGGTGCTGCTTAGAAGAAAATATAGGAGCTCTGTGTGATGCCACTAACACACTAGAAGTCCTATGGGTGCTGCTGAGAAGAAAATATAGGAGCTCTGTGTGATGCCACTAACACACTAGAAGTCCTATGGGTGCTGCTGAGAAGAAAATATAGGAGCTCTGTGTGATGCCACTAACACACTAGAAGTCCTATGGGTGCTGCTGACACAATAGGTAGTATATGTGTGCTGCTGTCAAGAAAATATAGGGGCTCTGTGTGCTGCCACTAACACACTAGAAGTCCTATGGGTGCTGCTGACACAATAGGTAAAATATGTGTGCTGCTGTCAAGAAAATATAGGAGCTCTGTGTGCTGCCACTAACACACTAGAAGTCCTATGGGTGCTGCTGAGAAGAAAATATAGGAGCTCTGTGTGCTGCCACTAACACACTAGAAGTCCTATGGGTGCTGCTGACACAATAGGTAGTATATTTGTGCTGCTGTCAAGAAAATATAGGAGCTCTGTGTGCTGCCACTAACACACTAGAAGTCCTATGGGTGCTGCTGAGAAGAAAATATAGGAGCTCTGTGTGATGCCACTAACACACTAGAAGTCCTATGGGTGCTGCTGAGAAGAAAATATAGGAGCTCTGTGTGATGCCACTAACACACTAGAAGTCCTATGGGTGCTACTGAGAAGAAAATATATGAGCTCTGTGTGATGCCACTAACACACTAGAAGTCCTATGGGTGCTGCTGAGAAGAAAATATAGGAGCTCTGTGTGATGCCACTAACACACTAGAAGTCCTATGGGTGATGCTGAGAAGAAAATATAGGAGCTCTGTGTGATGCCACTAACACACTAGAAGTCCTATGGGTGCTGCTGAGAAGAAAATATAGGAGCTCTGTTTGCTGCCACTAACACACTAGAAGTCCTATGGGTGCTGCTGAGAAGAAAATATAGGAGCTCTGTATGCTGCCACTAACACACTAGAAGTCCTATGGGTGCTGCTGAGAAGAAAATATAGGAGCTCTGTGTGATGCCACTAACACACTAGAAGTCCTATGGGTGCTGCTGACACAATAGGTAGTATATGTGTGCTGCTGTCAAGAAAATATAGGAGCTCTGTGTGCTGCCACTAACACACTAGAAGTCCTATGGGTGCTGCTGACACAATAGGTAAAATATGTGTGCTGCTGTCAAGAAAATATAGGAGCTCTGTGTGCTGCCACTAACACACTAGAAGTCCTATGGGTGCTGCTGAGAAGAAAATATAGGAGCTCTGTGTGCTGCCACTAACACACTAGAAGTCCTATGGGTGCTGCTGACAAGAAAATATAGGAGCTCTGTGTGATGCCACTAACACACTAGAAGTCCTATGGGTGCTGCTGAGAAGAAAATATAGGAGCTCTGTGTGCTGCCACTAACACACTAGAAGTCCTATGGGTGCTGCTGACAAGAAAATATAGGAGCTCTGTGTGATGCCACTAACACACTAGAAGTCCTATGGGTGATGCTGAGAAGAAAATATAGGAGCTCTGTGTGATGCCACTAACACACTAGAAGTCCTATGGGTGCTGCTGAGAAGAAAATATAGGAGCTCTGTTTGCTGCCACTAACACACTAGAAGTCCTATGGGTGCTGCTGAGAAGAAAATATAGGAGCTCTGTTTGCTGCCACTAACACACTAGAAGTCCTATGGGTGCTGCTGAGAAGAAAATATAGGAGCTCTGTGTGATGCCACTAACACACTAGAAGTCCTATGGGTGCTGCTGAGAAGAAAATATAGGAGCTCTGTGTGATGCCACTAACACACTAGAAGTCCTATTGGTGCTGCTGAGAAGAAAATATAGGAGCTCTGTTTGCTGCCACTAACACACTAGAAGTCCTATGGGTGCTGCTGAGAAGAAAATATAGGAGCTCTGTGTGCTGCCACTAACACACTAGAAGTCCTATGGGTGCTGCTGACACAATAGGTAGTATATGTGTGCTGCTGTCAAGAAAATATAGGAGCTCTGTGTGCTGCCACTAACACACTAGAAGTCCTATGGGTGCTGCTGACACAATAGGTAAAATATGTGTGCTGCTGTCAAGAAAATATAGGAGCTCTGTGTGCTGCCACTAACACACTAGAAGTCCTATGGGTGCTGCTGAGAAGAAAATATAGGAGCTCTGTGTGCTGCCACTAACACACTAGACGTCCTATGGGTGCTGCTGACACAATAGGTAGTATATGTGTGCTGCTGTCAAGAAAATATAGGAGCTCTGTGTGCTGCCACTAACACACTAGAAGTCCTATGGGTGCCGCTGACACAATAGGTAAAATATGTGTGCTGCTGTTAAGAAAATATAGGAGCTCTGTGTGCTGCCACTAACACACTAGAAATCCTATAGGTGCTGCTGAGAAGAAAATATAGGAGCTCTGTGTGCTGCCACTAACACACTAGAAGTCCTATGGGTGCTGCTGACACAATAGGTAGTATATGTGTGCTGCTGTCAAGAAAATATAGGAGCTCTGTGTGCTGCCACTAACACACTAGAAGTCCTATGGGTGCTGCTGACACAATAGGTAAAATATGTGTGCTGCTGTCAAGAAAATATAGGAGCTCTGTGTGCTGCCACTAACACACTAGAAGTCCTATGGGTGCTGCTGAGAAGAAAATATAGGAGCTCTGTGTGCTGCCACCAACACACTAGAAGTCCCATGGGTGCTGCTGAGAAGAAAATATAGGAGCTCTGTGTGATGCCACTAACACACTAGAAGTCCTATGGGTGCTGCTGAGACGAAAATATAGGAGCTCTGTTTGCTGCCACTAACACACTAGAAGTCCTATGGGTGCTGCTGAGAAGAAAATATAGGAGCTCTGTGTGATGCCACTAACACACTAGAAGTCCTATGGGTGCTACTGAGAAGAAAATATATGAGCTCTGTGTGATGCCACTAACACACTAGAAGTCCTATGGGTGCTGCTGAGAAGAAAATATAGGAGCTCTGTGTGATGCCACTAA
This sequence comes from Lithobates sylvaticus, assembly GCA_028564925.1. Classification (NCBI taxonomy): domain Eukaryota; kingdom Metazoa; phylum Chordata; class Amphibia; order Anura; family Ranidae; genus Lithobates; species Lithobates sylvaticus. The sequence goes on from CM053035.1 coordinate 72,196,576, forward strand.
CACACTAGAAGTCCTATGGGTGATGCTGAGAAGAAAATATAGGAGCTCTGTGTGATGCCACTAACACACTAGAAGTCCTATGGGTGCTGCTGAGAAGAAAATATAGGAGCTCTGTGTGATGCCACTAACACACTAGAAGTCCTATGGGTGCTGCTTAGAAGAAAATATAGGAGCTCTGTTTGCTGCCACTAACACACTAGAAGTCCTATGGGTGCTGCTGAGAAGAACATATAGGAGATCTGTTTGCTGCCACTAACACACTAGAAGTCCTATGGGTGCTGCTGAGAAGAAAATATAGGAGCTCTGTGTGATGCCACTAACACACTAGAAGTCCTATGGGTGCTGCTGAGAAGAAAATATAGCTCTGTTTGCTGCCACTAACACACTAGAAGTCCTATGGGTGCTGCTGAGAAGAAAATATAGGAGCTCGGTTTGCTGCCACTAACACACTAGAAGTCCTATGGGTGCTGTTGGGGTGCTGTGCTAACAGCACTGCGGTTGGTACTACTGCAATACTGTACTAACAGTAAGCACGCACCAGACTAATCCCCAGCAGCAGCTAATAACACACTAACTGTGCAATCAGCAGCAATGAACGATCAATGACTTAGGTAGCAATAGTTTAGCAAAGAAATAGCCAATGGTTTAGCAAAGAAGAGCAAATCTTTCAGTAGCAATCAAGCAAAGACAGAATCAGCAGACTGATCTCTCCTAAAGCCGGAACTCATGTGACCGGGGCCGACGGCATGGCGGCCTTTTAAATGGTGGGGCGTGTACTAAAGCCCCTGAGCTTTAATTGGCTACAGGCGTCCTGCCTGTAGCCAATTATTGCTCTCCGAGTTTCCGGCGCTGTGATTGGCCAAGCATGCGGGGTCACAGTGCATGCTTGGCCAATCATCAGCCAGCAATGCACTGCGCCGGCCGCGCCGGCCGCAATGCATTGCGGGGCCGCTCGCATCACACGAATGTGATGCGAACGGCCCAAATAGTTCTGGGCTCGCCGAGCGAGCGAACGCCCAGTGCTCGATTCGAACGTGGGTTCGAATCGAGCACCAGGCCCATCCCTAATCGGGAGTCGGTCGGATGCTGGTTTTCCAGGATGCACGTCCGACAGAAGCCAGACAAACGGCTGGCTTCTGTTGGACAGACCGACATACACATGGGCCTAATATCAGCCGTTTTTTTTTCTGCCCGTGTATACCCAGCTTTAGAGTGGATTGTGCAGACTATTTTTGACTATTTCAACTCACTGTGTAAACAGATAAAAGGCATATCTCCATAAGAACACCTTGTGTAACTTGTGGAGATATAACTTTTATCTGTTAACCCAGTGAGTTGTCAACTGTATTTAATAAAGTGGATGCTACATTTAGTGGATGCCCCCTTTCTACATTTTTTAGGCTGTTTTTTACTCTGGGGTGGCTGCCTTAAGTGAGATTGTGGATAGCATTACAGGACTATTTGTTTAAGTTGGACTTTAACCGCTTCCCGACCGCCTCATGTACATATACGTGAGCAGAATGGCACGGGCAGGCAAAATCCCGTACCTGTACGTGTACCCACCTGCCCGTGGGTCGCGTGCGCGCCGCCAGCGGCGTGCTCGCGACCCGGTCGGGAGCTCCGTGACCCCGGCCGCGGGACCAGCGGACCCGATCGCCGCTGGTGTCCCGCGATCGGGTCACGGAGCTGAAGAACGGGATGAGGTATGTGTAAACAAACCTCTCCCCGTGCTTCCTACTCTGCCTGTCATTGATTGGCTGTTCCCGATCATCGGGAAAGCCGATCAATGACGTCAGACGTCAGCCCCGCCCCCTAATGTAAAAAAAACACACACGTCACAGCCCATAACCCCTCCCCTCCCCCTAGTGGTTAACCCCTTCACTACAACTGTCATTTATACAGGAATCAATGCATTTAAATAGCATTGATTGCTGTATAAATGACAATGGTCCCAAAAATGTGTCAAAAATGTCCGATGTGTCCGCCACAATGTCGCAGTCACAATAAAAATCGCTGATCGCCGCCATTACTAGTAAAAAAAAAAAATATTAATAAAAATGCTATAAAACTATCCCCTATTTTGTAAACGCTATTTTGCGCAAACCAATCAATAATCGCTAATTGCGATTTTTTTTACCAAAAATATGTAGAAGAATACGTATCGGCCGAAACTGAGGAAAAAATATGTTTTTTTATATATTTTTTGGGGATATTTATTATAGCAAAAAGAAAAAAATATTGCATTTTTTTAAAAATTGTCGCTCTATTTTTGTTTATAGCGCAAAAAATAAAAACCGCAGGGGCGATCAAATACCACCAAAAGAAAGCTCTATTTGTGGGAAAAAAAGGACGCCAATTTTGTTTTGGAGCCACGTCGCACGACCGCGCAATTGTCAGTTAAAGCGACGCAGTGCCGAATCGCAAAAAGGGGCCTGGTCCTTTGGCTGCCAATTGGTCCGGGGCTGAAGTGGTTAATGGACTTTGGCTGCTTGCTCTATTAGCGCCATTTATCTCTTGACAAAAGTCCATTTTGTTGGACAATCTGGGAATCAATTTTCATGCCATTTTACTTTTCAGTTTAAGGTCTTCTCAAACACATGCACTGTAAGTATTTTCTTCAGTCATATCTCAGATTTGTACTAGAAGTTTCAATCTAATTGGTGACCATCAAATTTAAAAAGCAACCAAAGAAACTGTAGAACAAATATAAAATATTTATTCTGAAAGATATATATTTTTGTGCTTATGTGGGGATGTGTGGCCTCAAGATGTCTTCCTGGATCACATTCATAGGGCACACCCTGCTTTCAGAGAACTTGAACAAACCTTAGGGAACAGGGACACGTGATTTGCCTATACAGAGCAAATCAATTGGCTTGCTTTAATACCCCCCCCCCTAATGAAGCTTATACTTAACTTTACTTTGTTCCACCACAGCATTCAGCTATTGGGAGTGAATAAATTACCATTTACTTTCACATACGGAGGGGTATATGGCAGTGCTGATGCTTGGCTCAGTGCTGCCACATGGGGGTAGAGAGCAGTCTGTGACTGGAGCAACTGGAAGCTTACACATAAATGGCATTCTTCACTTGGATAACAGCTTGGTAGGGGAGGAAATAAAAATGTGTTCATCTGGGAAAGGCACCCATGAAAGGAAATCTTTATATGGAAAAGGTAATATAAAAGAACATCTGGGTAGCATTAACCATAACCCTAATTTCATTCAATGTAATCTGTAAACAACAAGTACATACCGGAAAGATAAAACACTTAATTTTCAGAAAGCTAATTTTCCAAGGTTGAGGGTTACTCTACAAAATTTAGACTGGGGGGAAATATTGTCATTAAAGAACCCAGAACAAAATATTTCAAATTGACTGTAGAAAAACACAGTGCAAAATATGTTCCCATGGACAATAAGTTTATAAGCTTAAAAACAAAACCTATAAATAATAAGAAAAGGGCAATAAACAAATAAAATTAAAGGAACACTATCCTCATTTGAAAATTACAAAGAATAGAAGCTGTCCAAATCATGTCGCCTCAACCTCCACAACATCTGCAAAATGCGCACAGCAGCGCTATCTGAGTGTAGTAATGGGTTAAAAAGTACTGTTTTAAAAAGTAAATAGAGCAACTCACAAACACAGGGTGTAAATACGCATATCACATGTGGGGGCCTCTCTGCTAAAATTCACATCCAGAGCGCTGTCGGCAGTAGGTCCACAAGCCACTTGGCAGCATTGGTGGTACCCGGGGCTCCAAGTCTGTATGGGGATCACAAATCCATCAGTTATAATGTCACTGGAAGGAAGAGCAGGAGGACTGGCTGGCAGGCGCATGTTCGGACCATGCATACTCCTTCCTCAGGCCGTGATCCCTTGGCTACTGCAACTCTTCCTCATTGGCTTACTTTTACATAGTAAAAAGGGATATATATAAAATATATAAAGAATGGGGCGCAGACACCAAACTAAAATAAGTTTTTTTTGATTGTCTATTTATTGGTATAGCACGGTTTATTACTTGCTGCTATACACCATTGTTGAAGTTATCAATCTTGAGACGCTTTGTTGGAAGCTGTCCTTTGGAGCCCTCCCACAGGATTGCTATCCTTCTCAGCAGCAAGCGCCACATTTTTATGTCTACATATATTTTTTATTAATTAGTATTGTATTTATTTTTATTAGTTTTATTTCTCTTATCATTTATTACCCTGTGATAATTTTATTACTTATTTTAGTTTGGTGTCTGCGCCCCATTCTTTATATATTTTATATATATCCCTTTTTACTGTGCATTGGTGTGTGAACACCCTGATGGTGGCTGCGGCAGTTGCTTAATTTTAATTTTAATTTTATTGCTACTTGTTCATATTGTTTTTTATCCCTGTATATTGGTTTGCGCAGTTGGTTCCCCCCTTTACATATTACTTTTACATAGGCTATCTCCCCTTCAGTTCATCATGAATGCTGCGGTCAGACTCATCCACCAGAGCTTCTTCCATCCTCTGGAACTCCTTACTACAATATGTCCAACTAGCTCCTAATCTTGGTATTTTTTACATTTATTTTATTTTTTAAACATGGTTTTGGTAGCTCAGGAATTAATTTCTATTTTTTTAGTAAAACAATGGAGAGTTGGAGATTGAGCGAAAGTCTGCTCCAACAACCATGCGACAGTTGTGGAAGGGGACATCAGGGAACATTTTGCAACCAATGATTCCATGAAACTTTCAGCATGGGTGATCTGGGAGGCACACAAGTGTGTAATTAACCACTTAAGCCCCGGACTAATTTGCAGCCAAAGGACCAGGCCCCTTTTTGCGATTCGGCACTGCGTTGCTTTAACTGACAATTGCGCGGTCGTGCGACATGGCTCCCAAACAAAATTGGGTCCTTTTTTTCCCACAAATAGAGATTTCTTTTGGTGGTATTTGATCACCTCTGCGTTTTTTATTTTTTGCGCTATAAACAAAAATAGAGCGACAATTTTGAAAAAAATGCAATATTTTTTACTTTTTGCTAAAATAAATATCCCCAAAAAATATATAAAATTTTTTTTTTTCCTCAGTTAAGGCCTATACGTATTCTTCTACATATTTTTGGTAAAAAAAATCGCAAATTAGCGATTATTGATTGGTTTGCGCAAAAGTTATAGCGTTTACAAAATTGGGGATAGTTTTATAGAATTTTTATTAATATTTTTTTTTTACTAGTAATGGCGGCAATCAGTGATTTTTATTGTGACTGCGACATTATGGTGGACACATCGGACATTTTTCACACATTTTTGGGACCATTGTCATTCATACAGCAATCAGTGCTATTTAAATGCAATGATTCCTGTGTAAATGACACTGGCAGTGAAGGGGTTAATAACTAGGGGGAGGGGAGGGGTTAAGTGTGTGTGTGTGTTTTTTTTTTTTACTGTAGGGGGGCGTGGCTTTGCGTCTGACGTCACTGATCGGCTTTCCCGATGACAGGAAACAGCCGATCAGTGACAGCGTCACTAGAAAGCACAGGGAGAGGTTTGTTTACACATACCTCTCCCCGTTCTTCAGCTCTGTGACCCCGATCGCGGGACACCAGCGGCGATCGGGTCCGCTGGTCCCGCGGTCACGGAGCTCAGGACCGGGTCGCGAGCGTGCCACCGGCGGCGCGCGTGCGACCCACGGCTGGGCTCTTAGACACGTACAGGTACGTGATTGTGCCCAGCCGTGCTATTCTGCCGACGTATATTGGCGTGAGGCGGTCCTTAAGCCGTTAAGAGCACTCTTATCAAACTAAGTGTCATGATCAAGAAAGAAAAACAACAACACATTGCTGAACATCGGGATTGTATTCATAGTTTAGTTTAGAGCAAACTCATAAATGTTCTTTGGCTGTTAAAACTGCTGTTGACTTAAAAATTCGACGGGATAACTTGAACTCTATCTTACTCTCTAAAGCAAAAACAAAGAATATGTACTCTCTAAAATACTTCTATGAATATAGGGGTAAGCCAGGTAGACCTCTTGCTCGAGCCTTGCAGGAGTCTAAGTGCAAGATCTTCTTACATACTATGATGTCCCTGAAAGGTATCAAACTTTGCAAATCTGAGGACATTGCAAATTGTTTCAGTGATTATCTTTGAGAAACTCTATAACTTACCTCAGAGCCCTGCCTTTTCTGACTGTGGGTGGCAATCATTGACGACTCTCTTTGGGCCTCAAGCCCCCCATGTCTGTCAGTACAGGACAGAGATGGATTGGAGGGCCCAATCACTGGATCTAAAGTGGTAAAGGCAATGCAATACATAAAGTTGGGATGGGCCCAGGCTACTTTCTGCTACTCTACTATAGAAGTAAGAGCCAACAAAAGGATCTTGATGGAATTCTCCTTGAACAACGGAATGAGACAGGGTGCCCCTTGTTTCTTTTTATCTTTGTATTAGTGAAAAAAAGGAGGAAATAGGGAAAAAATATCTCTATCTCGTCATCTATTTACAGGAGCGTTTTCAAGATGAATTAGCAAAGTCTGTTTCAATGTGTCAGTCAATATCCTCTCTCCTAGAGGATCCAAGGCAGCATTCTGATACTTATTTAAGAATCAGTTTCTCATCCAAAATACTTGAAAGGTAGTTTTTATTCATCAGCGAGAATTAGCAAAGACAAGACTTCATGGTTATGGCTTCAGAGTTCAGGTCATCTTAGTAACATATGCATGGTTAAGGCCTCAGAAGGAGGAAGGGACATCTGATGCTACATTCTCTGAGTGTCGAGTTCCTTACACTCTACACCTCCCCATCCTAGTTCTACCATAACTTTTTCCATTCTTATACTGTCTCATACTGTATTGTCAGCATTTCCCTGGTGACACACAAATTTACATATTTCCCCCAATATGGTTTCGTCTACAAATAAGTAGCATAACTCCACCCATAGGCCTGTATCCTGACGTAGTTACTGAGAATAGAATTACTTACACAGTAAAAAAACATATCTGTCTATGCCCTCTGTGCTATGTCCTAATAACCTTCAAAACCTACCAACAATTACATATACTTTTGTGAGTTTATCAGAAACCCTTCATCACTTAAAATATAATGAATTTACACTTCTAACAATTCCCCCTCAATGCACTATAATCAACAAATAATAAGTGCATTCATCTTAAATGATAAAATGTCTCTGATCCACTTTTTCAATACAAACAATAAAACATTAATACAATAAACATTAATACAATATACATTTTAGTATGTCAGATATTGTACATAAACATTTTTTATAAGTTTTGGAAAATGTTTAACTATTTCATTCCATTGAGAAAATATTAATTATTATATTTATTAATTTGAATAAATTGTCCATCTAAATCACGTAATATTAAAGATTTTTCTTCCTTCGATTTTATAAATGTATTTAACTTCTTGTGAAACTCTTATTACTTTAACCATATCATTTAACTATTTTAATATAAAGAAGAAATAAATATCTTTGAAATATCAGATTATATTGCTTTGTAATATAAATGATTAATTAATAAATAAAATTTCTTCCATTCCTGGAAATGTTAATAATTAAATAATTTCTACAATATAAGTTTTTATACATTATCCTTGACACTGAACAATTATAAACATAAATAATCTACTAGACAAGTAATCTACTAGACAAGTAGATACATAAAAAACAAAAAAAAACAAAAAACTTTCCAATTATTGAATTTTCATATATTTTATATATTCTATCTATCTTTTTATTTATTTTCCTATTTATTTATCTATCTATCCATGACCAGCAAGTAACCCTTTCCTCTTTTCCTCAACATTCCATATTATTTTAATTTCAACAGTAACTCTGTTTAGACATATTAAATCTTTTTCTTCATATACTCTAATTATAACTTTTTGTCTTTCCTATTATCTTATCACTATCACCATTATTCAGATAATTCATAAAAAATTATTTTATGAGAATCACATCCCAACTCCCCCTCACATAATGATCAATCGATCAATATGTCGCTATTGATGCAAGTCCATATGAATAAATCATTGAAGTTTACACCAAAAAATGATAGTCCTTGATATCATAATCAAAAAAATAATAATTTTTGAAAAAAACAAGAAGTAGTAACTAATAGAAATTTAGTTGTACTTGTTGCATTGTCATGGAAGAATTAAAAATAAAATAAAAAATAAAAAAATAGTTTTCTTAAATAATTTTCATTATTCAATTAAAATGTATTTTAGACAAATAATCCTTTCTATGTTTACCCATTTTATTTTTATGTTTGTCAATTTTTTTTATATTTACTAAATATTATTTTAATTTTTCCTAAATATTATTTTAATTTTTACTAAATATTATCTTAATTTTTACTAAATATTATTTTAATTTTTACTAAATATTATTTTAATTTTTACTAAATATTATTTTAATTTTTGTAATTATTTTGAAACAAAATAATCCCAATGTACCTTAAAAATAACAAAATAATCTTCCCTATTGATATCCCAGTTGACATCTCTGTTGGCATCCCTGGTACCTTTAAATCTATGATACTTAACCATAATTTTAGCTACATTAATTCATTATTCAACATACTCATTAGAAATAGAAATCTCATTCAAGACATTTCTATTTAAATTTAGCAAAGTCCTAGTCATGTTTTGTGAACAAACTTCTGAAATACCTGTATATGTTTGCAAAGTTTGCAACCACACTTTTTTCCATACAACAGATTATATAAATAACTAAGTATGCCAATCTTAAAAGATATCCTGTCATTAACTTAATAAAAGTTAATAAACCCTATGTTTAGAAAATAATAACGTTTTTAAACTTAAACTATAGCAGGTAAATAAGTCATCCAATATTTACCTTATTATTGAATCATCTTACCCTATTTAGACTTTATAATACTATTTATACATTCTACAATACCTGAGTACTTAAGATGATAATAAAAAACAAAAACTTTACTGAACCTAAAATTGCATACCTTCCATGGTTTGAAAACCAACCCCAATGGAATATGACATGAGTTCACAATAACTTAGCTTTTATTAAAAATATAATTTTTCTAGAAATGCCTCAATTAATTTATCAAAAAGAAACATTATCCAAAAAAACTACATCCTAATATCCTCTTTTAGCAGGTGAAAAAAACTAATATAATCAATCTGTATAGATTTAACAAATCCCTCAATACTTTGTAGTATCAGGTTACTCCTTTCCTTTTGGATAATTCTATAAACAAATAAAACAATATTCAGAAGCTTGATGACAAAGTGTTCTAAAATGAGTAGCTCAAAATTATTTTCCTTAGCTAAACAAAAAATCAATCAATCAGTCTGTCAGTCAGGTACCTGGATATGCAAAAATATATTCATGTAAAAATAACTCTATCCATATAGTTGGAATCAATTATTTTTACAATCAGTCTGTACTGACTCTAAGACAAACTTACATAGTCCCTCTATTTTATAACTAATTCAAATCTCATAAAATAATAATCTTTCCAGATTATTGTATTTTACTTTATACTAATAATGTATTTAATTTTGTAAAAGATCGTCGATTTAGGTTGGGCTATCCTAAATATCTTATTTCTGAAAGAAATTTGATCATGTTAAAACTTTTTTTCAGAACCAAACATTCCTCTCATACAAAGTGATTGAATGAACCACACATGCTCTGTCAAGCTGACTGTTAAACCAACACATGGCAGTCTTAAATTCAGCTTTCAATGCGTCCACTAAAAGTTGAAAAAGTGACTTTCATGATTAATTTACACAACTGTGGCTCTATCCCTCACACTGCATATATTTAATCATTATGTATTTATATATCACTATAACTGATCTTTTTAACATTCAATTGCCAATACACTAGACAACACTGTGTATATTGACACCTGTTGTTATTCTAGTAATGACACCTTTAACATACAATGTTTATTTGAAACACATGGTGTTTCTAATCTATAGCATTGGACAAATGCACTCCTTATCATTATTTATACATTTTAAAAGGAATTGCCTCATCATCCACATACACTTAAGTGTAAACATGACTGAGAGATCTCTTTATATATTTATCAAAAAATACTAAATTAATAAGGGCTTTTTTTAGATCTTCAAATTATTGTATATAAGTTATCTTTTGTTGTTTAAAAAATATTTGTCCTACAGTAAGCCTATATAATTCATTACATTTTACCCAGAAACTTTGTCTGCAAAAATTTCAATGAACTCTCAAAAAGTTATTAAGGCCCACAAAATCTTATTTTTAAAAACAATTACTTTTGTAAGTAATAATTATTTTTAAATATATATTTTTCATCCATGAATCCCTCTTTCAAGTATCTGAAAGATATATAACACAAACATTTATTGTGCTTTGATTCACAAGTATCATGGCATTTCTTGACCATTTTGTGTAACTTGATCTACTTTTTACTGTTGGTAAAAATACACTTCTCACATGACACATACTGTTCAGAGAATGATCTGTTGAACTGTCAATCTTCGCTGCCATGCTTTGTACCTCATTGACTGTACAATTTGTTACCAATCTGGTTTCTAGTTTTTTAAAATATTTAACCTTTTTACCACTTTTTACACATATTTTGTATGTACATCTGCCAAAAATAATGTACATTACAATTATATGACTTTCCTGATTATAATAATGACAAAAAATTGTTTAGAAGACAATCTCGTGAAACTCACAGTTCGAGTCCTGCCCAGAAACTTGTGATTGGCCATTTCCCCGAGAAAACTCTTCCCCAAACAAAATCATTACTTTTATCAGAAATGCTAATTTTACAAAAACTTAATAATAGTTTTTTTTTTTTTTACAATATTTTTTTAGATTGAACAAATCTTTAATATTTCAATATTTTTTCTGGCTATACCTTAAGTAAATTAGTACAACCTACTACTTTTAATGTAATAACCAAATCCAAGTTTGAAATATTTTGTAAACTGCTCAATCCTTAACTTAATATTTCCTGCAACCAAATCTGTAGGATTTTTAAAACACTAAACATCATGTTTTCCATTATCTCAATTTCATACAGTTGTTTCCACAATCTTAATCAATAGTTTTTCTAAAAACTTTGTTCTGCCCCTTTGTATGTGTTTTAGAATAACCACATGTAATATCACACATTTTCTGTTGTTCAGGGCTAAAATATTCATAGACATTTACATGCTGCATTAAACTTCGTTTCCTTATTATAGAACTTCTTTACTCTCTGGCATAATTTAATTACCTTACTTCTGCATGTATTCTATATTCTGTATATATGAAATTCATACATTTCCTGATCTTACTAAAACTTACTTCTGAGCCTAGAGATGTTTAACCATTCCCAAATTACTTTTCTTGATTAAACAAACACACTCACCCCTTGTTAATATGATAGTCCTGTATGCACTTAAAAAAACAAGAGATAAATAATGTCCGTTAACGTTGCCTGATGTTCGTTGTCTTCTCTTTCATTGTTGCTTTTTCTTTTGCTGTTGCTTTTTCTTAAAATGTCCTTTTCTTTGTTCTTCTAAGCATCATTTTCTTGTAGCTTTTTTGCCTTGTTTACTTGAATTGTGTCTTTGTTGTATGCTGTAATGCGTTTTTGCCTGTTAGATCGATTCTTAGCCTGTGTGCATGGAGTTTTCATCTTCAAGCGTCAAAATCCGACGTATCAGCTCACCCAATAGTGTACATCTATCTATAAATGGTAGCTTTTTCAAATAACTTGAATTCTTCGTTCCTGTTTCAACACTTTTTTCTTCTTGGGCAACACCCCAATATTTCTTATGTGAGACTTCTCACCTTCATAGGAACTAACCTTGGCAGATATCTTCTCATACCTAACCATTAGGTTTACAAAGTCAATGGGTTTTCCGAAAATAGCTTGAAGTGTCCCGTCCATCTGGCCTTGTCAATCAACTTCGTAGGCTGTAGCTTTTTTTTTCTTTTCTTAGGTGAGAAAACAAACAAAAAAAACTCACGCTTTGACTTTTGCTCACATCTGACGAAAATGTCTCCTTCTTCTAGGTTCTTAGATCTTTTTCCCCGTGACTTGATAAAACAGTGTTCATCTGATCCCCCCTGTTGTCAAGGAGTGGGGAAAAAATTTGACCATTCCGCCTGGCTCGACATTGAAAAAAAGGAGCAAATAGGGAAAAAATATCTCTATCTCGTCATCTACTTACAGGAGCGTTTTCAAGATGAATTAGCAAAGTCTGTTTCAATGTGTCAGTCAATATCCTCTCTCCTAGAGGTTTCAAGGCAGCATTCTGATACTTATTTAAGAATCAGTTTCTCATCCAAAATACTTGAAAGGTAGTTTTTATTCATCAGCGAGAATTAGCAAAGACAAGACTTCATGGTTATGGCTTCAGAGTTCAGGTCATCTTAGTAACATATGCATGGTTAAGGCCTCAGAAGGAGGAAGGGACATCTGATGCTACATTCTCCGAGTGTTGAGTTCCTTACACTCTACACCTCCCCATCCTAGTTCTACCATAACCTTTTCCATTCTTATACTGTCTCATACTGTATTGTCAGCATTTCCCTGGTGACACACAAATTTACATATTTCCCCCAATATGGTTTTGTCTACAAATAAGTAGCATAACTCCACCCATAGGCCTGTATCCTGACGTAGTTACTCAGAATAGAATTACTTACACAGTAAAAAAACATATCTGTCTATGCCCTCTGTGCTATGTCCTAATAACCTTCAAAACCTACCAACAATTACATATACTTTTGTGAGTTTATCAGAAACCCTTCATCACTTAAAATATAATGAATTTACACTTCTAACAATTAGCATTGGAACACCTGTTGCGCCAAATTAGAAATTACCCAGACATTAGAGGCATACAGAGCCTGAGTATCCATCAAAAAGTGTCAGCTTACGCTGATGACTTACTATATGCAAATGCAGATGTTTCAAATTATAAGATTAATGCCCTAAATATCAATTTGTCACCAGATACACTACTCTGGTTCCAGGCTAGCTTTCATTTTCTTGGGCTTGTAAAAAGGTTACGCTTACAGAGATTTTTAAAACAAAATTGTGGCTTTGTGGCTGATGTCCGTCAGGGCTGACATGAAACGGTGACACCAACAAACATTCACGTGGTTTGGGAGAAATAGTATTATAAAAATTACAGTTTTCCTCTGAGTGTTATATCTCTTGAAATCTCTCCCTATGACTATTCCTCTATCGTTTCTCTGTGATACGAAGGTGAACTTTTTAAAACTTCCTCTATGGACATAAAACAAAACTGATTACTTATTGGCTCCTGGCTCGTACATTGGACTGGATTAAACATGCAGCCAAGAAGTACTGGGTCAGTCTGGTGCACGATATATCGCCCCTCCCACTACAAAGTCCATAAAGTCCAACCTATATGCATGATTTTATGTCAGTATTACATTGTATATCCCTGTATGTTGTGGTCGTTCCAGTGCTTATCTAATAGTTTTTTGACATTATCGATGCTCCCTACTGAAACTACTGTCTGTGGAAGGGAATTCCACATGCTAACCGCTCTTACAGTAAAGAACCCTCTATGCAGTTTAAAGTTAAACCGCTTTTCTTCTAATTTTAGTAAATGGCCACGTGTCTTATTAAATACCGCGGAAAAGTTTTATCCCCATTGTGGGGTCACCAGTACGGTATTTGTAAATTGAAATAATATCCCCTCTCAAGAGTCTCTTCTCCAAAGAGAACAAGTTCAGTGCTCGTAACCTTTTCTCATAACTAATGTCCTCCAGAACCTTTATTAGTTGTGTTGCCCTTCTCTGTACTCTCTCAAGTTCCAGCACATCCTTCCTGAGGACTGGTGCCCAGAACTGGACACCAGGTGCGGCCAGACCAGAGTCTTGTAGAGTGGGAGAATTATAGTTTTATCTCTGGAGGTAATTCCCCTTTTAATGCACAACAATATTCTGTTTGCTTTGCTTGCAGCAGCTTGGCATTGCATGTCATTGCTAAGCCTGTCATCTACTAGGACCCCCAGGTCATTTTCCATCCTAGATTCCCCCAGAGGTTCTCCCCCTAGTGTATAGATTGCATTCATATTTTTGCCACCCAAATGCATTATTTTACATGTTTCCACATTAAACCTGATTTGCCATGTAGTTGCCCACCCCATTAATTTGTTCAAATCTTCTTGCAAGGTTTCCACAAAAGTTATTGCCCTGCTTAGCTTAGTATTGTCCGCAAATACAGAGATTGAACTGTTTATCCTATCCTCCAGGTCGTTTATGAATAGGATTGGTCCCAGGACAGAACCCTGGGGGACCCCACTATCCCCCCCCCATTCTGAGTATTCTACATTTATCACTACCTTCACTACCACTATCAGTACTTCTTTATAAAATAAACTCACCCCATGCTTGGACTCAGACTATAGGCCACACACTGCATGAAATTGGTCTGCATGGCTGTCGTCCCAGAGGGAAGCCTCTTCTAAAGATGATGCACAAGAAAGCCTGCAAACAGTTTGCTAAAGACAAGCAGACTAAAGATTACTGGAACCATGTCCTGTGGTCTGATGAGGCCAAGATCAACTTATTTGGTTCAGAAGGTGTCAAGCGTGTGTGGCGGCAACCAGGTGATGAGTACAAAGACAAGTGTGTCTTGTATATACAGTCAAGCTTGGTGGTGGGCGTGTCATGGTCTGGGGCTGCATGAGTGCTGCCAGCACAGGGGAGCTACAGTTCATTGAGGGAACCATAAATGCCAACATGTACTGTGACATACTGAAGCAGAGCATGATCCCCACCCTTCAGAGACAGGGCTGCAGGGCAGTATTCCAACATGGCAACAACCCCAAACAATGGCGTCCCTAGGGGGGGCCAGAGGGGGCCCTGACCCCCCAAAATTATGCTGTGCCCCACCATGTGCCCCCCCAAAAAAAAATCAAAAAAAAATTTTTTTTTTTTTTTTTTTTTTTTACAAAAAGGCAATGTCTTTTTGTTTGCATTCGTAGCAGGTGTGCCACATCTTACTCAGGCCGCTGCTGGAGTAACACAGTCTCTATTGAGAGGGGGAGCATTCTTCTAGCCTGGACGCGTGGGTAAGTGTGTGCACTGCAGTACACTGTAATCACTGAACTGCATTATCTCCATCTCTTCTCTCCACCATCTGTCCCTCCCCTCTCCTGTTCTTTCAAGACCTTCACAACTTACTTTCACTTTCAGTTAGGCGGGTAATAGACTAAGCAAATTTCTTTCCTGCATCCACAGAGTGCAGGAAAGAAACTTGCATGATTCCCCCATCAACACAGACAGTGGTGACAAGGGGAATATCCTTCCTGCCCAGCAATTGTATTCTCCCAACAAACAGTCATTATCACTAGTGGCTATAGCAACCACTAGTGATAATCATAAGAGTATCTGGCAGGCTGGTTGTTCCCAATTTGATCGATCAACTTGGTACATTCAGCCTGCTCATTAATGGTTCAAACCTCAGCCAGTTCCTGATGAACCAGCTGAGATTTAAACTGCCTATGGCAGGTCTTAGCACTTAGGCACTTAGCACTTAGGCAGCCCCACTTTTTTAATTTAACTAGTAGGTTGCATTAAAAAAAAAAAAAAGAAATGATAAAATTCTCCCATCTACACATTATAGGTGGATGGGGGAATCCTTGCAGTGTGGACCAGTGAACTACCAGGGTTGCTGTCCTGTCCTGGCTATTCACAGCACTGGTCTCTGTCTCCATGGCAGCGGCGGCACGTTGGAACCCAGTACTGGTTACTTTATGGGGCTAATGTACAGGAGAGCCAGCACAATTTGTTGTTAGAGATGGGCAGGGCATGTTCAAAATCCAACATGCCCGACCCCGCCAGGAAGCCCACACTGCACAGCGCTAAGCACAGGCAGTGAGACATTTCCTGGTCCTTAGCTGCACAGATCAGGAATGTCTCACTGCCTGTGATTAGCCTTGTGCAGTGTCGGCTTCCTGGTGGGATCGGGCATGTGGGATTTCAAACACACCCAAGCCCATCTCTAATGGTTGTAGACAGTTGACCTCCCTGCAGGTTGCTTCGCAGCAGTGCAGCCTTCTCTGACATGCTGATCTTGATGCAATCCAGGTGATTCTCCTAGTTAAATCCTAGTGTTAAATATCATAGTGATTTTATTGATCAAAGCCCACACCTTACAGGCATAGAGCCCACATGGCTGCTGAACATACGGTGGATGTGGTTGTACTGTTGATGCTAATAAATACTGTGTTTATTAGATCTGACTGGGAGCATCACCTGGATCACATCCTGATCAGCATGTCAACAGAGAAGGTTATACAGCATTACTGCTGCTAGGTGACCAGCTGGGGGCTTGGCTCTCTACAACCAATAGTGCCAGCCTTCCCCTGCATGCACCCATAATGTCACCAGCCCTAGGTCCTAATAGACTGCTGCCACTGCCAAGGAGACAGATGCCAGACCAACACTGTCAATAGCAGGGGCAGGACAGCAAGAGGAGGCTGGGGAACACCACAGTGGCAGAACACCAAGGCCCGGAGGCAAGACAACCTTTGCAAACCTGATAGTTCTCCCACTGCTTTGGACCCTTATATTTTCTTGGTATGCTGGTGACATATATCTCTTGTTTTCTGCCACCCTGGGGATCGTAGTAAAATTGCATTTTATAGTTGCCCCCCTAATTTTGTCCCTGTCCCCCCATGTGCCCCCCCTAAATATGAAAGCTGGAGACGCCACTGACCCCAAACACACCTCCAAGATGACCACTGCCTTGCTGAAGAAGCTGAGGGTAAAGGTTATGGACTGGCCAAGCATGTCTTCAGACCTAAACCCTATTGAACATCTGTGGGGCATCCTTAAATGGAAGATGGAGGAGCGCAAGGTCTCTAATATCCACCAGCTCTGAGATGTCGTCATGGAAGATTGGAAGGGGACTCCAGTGGCAAATTGTAAAGCTTTGGTGAACTTCATGCTCAAGAGGGTTAAAGTGGTTCTGCACTCATTTCATTTAGTAAATCTCTTTGCCTTCCAAATCAGGCAAAGAGTACTAAATGAAATGTTTTTTTTTTTTTTTTTTTTTTTTTTTACTTACCTTGTAATTGAAGACTTCCGGTCTTCTCCCTCTGCGGCGGCGGGCGGGGTCTTGCGTCGATCGTCGTCACGCCGCACTGTCTCCTGGGATCTGGTGTCATTGATCCCAGGAGTGCGGGCATCTTCCGAAATCTCGCGAGATTTCGGCCACATCTTCCGAAATCTCCCGAGATTTCGGCCGCATCTGCCGAAATCTCGTGAGATGTCGGCAGATGTGCCGTTACTGCGCACGCGCGAGTAACGGCGGTGCATGCTGGGCCATCAACACTGCCTGTGGGGTTTCACATGCCCACAGGCAAGATGGCCCCCAGCACTAAAGAAGAAGACGAGGAACTTCAGCGGACGAAAACCGGCGGCGATCGAGATGGAAGATGGAACAGGTGAGTCCCCTAATAAAGGTAAGCATACTTTATATTACGTCCTTAAAAAAATTTTTTTTTTACAGAGTGCAGAACCGCTTTAAAGCAGTGCTGGAAAAGAATGGTGACCACACAAAATATTGACACTTTGGGCCCAATTTGGACATTTTCACTTAGGGGTGTACTCACTTTTGTTGCCAGTTTAGACATTAATGGCTGTGTGTTAAGTTATTTTGAGGGGACAGCAAATTTACACTCACTACTTTACATTGTAGCAAAGTGTAACTTCTTCAGTGTTTTCACATGAAAAGATATAATAAAATATCTACAAAAATTTGAGGGGTGTACTCACTTTTATGATATACTGTAATTATATGAAGGGCAGTTTACTTGTTACCTGAAGCTGCTTTTTATCAACTTTTATTTTTCTGTAAGGTAGCTTTTCACTTTTGAATTGCTTACCAACAATTTTATATAATCTTCTTAAAGAGAAGATTTGTTTTTTCCTATTAAGGCTTAATGTTAATTTTTTTTATAGAATTACAACAATGTAGACACTTAAAAATACAATTACTATTTAATGCAAAAAAAAAAAAGAAAAAAAGAACTTGGCTGTGATAGACACATCAATTTACAAAATATGTTATAGACATTTCACACAAGATCTTGTGCAGTTAAACATCAAAATGCAACCTGTACAATGGTTGTAACAGAACAAGTCTCATTAAAAAAAGGAGGAGATGAGAACATTCATCAGGCTGCATTAATGGTCGATAGAGGCTGAACCAAGAAAAGATTCTCAGCAGTGGTTCGCTCTTTCCTCTGCTCAGTCCTACTTTGATTGATCAGAAGAAAAATAGGTACAGAGGATAAAAAGCATAAGGTCAGGAAACAGCAGATATTTTCATCCACTCTGTTTTGTATGCAGCCAAATCTGCTGATTACATAGCAAAAGATTAAGCAGAACAAATGTGGAAAATGAACAAAAATAATTTATAAAGCATGTTGGAAACATAATATAACATAATATGACAGTATTAACTATTAAAGTTGTTATATAATTAAAATCTATAGAAAAATGAACATTTGAGATATTACACACCGAAAAGTATATATAAAAGTCATTATTTAATTAGGTTAGGTATTGCCCAAAAAAATAATGCATTGCTTTAAAAAAAAGGCATTGTAAATATCTGATTCTTTTTTTATAAGGCTTGTGTGTTTTCCTGTATATCAGGACTAGGGATGAGCCCAAGGTTCGAGTCTTCCCTGTGACAGCTCTTATATAACTGAGGGCGGGACCACCTGGTGATGTTACCGGGTGACCCGCCCCCTCTGACGCCACAGGGGCTTCCCCATGGCTTCCCCGTGGCATCAGAGGGGGCCTGGGTCATTCCCCGGTTACATTATATATATATATATATATATATATATATATATGAGCTGTCACAGCAAAGACGCGTCAGACGGCGGGAGCCTCCCATGGAGGCAGGTCAGGTTTTTTTTTTTTTTTTTCGGTCCATCGGACAGTGTGAACTTACACCGTGGGACTTTTAATAAAAGACTGGTCCCAAGCTGTCTCTTGTCTTTTGTACCATTTTGACACTTTTTTGTGAAATGGTAGGGGTATGTCTGTACCCCATTACCAATTCACACAGGGGGGAGGCCAGGATCTGGGGGTCCCCTTGTTAAAGGGGGCTTCCAGATTCCGATAAGCCCCCCCGCCCGCAGACCCCCACAACCACTGGGCAAAGGGTGTGGGGGTGAGGCCCTTGATAGAGAAGACAGTAGGTGAAGAGAAAACCAGGCTATCTATCTCTAGGAAACTAATGTGGACCTATTAAAGGCAGGAGTAGCTAAAATGAGATAGATGGGATTTCTACTGCAGAATTGCTGAAGAGGTGGAACAATTGAGTGGGGGGAAACTGTCAGGTTTAGGAACACTACTCCTAGTGAAGATAACATCGGCCTAGATTTATAGAAAACAGAACAGACCCCCTCCTGTTAGCCCCAAACCAATTCTGAAAATTGCACATGAACCCAAATCCCTTTATCCTGGGGAGGAGTTAGAGAGACTCAGAACGGGGATTGGGAGGTTCTTTATCCTTTATGAAAGGAAGGTGGGTCTCCTGTAATAGCAGTAAGGACAGTGACTGCAGGAGACTGATGCCCATACACACCTGTCACTGTATGGTGGGTGAAGTCAACTTCTCCTACACATGTAATGGTTTTAGTTGATACTGGAGCTGAAGTTACACTTTTGCAAGGAAATCCTTCCCATCACAAAGAAGCAGTGATTTATGTAGAAGGTTTGGGAGGGCATATCACACCAGCAGTTTTGACACAGGTGAAATTGGCTATTGGCAAGGGACCAGGATTTTGGACAAATGTTTTGGTATAAGAGTTACCTGAAAATATTCTTGGGATGGATGTACTTCAAGGTCAGTCAATTCAGACTAAAAGGGTTGCATTCACATTCGGATATTCTGATAAAGTGTATCTGGTTAGGGTGGTGAAGGCTGTGTTAAGAGGTCATGCAAAATGCACCCCGTCTACATTCCTCCACCAGAGAAGCCTGTCTGTCTCAATCAGTACAGACTTCATGGATGCCACAAAGAAATTGGGTAGACTATTCAAGAACTTTTTAGAGTAGGGATCCTTAGAACTACTGTAAGTCCTTTCTCGTCTAGGTATTCCCAGTAAAGAAACCTGATGGGACATATAGAATGACTGTGGATTACAGAAGTCCAAACAAAGTGGCACCTCCTTTAAAGTCAGCTGTACCTGATATGATCTGAATCATTGAGAAAATCGCTAAAGAGGCAGGAGAATATCATGCTGTGATAGACCTGGTTAATGCTTTCTTTTCGATTTTGATAGACCCAGAGTGTTAACACCAGTTTGTTTTAGTGTGGGATGGCGGCCGCTAGTACACTTTCACTGTCCTTATGCAAGGCTATCTTTATCCCCTAGAGAAGAACCTGTTTGGAGCCTACACAGCACTTCAACATGTAGAAACCATTACAGGAAAGGACACAGTCACCATCCATACTGAATTGCCAATAGCAGAATGTGTGAGAAATAATGGGCTGGTCACTTGGGCATCTGTAGCCCAGAACCAAACACTGATGAAATGGAAGTGGTACCTTCAAGAAAGAGGGGGTATTGCAGCTGGGGATATCAGAGACATATTACAAATAGTTGGCAGGGCTTGTCACTTTTACCAGCACCCAGCCAGAAGAAGAAATTCCTATGCCTCATCCCCCATTCAAGAGCAGGGCCGCTGATAAGCCAGTACAACTGGCCCTTTTGTACCGGGCCCGGCTACCAGGGGAGGCCTGAGCAATCTGAACAGATTGCAGAAGAAAAAAAAAGTCTTTCTCCAACTCCCCCTTCTACCTCAGCAGCTGTTCAGCTGCTCTCAATGAACACTCACTCCGGGCTAAACATCTCAGAGGCAGAGAGGCGGAGCCTGACTGTGAGATACTGTAGTTTGAATGGGTGGGAGGGGGTGTGGCCAGCTTTGAGGATGATCGCTCCCAGGTTCTTCTGGTGTGCACACATAAGCTGCATTATGGTGGCATTGGATCTGAATTCTAGGGGGACTGCAGATTAGCCAAGTCACATTAACTGCAATGTAAAGTCTAATGTCTGCTTTTTCAGCTGTCCTGACTGTGAGAAATGGGTTTTAACCACTTTCAGACCGGACCAATTTGCAGCCAAAGGACCAGGCCCCTTTTTGCGATTCGGCACTGCGTCGCTTTAACTGACAATTGCGCGGTCGTGCGACGTGGCTCCCAAACAAAATTGGCGTCCTTTTTTTCCCACAAATAGAGCTTTCTTTTGGTGGTATTTGATCGCCCCTGCGGTCTTTATTTTTTGCGCTATAAACAAAAATAGAGCGACAATTTTAAAAAAAATGCATTATTTTTTACTTTTTGCTATAATAAATATCCCCAAAAAATATATAAAAAAACATTTTTTTTCCTCAGTTTAGGCCGATACGTATTCTTCTACATATTTTTGGTAAAAAAAATCGCAATAAGCGATTATTGATCGGTTTGCGCAGAAGTTATAGCGTTTTCAAGATAGGGGATAGTTTTTATAGCATTTTTTATTAATAATTTTTTTTTATTAGTGATGGCGGAGATCTGCGATTTTTTTTGTGACTGCGACATTATGGCGGACACATCGGACATTTTTGACACATTTTTGGGACCATTGTCATTTTTACAGCAATTAATGCTATTTAAATGCATTAATTCCTGTATAAATGACACTGGCAGTGAAGGGGTTAACACAAGGGGGCAGTGTAGGGGTTAAGTGTGCCTAGAGGTGTGTTTCTTACTGTGGGGGGGCGTGGCTGTCAGCTAGTGAATGCTGATCTCTGCTCCAATCACAGGGAGCAGAGATCGGCGTCACTAGTTGCTAGGCAGAACGGGGAGATGCTGTTTATCTCTGCATCTCCCCGTTCAGCCGCCCCGTGAGACGATCGCGGGGGTCCCCGCGGCGATCGAGTCCGCGGGGACCGCGATCGCACTCACGGGGGTCCCGACTGGCGCAGGAGCGCGCCGCTCCCGGCGCGCTCCCGATGGCACGGACAGGCTAAAGGAGGGACTTATATATACGCCCTCCTGCCTGTACGTGCCATTCTGTCGACGTATATCGTCGTGCGCCGGTCGGCAAGTGGTTAAACTGCACTGACCAATTTCTCACAGAAGTGCTATATGAAAAAGGAGATGCCATCAATGTCAGCAAACCCCACTTTTTATTACTTCTATCTAAATTTTTAGATCACTGGATCACACCATGCCTGGAGCTGAATTACACAGGAACGCACTGTGCGTTCCTGTGCAATTCACATGTGGGTCTGTGCAGTGCAATTTTAAAGCTCATTCATTTTGAGTGTATGCACTACTTTTTAACATTCACTACAATACACTACACTACACTACACTACACTACACATGGTGATCCAGGGCTGGCAGGTGCAGGGCAAACACACTACGCTTGCGACCTGCGTTTGATGTGTCAACTTTTTATTGCAGATCGCAAAAGCAGTGCGTTTTGCATGCAGGTTGAATTGTAGAGTACTCCACAGCACATTCCTTCGCAATTCAGATTCAGGCATGGTGTGAACCAACCCTTAGACATAATATTACTTACTTTTTTTTTAAAGTGGGCTTAGCTGACATAAATGGCATCTTCTTCTTTTTCATGTAGAACTGTTTGACTGTGACAAATTGGGCAGTGCAGTTTTTAACACAGCACAGTATCATCTGCATCCTACACACAGTCATCTTAGACTCTAACCACACCTCTGTAAGCCATGCCCAATAATTAAGCGGAATTTAAACCACGTCCATTTTACAGCTCCATGTGGCACATATTTTTAAATTAGCCACGCCCACAATTTAGCCTTTATGTATACCCTAGCCTCTTTGTATACCCTAGCCTCTCTGTATAGGAGCGGGACCAGGGGTGGGGCTGAAGGAGGGACCAGGGGTGGGGCTGAAAAGGGCCCCCCATCAGGTAGGCTATACGGGGCCCCATGATTTCTTTCAGCTGCCCTGTTCAAGAGGATCAACCCTTTGAGTCTCTGTCAGAAGACATGAAAGTGTCAGCATGGTTCACTGATGGTCCAGCCATAGTCACCTTGTCTGGACGTCAATGGACAGCAGCAGTCTACAACCCCAGTATAGACACAGTCCTGCAGGAGACCGGAATTGGAGGGTCCAGTCAGTATGCAGAGTTGTAGTAATGACTGTTCAGGAGGATCCTTCTTCCCATGTCACTGTCTACACTGACAGCTGGGTGGTCTGACACCAACATGTAAGTCCAATGAGTGGATGATTCATAGAAAGGTGGTGTGGGGAGGCAAGGAAGTCTGGGATCACATCTGGAAGGAAGCTCACTCCCGCACCATACACATAGGGCATGTTGACGCACATATGCCCCTGGTCCCAGACTTTGAGAACTATCATAGGAAACTGTACAGTGTGTGGAAAAGTGTGACAATGGCCATTGCAAAAGTACTCCACTGAGTAGATTAAGGGGGGAGAAAGGTCTCAGGGGTAGGCTGGGCCGGGGGGCAGGGTGGAAATTTCCACCCAGGCCGCCTAACTTCTAATCAAAACACCCGCTGTCTGCTGACATTTTTTTTTTTGAGGAGGTCGGCCGCCGATTGGCTGTGTTGCTGCTGCGCTGCATTCTGGGAGTTGTAGTCCAGACCACGCTCAAGTCCGGTGGGTAGAGACTGGAGGGAACTGAGCAGCACAGCAGGTAACTACAACTCCCGGCAGGGAGACTCGTCTCTTCCCAGGGGGGCCCAGCCAGCCAGCCAGCCAGCAACTTCAAGCATTCATTCTCCTGCTGCTCTGTTCCATGCAGCTCCACCTGCTTTGCGTTAACTCTCCTACTTGCTGCAATCTATCAAATCCTCTTCACTCCTATAACCTCGCTCTCCTTCCGGGGACACATCACCTTTGTTTCTGTTCAGTTTCTTCCAGGCTGATTTCACTCATGCTTCATCCCCCTCCCTCTGGGTACCCATCTCTCCCGGCCGGTACAATCTTGCGGTAGGTAAGTCAGACGCTCCTTGCACCAATCTACTTATCTTTTTCCCATTCATTTTATCCTCTCTCCTGTTTTGTAATTCTGCTCTCCTCATATAAATCACTGTAGCCTCTGGTCTTAGCTCTGGGCATTCCACAGATGTACTTGGGCTGACACCCTTTCCATGCCAGCTTACTTTTATCTAATACAATAGTTCTGTCAGAATCATGCTTCTAGCACATGCAGCCCCTCACTCTCCATTAACTTATACTACCGAAATAGGACTTTTTCACACTAGTGCAGTGACTGGTGTTTTTCCACACTGGAAGAATACCAGTCACTGCTAGAGCACATAGAATACAACTGTTTACACTGCAGCATCCTCCAGAGGTGCGGTGCAGTAAGCTGCAATAAAATACAGTAATGCTACATTTTATCACAGTGCACTGGATGGCACTGGCATAGCTATCAATCAGTCCTTCTCAAACTGACAGCAACCCAGCAGCATTTTTTCCTTCCAGTGATCCCACAGCATGTCACAAACATTATGGCACTATTACCCCCATTCCCTCCTCCACCTGGGGGGGGGGGCGCAGTTTGCTATCTTTGCCTGGGCACTGGATGACCTTGTCCCCACAATACACAGAGGGATCACCTGCAGAAAAGACTCAGGAATGGTACAGTACATGATGCCCTGTAGGTCCTGCTGGGAGTTGGCCATGCCCTGTGGGTCCTGCTGGAACTAATCATGACCTGTTGGCAGTGGCGGCTGGTGCTAAAATATTTTGGGGGGGGCGCAAACAAACTGAAAAGAAATTGAAAAAAAAAACATCAAACGCAGCCACTTTGCCATAAAATGCAGCCACTTTGCCATCAAATGCTGCCACTGTGCCATCAATTGCAGCCACTGTGCCATCAATTGCAGCCACTGTGCCATCAAACACAGCCACTGTGTCATCAAACGCTGCCACTGTGTCATCAAACGCTGCCACTGTGCCCATCAAACGCAGTCACTGTGCCCATCAAACACTGCCAGTGTGCCCATAAACTGCTGCCAGTGTGCCCAATGCTGCCAGTGTGTCCAATGCTGCCAGTGGTCCTGTTGGTCCTGCTGGGAGCTGGCTATGGCCAGTGGCCAGCAGGACCCAGAGGTGAGCAGGACCCACAGGCTGGGAGCTGGCCATGGACCTGTGGGTCCTGCTGGCCACTGACCTGTAGGTCCTGCTGGGAGCTGACCAATAGCCATGTGTAACCTGGTAATACCAGGTGGGCATAGATAGTAAACTGATTTGGGGTTAAAGTGGGCCACTTACCTGGACTTGCCCCCCAGGCCTAAGGCTGTCAGCCCTCCCCTGAGAGGTCTGCAGAGATTTGGCAGATTGACTTCATCGGTCCCCTGCCCTGGGGAAATAATGGACTGAAGTATTGTTGCACTGCAGTGGACACCTATTCAGGACTTTTTCTTTTTCATCCTTGCAAACGTGCAGATAAAGCTGCAACACTTCAACTGCTCCAGAAACTTGTTGTTGCTTATGGCTGTCCCAAATGAGAAAAAGTGATAACAGTTCATACTTCACCAGATCAACAGTACAACAGTGGGCCAAAGATTCTGGAGTGTACTTGTTGTGCCACATCCCATAACATCCACAGGTAGCTGGTTTGATTGAAATATACAACGGGCTATTGAAGGACCAGATGCGCAAGCTTACATTCACACATACACTGGATTGGATCAGGTTCTCACACAAGGGGATTGGATCAGGTTCTGACACAAGCAGGCATGTTGTTAAATTCTAGGCCAATAGCCAAGAGCACACCATATGAGAGGATGGTGAGGGCCGGGGCACAGATTCCACAGCTGGAGTGCAGAGTTCAGTATTTAGTAAGGTTCTTTAAAGAACAAGGCTTAACAGGTACCAAGTTACTGCTTCCCATGACATAGAATCCAAGAGTGACATATCTGAAGCTGAAGCCTATCTAGGAATGAGAGGGAATCTGGCAGGAAGGTTTAAAGTTATATTTGCATTGGCAGATGAGCTTCAGGACAGTGGCTCTGTGACTCTGACTGGTTAGTGGATACTTCTCAGCAAGAGGGGTATGTGAGGCTCTATAACATCAAACCTTCCAAAATAATCAGCAGTGATCTTCTGGAAAATATTAGTATATTTCCTCTCCTCCCTATCAATGTTCTTTGGGAGGGTCACAAGTGGAAACAGGCAGGCGGCGAAGTGTTGGTCAGACATCCAGGCAATAAACTAGTTAGAGGAGAGATTGTAGCTGAATCGCAGGTGTCTACTGTTTATGTATTATTAGAAGGAACAGATAATCCACTCTTTTTCTACTCCATAGGCTTTCCGATTTGATCCATAGGAAGACCAGAGAAAAGTGGTTTTGTGATGGACAGAATGGTGGAAGACCACAAGGCCTTTAATTTGTTACAAGCTTGGACTTGTTTCTAATTGACTTTCTAAAGAATTTTTGCAAAAGTCTGAAATGCCTTCTCAGTTGCAGAAAAATGGCAAATTAATGTTTAGTATTAGTTATTAGTAACCAAGTGATTTTCTGAGTGGAGTCTGAGAGAGAAAAAAATCAAGGGTGGAATGTGTTGAGTTTGATCAACAATATATGATTTTTTAAATCAGACATAACTGTGCATGGGACAATCTGTTTAGTAGTTGGTCTTAGAAACAGAAATCAGGTTATTTTTGAGTGTTTGTTTGAGTGGACTTCTCAAACAAATACCGTTGGCTACAATGGGAGTCCTAAAAAATGATTTCAGGGACTTAGGGAATAAATTAAAACAAGGACTTCCAAGGTGGTCTTCTTTGAAATACTTCCTGTGCCTCGAGCCACACCAGAGAGACAGCAGGAGATTAGGGAACTGAACAAGTGGCTGAGGAACTGGTGTAGGAAAGAGGAGTTCGGGTTCCTGGAGAACTGGGCTGACTTCTCAGGCGGTTACCGGCTCTTTAGTAAGGACGGGTGGCACCTTAACCCCCTTCGCTTTACATCACTACTTTGAAGAGGAATATCGTTGTTATGGCAGCAGCTAGTGTGTAAACACACACTTCCCTGCTCTGTTCTGAGAGGAGTGACAGATCGTGTGTTCCTGTCACAGATCAGCTGCGGAGCTGATCTGTGTCTCACCTTTACTGCTGTAGGCCGGCTGGCACCTGTTGTTCCACTAGCTTGTGTTCAGCTCTGCTGCACTCTGCAGCTATTGGTGTCGCTGGCCTCACCTGTTGCTTAATATATGATTCCCTCCTGCTACTTCCTGTCCAGCCCCTCATGTGCTTCTCTATTTATATCCCTCCCGGACCAGTTCTTGTTGCTTGAGCAACATTTTTTTCTGAGCTCCCTTTGTGTAACCTGCCTTAACCTGGCCTCTCGTCAACTGATTTCTTGTGTACCAACTCGGCTTGTTCTGATTACATTGTCTGCAGCCTGCCCTGACCTTGGCTCACTATCCGGCTCTCCTTCTGCTTCATCCATCCAGCCATCCATGTCTGACAGTGTCTTCTGGTACTCTCCTCGCAAGCGGGGTAAACCTGGGGGTCGTGACCTGGGGTCAGCACGCAGCTAAGCCCAAACCCTCGTGAGGGGGTCCCTGGCAGAATACCGGCTTGCCCTTAGACTCCACGCCCTGGGGGATCCCATGTCACCTGCTTGCCTGTCAATGTAAGTAGTACCGTGACTGTTCCTATTAGCTAGGAACCACAATCCGTCACTTCCTCTAGTCAGTCCCTTTCCTTTTTAGTTAGAAACACATACTAGGGAACACAGTTAACCCCTTGATCGCCCCTTAGTGTTAACCCCTTCCCTGCCAGTGACATTTTTTACAGCAATCAGTGCATTTTTATAGTCACTATCGCTGTATAAATGCCAATGGTCCCAAAAATGTGTTAAAAGTGTCCGATGTGTCCGCCATAATGTTGCAGTCCCAATAAAAGTTACAGATCGCCACAATTACTAGTAAAAAAATAATAATAATAAATCACCAGGACCAGATGGCTTACACCCAAGAGTTCTCAAAGAACTTATAGCTAGACCATTGTTCCTAATCTTTATGAACAGCATACTTACAGGAATTGTACCAGCTGATTGGAGAAAAGCCAATGTGGTACCAATATTCAAAAAAGGACATAGACATATTTCGGGGGAACTACAGGTCGGTCAGTCTAACATCAATAGTAGGTAAATTATTGGAGGAGATGATAAGGGACTATATCCAAGAATATGCTTTTGAAAACAGTATAATTAGTAGTAACCAGCATGGGTTTACAAAGGGTCGTTCTTGGCAGACCAATCTGTAAACATTCCATGAGGAAGTGAGCTGCCATCTTGACAGGGGGAGGCCGGTGGATTTGGTATATCTGGATTTTTCAAAAGCATTTGATACAGTTCCCCATATATGCCTAATCTCTACAAGCTGAGGTCTGCAGGCATGGACCATAAGGTTTGTTCTTGGATAGAAAACTGGTTACAGGGGCACGTCCAAAGGGTAGTGATAAATAACATGTTACCGCAACGTTCTGTCTTGGGACCAATTCTGTTTAATTTATTCATAAATGATATTGAGGATGGGATAAATAGCTCAATCTCAGTTTTTGCGGACGATGCAAAAATAAGCAGGGCAATAACGTTAAAGAAAGTCCTGAACAAACTAATGGAGTGGGCAAGTACATGATAAATGAGGTTTAATGTGGAGAAATGTAAAATAATGCTTTTTTTTGGGCTAAGAACACAAACTACTCACTAGGGGGAGAACCTCTGGGGGAATCAAGAATGGAGGGTCTGGGGGTCCTAGTGGAAGATAGACTGTGCAAGATCATGCCATGTCAAGCTGCAGCTACTGTAAGGAAACGTGGGAAGTGTAGAGTTACCCTTCAAGATTTAATAGTATTGTAACAAAGATGTTTTTCTGTTTTTTCTGTAGAAACTCACTGTAAATTCTGTTTATCTCACACTCACACATTTCCATAACAAGTTTTAGTTCTCATGGCTTCTAGTAACGGGTCTGCTTCCCATAACAAGTATGCTGTTTTGTATTTCTATATATTATTAAAACATACTGAGAATCTTATCAAGCACATATATTGCGTGAGACATTTTTAGAGTAAATATTATGTGGAGTCCGAAAGAAGAAATATTATGAATCTTGCAGATCAATATTGAATTGTATAACAGAATGCTTAAATGCTTGAATGTGATTGGTTGTTCAATTGCGTTCTTCCCCCTTTTTGTATTGTATATGCTCTGTGAAACGGAAGTAAAGGCATCTTTTTTCAACCACACACGGTGTATGGTGTCTTTTTTTGCCTGTCTGGACAGACAAGGGGGAAAAGGGCGAGAGTTTTCCATTGACCGTCAAAGTCCAGTTGAGGGAAAGAGGAGCTGATGCAGAGGACAATACAGGAAACATAACAGATGGTACCAGAATAAGTGGGGTACATTACAGGTAAGCTTTCTTTAAAATTACTTTTTCAAAGTATTTTTGAACAACTTACTCTGTCAATGTTATAACCCGTCGCATTATAGAACTCAAGGCATAATTGATTAATTTAATTTGATTAGCTTGCCTTAGAGATAAGGACATTATTGGGATTACTGACGAGTACCAGGATCACGGAAATTGGGATTACTGACGAGGTGTACCAGAATCCCGGGTCCCGAGAGATAGGGAGATTAGGGACATTAAGCTGGGATGCCGGTCTAGGATCCCAGGAGAATTATAGCACAGCTCACTCATATATTGGGATAATTGATGAGTACCAGGATCCCGGAAATCGGGATAAACTGACGAGATGTACCAAGATCCCGGGTATTAATATAAAAGAACGGTATTAGGTATCAAAATATAGGGGACAAGGATACCTGCTAAAATTTCCCAGTATCCCTCCCATATATTGTATTAATATCATACCATAGCAGGTTGAAAACCTTGTTTTTAACCAGAAGGACTGGTCATTGGAAACCTCTAAATCATTTTAATGTCATATTTGAAGTAATGTTTAGGTGTTTTTTGTCCGGACGCTGCCCAGAGTGTTTAACAAACCTATTATTTGCGTATGAGGGATCAAATACTTATTTGGTTACTAGTATTCCCGGAGGTTATTACCAGGTTTAATATACATAATAGTTTTGTGTTTCAGGAGGGTCTTTGATACATCATGACAACAGGGACGTTGTAACATTTTTCTGGGGTAATACATGGATTGGTGAGGCTAACTTTTGACCAAAACATGCTATGTGAATAATTCCTTTTGCCACTGACATCTTTTGCGCAGGGGGAGTCAGGTGCAAATTTTGGATATTTTGGCGTTTTGCCAACAAGGGTAACCGTAACGGATAGTGGGAAATTGTTTGCGGCATTAGTATTACAGCAATTGAAAGTACTGTTTAAACCTGTTGGCACTTTGCCAAGAAATTTAAAATATAAATAAAAATTGTTTGGTTATAAGAATAAGGAAAGTAATAACGTACAAAGCTTACTTATAAGCAGGGGAACCTCTGGCCAGAGGGAGTCTTTTTTGGCATTTTGCCAAGAAATAAAAAAACGTTTTAATTTCAAGAAGCTTTAACTGTTAAAGGTGTCATAGGTACTATTGAATGTGGAACGGGTGAAACTTTTGTGGCTTGTCCTAAGTCATTAACTGTATGTTCTGCAGCTGATGTGTATAAATAGAGTTATAATATAAGATAAAGTATAAGAATTGTAAACATGGGAAATCTGCCGGGAAAGGGAGGTTCGGAAGGTAAGCCGGATCAGCCCACTCCTTTAGATTTCGTGTCTGGAAACTATGGAACATATTATACTGAACCCTTCTGGAAAAACATATTGACCAGAGCACATGCTCTACAAATTGCGGGGCTAAGTGAGTGGGGACCATGTTCTGCAGAGGAATGGGAAGAAGTCACTAAAATTTGTAGCCAACATAAGCAGTATAATTATCCACCGTTTCCTTATGATAAAGAATATATGACTGAATGTTATAAAATGTGGTGTAAAGCATTGAAAAATTATAAGAAGCAATTCCCTCATCCATTAGAGAAGCCTCATCCTTCCTTAGATAAGCCTCCTAAAAAACCAACACTTGCCTCTGCCCCTGTCCAACCCCTTTGTTATGACATAGGGGATACAGAGGATTATGTGCCAGTACCTCCGCCACCCCATGCTATGATTAAAACTGATAATGAGGAAAAGCCAAAAGGAAAAACTTTATCCTTCACTGGAATTGACTACGGAATTAACTATGAGAGATCCAAAGGTGACCCAGGTAATTAAACTGGTCGGTACTAAGTGGCAAACCCTGACCCTGACCCCCCCCACAGTTTGTGGATGATGTAAAGAAAAGGGCCTCCTCCAGATTTTTTAATACTAAAGGAGGACTATTCGCCCAGACCTCAGGGACTCCCACCCCCATGCTCCCAGCCTTTGATAATACCGCATCGCAAACACAAGAATACCCAAATCAAGGCTGTTTTCATTGTGGAGACCCCTCCCATTGGAAAAAATATTGTCCGCACAGAAGAAATACCCAGGGAAATGGACAGGGTAGGTTTCAAAGGAGGGGCTGGGGTATTTCCAGAGGCAGATATCAGCGTCAGCGTAATTTTCCCAATTATCAAACACAACAATTAACCTTCCCTAGTCGTCCGGGGTTGGTTTTGGCGCCGTGGGGGATGCTGGGGGGCTGTCCACAGCCCCCGCCTAGCCGCCAAATGCAACAAGAATATAGCCTGTAGTCAAGATGGCCTGGCAAGCATTGCCCGCCCCCCCACCCCCTTGAGAACATTGTAGAATTAATTCAAATGGATTGGCCAGGGTACAATGATGACAACCCTCGCAATAACCCCTTTCATCGACATCCATAAGGAGTACCCGGAGCAGATTCCCTCCTTGGTAATGCATTTCTTCTCTTCCACTGGAAAACACTTCCGCAGGTAGTCCTTAAAGTTGAGGGATGGGTGGTATATTTTTTAGTGGACACAAGGGCTAGCACGAGTTGTCGTAATGACACCCGTTTTGTAAAAAAAAAAAAAAAAAAAAAAATTGTACCGAGGGCTGCTCCACTTTATGGGAATTAATGGGATTGATGTTACACACAAACATTTGCCATCCTCACTGACTGCCCCTTATGTCTAAAGGGAAGAGACCTCATGTCTTCATTAGGGGTAATGTTAAATTTGACCTACAAGGGGGTATGACTGCCAAATCATCAACATGTGACTTGACTATGCCAAAAAGAAAAAAAAATGACGTTTTACTTTATGACCATACAAGCAGCATTAGAGACTCACCCGATATGGGAAAAGTCAAAAACAGACGTAGGACATGTCAAATGCACTCCTTATGTCCCTACTTTCAAACCAAACATCATACCATTCTTTCAGAAACAATACCACCGTCATGCTGACGAAGTATAGAATACACCACAGATCACCACATACATGCAGAAAGGCATTCTAAAACCCATTATCAGTCCCTGAAATACACACATGCAGTAAAGAAAGCCAGCGGCGAGTGGAGGCTAGGGGGATTTGAGGGGGGTGAACAAATGTATTTAACCACTTCCACCACTAGCCTCATACATCACGGGAATTTTTATAAACATCCCCGCTTCCTCCACTCCAACTCCAGGGTACTAGACTTTCAATGCTTTCTTTAGCATTGATGTTCACAGGGATTTCCAAAGGATCTTTGCCTTTGCCTGTTTGGCTCGGGCCAACTGACTTTGGCCCGTCTTCCTCAAGACTTTGTGGACAGTCCTGCAGCATTTTCCATGGTGTTAAAACTAACCCTGGATGACTGGGTGCTCCCACAGGGATCAGAACTCCTGCAATATGTGGATGACCTACTGTTATGTAGTGAGAGCGGGGCACAGTGTGCAGAAGACTCTGAAAGCCTGATGACTCACTTATCTCTTAAGGGTCACTTGGTGTCTCGCAAAAGAGATCCAGTGGTGCGGAGAGAGGGTGAAATACCTAGGATGTATTATCTCAGGCGGGACCAAGCGAGTGTGCCCAAAAGGAGTCAAGACTCTGACCTGTCTCGGCCCCAAAGATAAGGCAGCGCTCCTTTCTTTTCTTGGCTCTATTGTCTACTGCAGGCAGTGGATCCCAGATTGTTCTTTTTATGATTCAATCCTTGCACCCCTCTACTGCAGCCACTGCCCCCAGGCAAGTGTTACACTGAGGAAAGAACACGGACCTTATTACAGTCTTTGGCCAGTGCTCCAGCACTGGGTTTACCAGATCATAAGAAATCCTTTGTGCTTTACTGTATAGTCAGGGGCCCTGCGCTGGCTGCCGTACTGGCTGCCGTACTGGCCCAAGCGCATGGCACCCACTACCGACCCGTGGCTTATCTATCCAAAAAACTCCCCGTTCAAATTCAAGGACTGCCAGCTTGCCTACAAGCTGTTACTGCCTGTGGCAGTAAACATGACAGTAAAAGAAACATCCAAAATCACTTTAGGAACTGATACTACATTGTACGCAACACATACTGTAGTACACCTTTTACAAAACATCAACGACTTCAGACCAACAGGCAGAGTTCTATGCTATGACACGTGCCTGTCAATTATTCAAAGGACAAAAAGTAAACATTTACACTGACAATAGATACACTTTTGGGGTGATCTTTTGGGCCCGCGGGTACAAGACAGCGGATAACAAGCAAATCTCAAATCAAGTCTGGTTAGAGGATTTATTAAGTGCACTCCATTTACCCTCAAAAAAAACAAAACAAAAAAAAAACAAAAACAAAAACAAAAAAAATTGTATTAATGTCATAAAAGTAATAGGTCATTCCTATGACAAATCTGATATTACTAAGGGAAACAACTTAAGAGTCAGCAGCCAAAATTACTGCTAAGGAGGCAATCAACCCTCCAATTGTTTTCTACAGATTTTTCGTCCCCAAGTTTACCAGCCCGAGCCAGAAGAATTGTCTGACATTACCTGTTGGGAGTCACAAGGTTTGACAAACAACCCGGACGGCTTGTGGTCAAACAAGGAGGGGATCATAGGTATTCCAGAAACAGTAGCTCCTTTGGTAAGAAACCCCTTTAGCAACTTGCTTAACTTGTGTCCAGAATAATGTTCAGGGACACATAGGCCCATTAAAAGACTTACAGATTGATTTGACACACATGCCCAAACAGAAAGGTAATATCAAATATTGCGTAATAATACTCCAGTTTGCCATTTTCCCTCATGGCCGGAAGTTATTTACGTAACAGGAGAGACCGCAGGGATGAATAGAAACATTAAAGACAGGACTGTCCCCCTTTTGAGATCCTTATGGGAAGACCCCGCTCAAAAAGCCCCTAAGATAGGCGAGGAATCTAACATATATTCCTTACAGGAAGAGTACGTGAAATATCTGGTAAGTAGCCCTGCTGAAACTTATGACAAGGTTGCTGTCACCTTTCTTCCTCTTTTCCACAGAACCAACACATCCTTTCGTCCCGGGGGATAAAGTACTGATCAAACAACTTGCAGTCCGCAAACAACCAGGCCCCGTCTTCTAAGGTCCATTTGAAGTCCTCAATGTCTCCAGGACAGCAATACTGACGGATCAAAGCCTGCAATGGATCCATGCATCAAGGTTGAAGAAGAGCCCACAAATAAAGGAGACCGGGAAGGAAATGGAGGAGCCCCACAAGAAGAGACTCAGCCACTACTGTCCCATGCCCCCTCTCACAAAACCCCCAAACCATTCTTACCATAGACTTTCCCGTGAGCCAAGAAAATGCACCACCTGGACAGTCTTTCTTTTTTCAATTGAAATGACCATCACTGTATTCTTACTCTTATTTTTTGGCTTTATGAGTTGGCTAAACTCCTCGTGCGGGATGGGGGAGGGTACTGTTGAAGTGAATGCCAGAGCAACATACATGGAAAGGAGTCATACTTATCCACAGGCCGACATTTAGTCCCTATGGTTGGAAGGCCTATCACCCTAGAGCAGTTACTAAATACCACCCAGGAAGTCCCTGTTATAAACACCACTCCCACGGGTTAGCTACTTTTAATATCCTGGACCCTGATGAGAGGATAGGTAACAGGTCCCTATATGACATATGTAAATGTGTAAGGGGATCCAACAATCCACGGGTTACTGAATGGATAAATAGCACACACATGGACAGCCCCTGGATAAGGCAAGGTGGAGATGGAGATTCCCTCTTTGGGGATTGGATGTGTTTAGTGGGATTAAGGTCAAAACTTAGCCCCCCCAAAGTGGTTCAAGCCCCTCATGTTCCCCACGGATGGATGGTCTGTTGTGGACTATGGTGCCATACCACCGTCCCTTACCCTATGGACAGAAAAAAACTTCAGGTTGGTGTACTATTGTGGAAATGATCCCTCTAATGGGGACCACAGGGTCAGACACACTTGTGTCCATGAAACCTGCCCACGGTCACCTTGAATTTGGCAGACACAAGAGGGAATTAACCACTTGGTGGGACAAAATCTTTGCATCCTTCGGTGGGGTGGGCGTAGACAATGCCCTCACAAAGGTAGATGGATTTGGGATGTTAATGCACTCATGGAATCCCTTTTCAGGTGCAGGAGGATGGTTCGGTTCTATTTGTGAAAACATTATGAATTACTTTAAGAAAGCGGGTATGATACTCCTCATGATACTTATTTTAGCTCTGGCAGTTTATGTGACAATCAAATTGGTGTTCTACCTGATAAGTAAAGTAGCAAAATCAAAGAACCTAGTTGATAAGTCTAAAACAGCCATGACCATGTTCAAGGCAGGATATAGGTGGTACAATGAGTGATCAGCGGAGACTTCTTGAAGTCTCCTATGATCAAAGGAGGGATTGTAAGGAAACGTGGGAAGTGTAGAGTTACCCTTCAAGATTTAATAGTATTGTAACAAAGATGTTTTTCTGTTTTTCTGTAGAAACTCACTGTAAATTCTGTTTATCTCAAACTCACACATTTCCATAACAAGTTTTAGTTCTCATGGCTTCTAGTAATGGGTCTGCTTCCCATAACAAGTATGCTGTTTTGTATTTCTATATATTATTAAAACATACTGAGAATCTTATCAAGCACATATATTGCGTGAGACATTTTTAGAGTAAATATTATGTTGAGTCCGAAAGAAGAAATATTATGAATCTTGCAGATCAATATTGAATTGTATAACAGAATGCTTAAATGCTTGAATGTGATTGGTTGTTCAATTGCGTTCTTCCCCCTTTTTGTATTGTATATGCTCTGTGAAACGGAAGTAAAGGCATCTTTTTTCAACCACACACGGTGTATGGTGTCTTTTTTTGCCTGTCTGGACAGACAAGGGGGGAAAAGGGCGAGAGTTTTCCATTGACCGTCAAAGTCCAGTTGAGGGAAAGAGGAGCTGATGCAGAGGACAATACAGGAAACATAACAGCTACCGAAGTGGGCAGAATATTAGCATGCATAAAAAAGAGTATATAATAAAACTATAATCCTGCCACTTTATAAAACCCCGGTCAGGCCACATCTGGAGTATTCCGTCCAGTTCTGGTCACCAGTCCTCAGAAGGGATGTGCTGGAACTGGAGAGAGTCCAAAGAAGGGCAACAAAAATAATAAGGGGGATGGAAGACCTCAAATACGAGGAGTAACTACAAGAACTAAATAGCAATTAGTTACCTTGCAGGAACGCTCCCGAGTCCAGCATTTGCATCCATAGACACAGAGTGCTGGACTCGGCCCGGCCCCCTGGTGTCCGCATCATAGGATTTGTTTGACAGCAATGGGAGCCAATGGCTGCACTGCTATCAATCTATCCAATCAAGAGCCGAGAACCCAGGGCAGAGAGGAAGAGCATTTTATTACAGGGCTCAGGTGAGTAAAATGGGGGGGCTAGGAAGTCGGTCACTGTCAGAAGTTTTTTCACCTTAATGCATAGGATGCCTTAAGGTGAAAAAACATGGGGGATTACAACCCCTTTAAGCAGAGCAGGGGGTTTTCACTGTCAGGGCGGTAAGAATGTGGAACAAGTGGTGGTGTCAGCGGGGAGTATTAATATTTTTAAAAGACTCTTGGACGTGCATCTTAAAGAACACAACAAACAGGGATATGGGAAATGATTATCTTTGCTGACACAGGTACACCTACACAAGTTAAACTGGATGAACTGTTGTCTTTATTCAACCTTACCTACTATATAACTATGTAACTATTGTCTTTGTAACTACGGTAAACAAGTCTGTAACCTGGGCAAATAGCTTGGCCTTTCTGACTTATATATATTCTGACTTATGGAATGTATGATACCAGAGTGCCATATTGAGGTAGAATTTGAGAATGCCTGTCTAATTGAAAACTCAGTAATTCAAAAGGACTACACCCATGTGGGGTTGGTACAGTTGGAGCAGTCTGTTCTGTAACTAAGGTAAACAGGTTTGTAACAATTGTCAACAAAAGCTTGACAACCTTACATTTCCCAAATAAAAGCCAACAGCAGAGACTGATAGGGAGGACTCCATAATGCCTTAGAACCAAGGAAGGTCTGTACCAGCCCGAAGAAGCTATACCTGAAGACGCTTTCACCTGACCTCCAGCAACTGCTATTAAGGTCCTCTTTGCGTTGCGTTGCATCACGTGACTTTATCAACCTTGATAAAGTCACGTGACATGTGACGCAACATGTCGGGATTAGCCGGTGACGTCATCCGAGGTGTCTCTGTGGAACACAGTGGACGCTGTGTGTGGAACGCTTTGAGCGGCTGATTGTTCAAAAGCACTGGCACTGATCATTTACATGTGAGTGGATCGACTTGTGATTGTTGAACCGTTACAATGATCATTGCGCAATGATTGTTATCTTTGTTTTCATGATATATACGCAAACTGATGAGCTTATTAAAGAACTAGAGGAATTTATGTAAAAGGTGAAACTCAAAGGAAGAATGAGCCTGAATACCTGAAGTATTGTGGATATTGTTCATATTCGATGAGAAGTGATATCCTTGTGAAAGCATATTGAGAACTTTTTATTCATAATGTATATAGTGCAATACTGGGGACTAGTGAGAACCTGTTTAATTTATAATTTTCAGGAGTTTGTGAAGGTGCATGTGGTAGTTCCTATTTTTAATCTTATTAATGGACACAAGTTTTTCACAGTACCTAATTAGTGATCATAATTGTGGTATGATCAGTACATAGCACATAGCCCTTTGTATACCTCTTATATTGCACTTTATTTCCCATTTTTTTTGATGTGTGCACTTTAAATAGGAAGTTGATTGTAGCGCACTATTACTAGTTACTTATATTTGATTTAGGGTGTCAGAACACTATGAAAATGGTTGCAGCTTAATCATTTAGGTTTTTTCAATTTTTTATTACTATTATTTATTACCACATCAGAGCTTGGGTACACACCTTTGTACAATAAAATCATATGACTTCATGTAACCATGAAGATAGGTGGTGCTGACATAACTCAGTGATACATATACATTATAAATAGTCCAATGTGACAGTTTCCAACACCAAAAATAAGTGCTTCAATATGGAGATATCTTCTATTCTTTCACCACTGGTGCTCAAGTAGTGGATGGCAACTCACCAGAGGTGACCCCTGTTTACAGGAAATCCAAATGTGCTTGTGATAACCAGTAAGGTTCATCAGCTGTAGCCCCTCCACTACAGTATTCCCTCACGGTATAGCTTGGATGGGTGAAATAACTCCACAGGAGACACAATTTAAGAAGATTCCATAGTGTAGTAAGTTTATTTAGTGACGATAAAAAAGGTATAAATAATATTGCACTCACATGTCACTGTGCCAAGGACAAGAACAGAGAACAAGCAGCGCCAACCTAAGTGCAGTAGTGTAACACACGTTTTTAATTGTAGAAAAAATGCACTCACTCTGTGTAGGATAAAAACAGGCACATCATAATGAGGTCCAAATGGATAGCAAGGCTCCACAGGGGATGATCCTCACACACTGTGTGGTCTTGTCTGGTGGTGCCGGTGGCTTCCAGTGTCCCAGGCTAGAGCAGGCAGGGTGCAGGGGAGATCGTCAGTCTATGAAGTCCCAGGTCGCAGTGTGATGATGCTAATGGAGTGCACGCGTTCGAAACATGCGTGCTCCTTCGTCAAGCATAGTGATCCTTCATCTTGGAAATGGTAAAGAAGGAAAAGGCAGGGCGGACGAGCCAATCAGATCGTAAGCACCACCCTGTCAATAGTTTACTGTGACTGATTTGCTCTAAGGGGCCGGAAGGTGGGGTTTGGATAGGTTATAGAGTCTTATCAGTCATTGTATTTGAAACGAAAGAGAGAAAGAAGCTAGAAGTGGCAGTAAACATGTAACCAAAAAAAGGTGAAACAGACGGAGCGCACATGGATATGTAATAAGAGGAAGAGTGATATGGTATAATTCTTTAATACTATAGTAATTACTATAGTCCATATCCATGTGCGCTCCCTCTGTTTCACCTTTTTTTGTGTACATGTTTACTGCCACTTCTAGCTTCTTTCTCTGTTTCATTTCAAATACAATGTATGATAAGACTCTATAACCTATCCAAGTCCAAACCCCGCCTTTCGTCCCCCTAGAGCAAATCAGTCACAGTAAACTATTGACAGGGTGGTGCTACGATCTGATTGGCCCGTCCGCCCTGCCTTTCCCTTCTTTACCATTTGCAAGATGAAAGATCGCTATGCCTGACGAAATTGACTTACTACTGCTACTATTTTTTATCTGTGCCCTATCTCTGGACACTTTTTTAACCTCTCCCCTCCTGTATACAACACACCCTTGCTTACAGTTAATATTTTTAGCGCAAAAAATTATTGTTTTTTTTTTTTTTTTTAATGCCCGGATAAGGGTCTGGTATGGATTTTTTTTGGGGGGGGGGGGGCCCAAGCCATTTTATTTTTTCAATTTTGGCATGGGGTTCCCCTTAAAATCCATACCAGAACCAAAGGGCCTGGTATGGCCTGATGGGGGAACCGCGCACTGTTTTTTCCCTTATTTTTTCAATAGCCGGTTGCTGGCAATTGTAATCGCAATTGTAAATGTGATTTGACTCGTTTTTTTTTCTTTGGAAATTACATTTTTGCGTTAGTCATGTTACATATATGCTACAGATGCTCCACTTTACAGGCAGACTAAGTTGCCCCCCCCTGGCACTATATTTAAAATCATTTTTTAGTTTTATTGTTTAAGCATAACAAAAATAATTGCTCCTGGAAAACTATCTTTTAAAAAAAAATATTATTTGCATTGATACATGTTCCCCAGGGCAGTACCCAGACCCCTATACCCCTTTTATTGCCAATTACTTGCATATCAACCTTCAAAATGGGCACTTTTGATTTTTCATGCTCCGCTCCCATACACTTCAATGGAGTTCCCTGTTTGGGTTAGAACTTTTCCCCTGTTCCGGAGTTCTGCTGCGAACCGAACAATCATAATGTCTAATCAGAAATGAGATATGCATTCTCACATTCTGCCAAGCTGAATCAATGTAAGTATGCAATACAGATAATTCCTGCAAACCACAAAAATGACTACCAGCTAAAAATAAGGATTTTATTTTTACATGCAAAAAGGGACAAGCAGGAATTTTGGTTCAGTTGGAAGATATTTATTACTATCCCAAAATAAACTGGCATCTACCTAAATGAAGCAATATTTCCCTAGCTGTCTTTTTTCAGTATATCACTTGCCCCAAAATGACAAGTACTCTGTAATTTATGTTGATGTAGCAAAGGTCAAAGATACATGTACTCTAGGTGACGAGCGACTGTGCAAATCCAGCTGCCATGAATAAAAGATGCACAGGCAGTTATAGAGTGCTTGTCATCCCCTTACCCCAAGTAAGACTTTTCCCAAGGGAATGCTCCACACATTTGCAGTGACATCCTCAGTCTTCTTTCCATAGACTGCAGTGAGCATAGTAAATTACTTGTCTCTGTTCTAGTAATGAGGAAAATAAATTTGTTATAGAAGGCGGGCTATGGTTTTTCATTACTGCTCAATTACCAGTGCTGAAAAAACTGGTGTGTAACCAATTGATCTTCCAAACCTGATTTCTTATTGCATACTGCTGAGGAACAGGACAGAGGGACCTTCTCAGCAAGGGTGACTAAATAGATGCTCTGCCTGAACTATGAATTCAGGGGCACTCTGCACATTTTCATGCAGTGATAATGGCCATTAACAATTTGTAAATTGTTTACAGTTTTTCGTACATCCAGTCCCCAGTATTAAAGTTCCAATGCACAGTTACTTAGGAGTCAATTAACTAAAGTTTATTGCATTGGATAACGTGGTCATGTGATTAATTTGCATAAATTATTTCATGCAGTAAATAAAGTCCAATTCATCAAAAGAAAGTTATCAGTAAATATCGCCAAAAATCATGCAGTAAGCTGTTAAGTCCAATTCACAAACAGAACAGGAAGTAAAAAAAACACAATATTTAACAACAGGGTTTGGCTGGCGGTAACCAGTGCGGTATTTCCTGCTTGGTAGAGAGATAGAGTTGGGTTAGCAGCATTACCAGTGATGGAGGTTTTTGAATGCAATTTATTGCAATTTAAACTGTTCAGAAGGTGTCCGCTAAAAAGGAGAATGTTTGTCGTGATGGCTCCATGACATTTTGCAGAGAGGACCCTTCTGGGCAATTTTACAAAGGGTGAAGTTCTTCAGAAGTTCCGGCTGACCGAAGAGCTGATCCTTATGCTGTATGTGAGGCTTCGGGCAGTACAAGAGACCAGCACCCAGAGGAATCATGCTATACCGGGCATGACAAAGTTGCTCGCCGTGCTCCATTACCTTGGCGAGGCTTCCTACCAGATGGTGGCCGAGGATGTTGTTGGCATGTCGCAGACATCCTTTTCCTGAATCCTCAGACGAGTGCTGAAGGGATTCCATGTGATTGTGTCCACCTATATCTACATGCCATCATCTCTTTAGGAGTGGGATCAGATTAAAGGTGTATTCTACAGTATGGCATCCATCCCCAACGTAATGGGCGCTATCGATTGCACCCATGTCGCTCTCTTTCCACCCAGCCACAAGAAGCATATTTATAGGAACCACAAGGGCTACCATTCGAAGAAACATCCAGGTGGTGTGTGACAGCCAGATGTTGATCCGGGATGTGGTAACTGGATTCCCCTGGCTCAGTCCTTGATGCCCATATCCTCCGCCAGTCTCAGCTCTTTGAGAATTTTGAAATGGGAGCATTCAGTCGTGGCTGCTACTCAGTAAGTAGTGTAAAATCCTCATATATGTTTTCATACTTGCATGTTTATTGTTTACATACTTGTACGATCATTCATTTCATTACACTGTTACCTAGTGACTCTTCAGTAATGTGCCCATATTTCCAAATTCACCAAACTCCCTATTTTTTGTTTTTTTATGCTGTTTACGTGTTTTTACAAATGTAATGCAACATCAACCTTTTTTGCTTGCCCTGGCTGTTCACACCCATCTCGTATTGCACCTCTCATGCCCATTTGAGGTACAATTTTTGGTTATGACAATGATTATTATTATTATATTATTATGCCTCCAGAAGAGGGGACAATGCTACCTACAAAAAGGGGCCTAATTATACCAACAGAAGACCCACATAAAGGAGTACAATACTACCCAAAGAAAGAGGCACTACTCTACCCACAGCAGACCCACAAAAAGGGCACTATTCCACCCACAGAAATGGGCACTATTTAACCCACAGAAGATCTACGGGAATTGGCACTATTCCACCCACAGAAAGGGGTACAATACTACTCAAAGAAAGGGGCACTATTCCACCCACAGAAGACCCACAGGAAGGGGCACTATTCCACCAAGAGAAGACCCACAACAAGGGGCACTATTCCACCCACAGGAGGGAGCCCTATTCCCCCCATAGAATACCCACAACAAGGGGCACTATTCTACCCACAGAAAGGGACACTATTCCACCCACAGAAGACCCACAGACAGGGGTATAGTACTACCCAAAGAAATGTGCACTATTCTACCCACAGAATAACCACAGAAAAGGGCACTATTCTACCCACAGACGACCTACTGAAAGGGTTAACAATATTACCCAAAGAAAGGGGCACTATTCTACCCAGAGAAGACCCACAGGAAGGGGCACAATTTCCCACACAGAGCACCCAAAGAAAGGGGCACTATTCCACCCACAGAAGATCCACAGTAAGGGGCACTATTCTACCCACAGAAATGTGGCATTATTCACCAAGAGTACACAAGTATTGTTCCTTAAAATGAAACCAAAATGCATGACACGCAGTGCAAATATATTTCAAACATTGTCTGAAATTGAACATTAACAACTTTTTTTATAAAAACGCTACAGTAGTGTTACAATGGAGTATGTCAAACATGACAATTGCTCCAGCTTGATTTTACCTCTTGAAGAGGCCACTGTAATACTTTAGGTTATACAGAGCATTTTAATAACAAGTTACACTTGGCCAGGAAATCTAAAAATAATTGGAAACAAAATAATAAAAAACAGACAGTCAAGTGCTCCTCAGTCTCCACAATTCTAACCACTTGGCGCCTGCGCTATAGCTGAAAGATGGCTACAGCACAGGCTTAAAATGCCAGGAGAACGTACATGGATGCCCTCCCATTCTCGCGCTGCCTGCGTGCCCCCTGTAGGGATGAGCCGAACACCCCCGGGTTCGGTTCGCACCAGAACCTTCAGAACGGACCGAAAGTTCGCGCGAATTTTCGAACCCTATACGTTATAATGGACGCGAACGTTCGAAATCAAAAGTGCTAATTACAACGGCCAATATGCATGTTGCAATGTCATAAAACAGGTTTGGGGACCCGGGTCCTGCCCCAGGGGACATATATCAATGCAAAAAGAACTTTTAAAAACTAACGTTTTTTCGGGAGCAGTCATTTTAATGATGCATAAAGTGAAAAAAAAAAAAAGTGAAATTTTCCTTTAAATATGGTACCTGGGGGGTGTCTAAAGTATGCCTGTGAAGTGGCATGTGTTTCCCGTGTTTAGAACTGTCCTTGCACAAAATGACATTTGTAAAGGAAAAAAAGAAGCCATTTAAAACCACTTGCGGCTTTAGGTTGTTCTTAAGTAGAATCTGAACAGGTACATTATGAAGTGTAGCTCCATCCCCAAAAAATCTATTTTTAAGCTTTTTGGAGAACATAGGGAGGGGTTATCACCCCTGTAACAT
This sequence comes from Lithobates sylvaticus, assembly GCA_028564925.1. Lineage (NCBI taxonomy): Eukaryota > Metazoa > Chordata > Amphibia > Anura > Ranidae > Lithobates > Lithobates sylvaticus. The sequence continues at coordinate 72,240,798 of CM053035.1, forward strand.
TTGCTGTCTTTGCACATCTGTTCAGAACATGTCACCTCACTTTCCGTCCCAATGACAAATGTTTTTGGAAAAAGTGGGGTTTTAATTGAAACAAGGATTGGTGATAAAGTATCAGTAGAGAGGAGATACCTTTTTCCCAAATTAAATCTAACAGGATAGAATTTCCCTTCCTAGGGGTAGATTTCCTCTCACTTCCTGTTTTCTCTTTCCATTTGCAAGTAGGAGTCGTTTGTAAGTTGGATGTTTGAAAGTAGGGGCCTGGCGTATATACTCTGCAGAAATTTGCCCTATTAGATGTTGGTGTAGCCACAAGACTGGTGGGCACAGGAATGGGCCCTGCTGTGAGTTAATAGATCAAGATTTGTAATTGCATGCACCTGTTGAACAGGGCAGAAAATTGGGGGTGGTGGTGGTGGACGGTGTTGCCACAAGACTGTAAGCTCTCACAGTTACTCTTGGTGGGCGCAGGAATGGGCCCTGCTGTGAGTTATTAGATCAAGATTTGTAATTGCAAGCACCTGATGAACAGGGCAGAAAAATTGGGCCTTTGGCGGTGGTGGTGGACGGTGTTGCCACAAGACTGTAAGCTCTCTCAGTTACTCTTGGTGGGCGCAGGAATGGGCCCTGCTGTGAGTTATTAGATCAAGATTTGTAATTGCAAGCACCTGATGAACAGGGCAGAAAAATTGGGCCTTTGGCGGTGGTGGTGGACGGTGTTGCCACAAGACTGTAGGCCCTCATAGTTACTCTTGGTGGGCGCAGGAATGGGCCCTGCTGTGAGTTATTAGATCAAGATTTGTAATTGCAAGCACCTGATGAACAGGGCAGAAAAATTGGGCCTTTGGCGGTGGTGGTGGACGGTGTTGCCACAAGACTGTAGGCCCTCATAGTTACTCTTGGTGGGCGCAGGAATGGGCCCTGCTGTGAACTATTAGATCAAGATTTGTAATTACCCGCCCCCGTTAAACAGGGGCTGAAAAATTGTGCCTTAGGCACTGGTGCTGGTGCCACAACACTGCAACCCCTCACAGAGACTGTACTTGGAGCACAGCAGTCACACGTGTTGCGAAGCATTTTTTTTACAAAAATTGTAAGTACACGCCCCTGTTAAACAGGGGCTGAAAAATTGTGCCTTAGGCTGGTGCTGGTGCTGGTGCCACAACACTGCAACCCCTCACAGATACTGTACTTGGAGCACAGCAGTCACACGTGTTGCGAAGCATTTTTTTAAAAAAATTGTAAGTACACGCCCCTGTTAAACAGGGGCTGAAAAATTGTGCCTTAGGCACTGGTGCTGGTGCCACAACACTGCAAACCCCTCACAGATACTGTACTTGGAGCACAGCAGTCACACGTGTTGCGAAGCATTTTTTTTTTAAAAATTGTATGTACACGCCCCTGTAAAACAGGGGCTGAAAAATTGTGCCTTAGGCACTGGTGCTGGTGCCACAACACTGCAACCCCTCACAGATACTGTACTTGGAGCACAGCAGTCACACGTGTTGCGAAGCATTTTTTTTTAAAAAATTGTAAGTACACGCCCCTGTTAAACAGGGGCTGAAAAATTGTGCCTTAGGCACTGGTGCTGGTGCCACAACACTGCAACCCCTCACAGATACTGTACTTGGAGCACAGCAGTCACACGTGTTGCGAAGCATTTTTTTTAAAAATTGTATGTACACGCCCCTGTTAAACAGGGGCTGAAAAATTGTGCCTTAGGCACTGGTGTGGTGGCATGGATCATTGAGGAGGAGGAAGAGGATAGTCAGTGAACATAAGAGGACAGTCACTCAGCATCAGCATAGGCAGTCTTGAAGGGATGTGACATTAAAAATTATTCGGTTATATCCGCCTCAGGTGCCTGGTAGCTGATGGTGTTCCAAGACTGATTCATTTTGATGAAGGTCAGTCGATCAACCGAGGCGGTGGACAGGCGCACCCTATGATCGGTGACAAATCCTCCAGCAGCACTGAATGTGCGTTCGGAAAGAACGCTGGAGGCAGGACAGGCCAGTAGCTCAATTGCATACTGTGCAAGCTCTGGCCAGTGATCCATCCTCAGGACCCAGTAAGCCAGAGGATTTTCGGTGGGAAAGGTGTCCAAGTCTGACCTTGCCCCAAGGTATTCCTGCACCATGTATATCAGACGCTGGCGATGGTTGCTGGAACCGATCATACCTTGGGGCTGCGGACTAAAAAATTGTCTGAACGCATCGGTCAGACGTCCACCTTCCCCACCGCTCCTTCTGCTACCGACCGAAGCCTCAGCAACTCGTCGCCCAGGACCAGGAGTTTGTAACCTCCCAGTTTCTGGGAACGCGTTGCACAGACCTTTCTGCAAGGCCTCCCTGAGATGTCTCATCCTCTGCTCCCTCTGCGACGGCAAGATAAGGTCCGCAACCTTACCCTTGTACCGCGGATCAAGGAGAGTGGCCAGCCAGTAATGGTCCCCTCTCCTTGATCCGAAGAACACGAGGATCCTTCCGCAGGCTTTGCAGGATCAGGGAGGCCATGCAGCGTAGGTTAGCTGAGGCATTCGGTCCGGAGTCTTCTGGGTCACTGAGGATGACATGATCGCCAGCCACCTCCTCCCAGCCACGTACAAGTCCACTGGTTTGTTGGGACTGTACATCATCCCTAAAAGACTGCTGCTGCTGATGCTGAGTGCCAGGCTCCACCTCCATGCTCACACAATCCTCCTCCTCCTCCTCCTCCTCCTCCTCCTCATCCTCTTCCTGTGTGATGGGTGGGACAGAAGGAACACTGTCCGGATAAAGGGGGCCTTGAGAGGCAAGGAAGTCCTCCTCTTCCTGCCTCTGTTCTGCCTCAAGTGCCCTGTCCATTATCCCACGCAGCGTATGCTCCAACAGGTGGACAAGAGGGACAGTGTCACTGATGCATGCACTGTCACTGCTCACCATCCTCGTGGCCTCCTCAAATGGTGAGAGGACAGTGCATGCATCCCTGATCATGCTCCACTGACGTGGGGAAAAAAAAACCAAGCTCCCCTGACCCTGTCCTGGTGCCGTAGTCGCAAAGGTACTCATTGATGGCCCTCTGCTGCGTGTGCAGTCGCTGCAGCATGGCCAACGTTGAGTTCCACCCGGTGGGCATGTCACATATTAGGCGGTTCTTGGGCAGGTTCAGCTCCTTTTGCAGCTCAGTCAGCCGAGCACTGGCATTATAAGATCGGCGGAAATGCACACAGACTTTCCTGGCCTGCCTCAGGACATCCTGTAAGCCTGGGAACCTGCCCAAGAACCGCTGCACCACCAGGTTGAGGACGTGAGCCATGCAGGGCACATGGGTGAGCTGCCCCTGTCGCAGGGCGGAGAGGAGGTTGGTGCCATTGTCAGAAACGACCATTCCTGGCTTAAGCTGACGTGGCGTCAACCACCTCTCGGCCTGCCCCTGCAGAGCTGCCAGAACCTCTGGCCCAGTGTGGCTCCTGTCCCCCAAACACACCAGCGCAAGCACGACATGGCATCTTTTTGCCTGCGTACTTGCGTAGCCCCTTGTACGCCTACGGAGCACCGCTGGTTCCAAGGACAGAGCACTGGAGGAAGAAGAAGAGGAGGGGGTGGAGGAGAGAGGTGTGTCACAACCAGTAGCAGTAGTAGCGTTTTGGAGGCGTGGTGGCGGAACAACCTCCAACACTACTGCACCTTGTCCTGCATCCCTCCCAGCTGCCAATAGAGTGACCCAATGGGCCGTGAAAGAAAGGTACCGTCCCTGTCCATGCCTGCTGGACCATGAGTCAGCGGTAATATGCACCTTACCGCTGACCGCCCTGTCCAGCGAGGCATGGACATTGCCTTCCACATGCCGGTAGAGAGACGGAATCGCCTTCCGTGAGAAAAAGTGGCGTTTGGGAACCTGCCACTGAGGAACCGCACATTGAACAAACTCACGGAAGGGGGCCGAGTCTACCAACTGAAAAGGCAGCAGTTGAAGTGCTAGCAATTTAGCCAAGCTAGCATTCAACCGCTGGGCATGTGGATGGCTGGGAGTGTACTTCTTTCTACGGTCCAGCAGCTGGGGCAGGGAAATTTGCCTGCTGCAATCGGACGTCGGTGTACTGCAAGTACTTGGTTGTGACACACCTAATTCTACACCTTCAGTCCTCTCAGAGCAGCTTTCAGAGAGGACTGAAGGTGTAGTGGGGATGGAGATCCCAGCTGATGAGGAGCAAGGAGAGGTCCGCTTAGTTCTTTGGTGTGGGTCTTTTATGTGTGCCTGCCAACGAGCTGCATGGCAGGTCGACATATGTCTGGTCATGCTTGTGGTGCCCAAGCGGCTGATGTTTTGGCCACGCGAGATACGCTTGAGACAAATATTGCAAATAGCAGTGGTGCGATCTGATGCACTCGTCTCAAAAAAGGCCCACACCAAAGAACTTTTCTGATAACGTGCAGAGGCAGCGCCCTGCACAGGCGGAGCTCTGCGGTGTTGTACAGTTGCTGTGCTGGCCTCTACCTGGCCTCCAGGGGGCATCCTGCCTCGTTGGACATGTGACGCCGCATCCTCCTCCTCCTCGTCCTCCTCCTCATCCTCTCTCCCTTCAGGCACCCACGTGGAGTCAGTGACCTCATCATCCCCTCCCTCTTCACCACTAGAGCAAACCTGGCACTAAGCTGCAGCTGGTGGAACAGTACTGCCAGATTCCTCAAGCTGGGTATCATCATCCGAGCCTTCGAATCGTTGGGCATCCTCCTGGAGCATGTACCCAACACTGTGCTCAAAGAGTTCGGGGGACTCCTCAGGAGGACATGGTGGGTCTAGGGAAGGGGTGGCTGATGATGCCATTGAGTACGCGTTGGCAGCTGCTCTGCCAGTACCCTGAGCCTGGGTGAGAGAGGATGAGGAGGATGAGGAGGGCTTGGTCATCCATTCTACCAAGCCTTCAGCATGATGCGGCTCCACATGTCCAGCTGCCGAAAACAAAGACGCGCGTGTCCCATGGCCACGTGCTGATGACGATGCACGACCACGTCCACGGCCACGGCCACGTCCACTAGAAACAGAGCCTGCCTGCCCTGTGTTCTTGGCTCTGCACGCTCTGCCTCCCCTTGGCGGTCTTCCAGCCATTGTAGTCGGTAGTCCTGTGGGTGCTGCTGAGAAGAAAATATAGGAGCTCTGTGTGATGCCACTAACACACTAGAAGTCCTATGGGTGCTTCTGCAAAGAAAATAGAGGAGCTCTGTGTGATGCCACTAACACACTAGAAGTCCTGTGTGGTGCTGCTGAGAAGAAAATATAGGAGCTCTGTGTGATGCCACTAACACACTAGAAGTCCTATGGGTGCTTCTGCAAAGAAAATAGAGGAGCTCTGTGTGATGCCACTAACACACTAGAAGTCCTGTGGGTGCTGCTGCTGAGAAGAAAATATAGGAGCTCTGTGTGATGCCACTAACACACTAGAAGTCCTATGGGTGCTTCTGCAAAGAAAATAGAGGATCTCTGTGTGATGCCACTAACACACTGTAGAAGTCCTATAGGTGCTTCTGCAAAGAAAATATAGGTCTGTGTGATGCCACTAACACACTAACACACTCTAGAAGTCCTATGGGTGCTTCTGGGAAGAAAATATAGGAGCTCTGTATGATGCCACTAACACACTAGAAGTCCTATGGGTGCTTCTGCAAACAAAATAGAGGAGCTCTGTGTAATGGGACTAACACACTAGAAGTCCTATGGGTGCTTCTGCAAACAAAATATAGGATCTCTGTGTGATGCCACTAACACACTAGAAGTCCTATGGGTGCTTCTGGGAAGAAAAATATAGGAGCTCTGTGTGATGCCACTAACACACTTCAAGTCCTATGGGTGCTTCTGCAAACAAAATATATAGGAGCTCTGTGTGATGCCACTAACACACTTCAAGTCCTATGGGTGCTTCTGGGAAGAAAATATAGCTCTGTGTGATGGACTAACACACTTCAAGTCCTATGGGTGCTTCTGGGAAGAAAATATAGGATCTCTGTGTGATGGGACTAACACACTTCAAGTCCTATGGGTGCTTCTGGGAAGAAAATATAGGAGCTCTGTGTGATGGACTAACACACTTCAAGTCCTATAGGTGCTTCTGGGAAAAAATATAGGATCTCTGTGTGATGGGACTAACACACTTCAAGTCCTATGGGTGCTTCTGGGAAGAAAATATAGAGCTCTGTGTGATGGGACTAACACACTTCAAGTCCTATAGGTGCTTCTGGGAACAAAATATATAGGATCTCTGTGTGATGGGACTAACACACTTCAAGTCCTATAGGTGCTTCTGGGAAGAAAATATAGATCTGTGTGATGGGACTAACACACTTCAAGTCCTATAGGTGCTTCTGGGAACAAAATATATGATCTCTGTGTGATGGGACTAACACACTTCAAGTCCTATAGGTGCTTCTGGGAAGAAAATATAGATCTGTGTGATGGGACTAAAACACTTCAAGTCCTATAGGTGCTTCTGGGAAGAAAATATAGGTCTCTGTGTGATGGGACTAACACACTTCAAGTCCTATAGGTGCTTCTGGGAACAAAATATAGGATCTCTGTGTGATGGGACTAACACACTTCAAGTCCTATAGGTGCTTCTGGGAAGAAAATATAGATCTCTGTGTGATGGGACTAACACACTTCAAGTCCTATAGGTGCTTCTGGGGAAGAAAATATAGGATCTCTGTGTGATGGGACTAACACACTTCAAGTCCTATAGGTGCTTCTGGGAAAAAAATATATGTCTGTGTGATGGGACTAACACACTTCAAGTCCATAGGTGCTTCTGGGAACAAAATATAGATCTCTGTGTGATGGGACTAACACACTTCAAGTCCTATAGGTGCTTCTGGGAAGAAAATATAGGTCTGTGTGATGGGACTAACACACTTCAAGTCCTATAGGTGCTTCTGGGAACAAAATATATGATCTCTGTGTGATGGGACTAACACACTTCAAGTCCTATAGGTGCTTCTGGGAAGAAAATATATAGGTCTGTGTGATGGGACTAACACACTTCAAGTCCTATAGGTGCTTCTGGGAACAAAATATATGATCTCTGTGTGATGGGACTAACACACTTCAAGTCCTATAGGTGCTTCTGGGAAGAAAATATAGATCTGTGTGTGTTGGGACTAACACACTTCAAGTCCTATAGGTGCTTCTGGGAAAAAAATATAGGTCTGTGTGATGGGACTAACACACTTCAAGTCCTATAGGTGCTTCTGGGAACAAAAATATGATCTCTGTGTGATGGACTAACACACTTCAAGTCCTATAGGTGCTTCTGGGAAGAAAATATAGCTCTGTGTGATGGGACTAACACACTTCAAGTCCTATAGGTGCTTCTGGGAACAAAATATATGAGCTCTGTGTGGTGGGACTAACACACTTCAAGTCCTATAGGTGCTTCTGGGAAGAAAATGTAGGTCTGTGTGATGGGACTAACACACTTCATGTCCTATAGGTGCTTCTGGGAACAAAATATATGATCTCTGTGTGATGGGACTAACACACTTCAAGTCCTATAGGTGCTTCTGGGAAGAAAATATAGGTCTGTCTGTGTGATGGGACTAACACACTTCAAGTCCTATAGGTGCTTCTGGGAACAAAATATATGATCTCTGTGTGATGGGACTAACACACTTCAAGTCCTATAGGTGCTTCTGGGAAGAAAATATAGGTCTGTGTGATGGGACTAACACACTTCAAGTCCTATAGGTGCTTCTGGGAACAAAATGTATGTCTGTGTGATGGGACTAACACACTTCAAGTCCTATAGGTGCTTCTGGGAAGAAAATATAGGTCTGTGTGATGGGACTAACACACTTCAAGTCCTATAGGTGCTTCTGGGAACAAAAATATATGATCTCTGTGTGATGGGACTAACACACTTCAAGTCCTATAGGTGCTTCTGGGAAGAAAATATAGGTCTGTGTGATGGGACTAACACACTTCAAGTCCTATAGGTGCTTCTGGGGGAAAAAATATAGGAGCTCTGTGTGATGGGACGAACACACTTCAAGTCCTATAGGTGCTTCTGGGAACAAAATATAGGAGCTCTGTGTGATGCCACGAACACACTTCAAGTCCTATAGGTGCTTCTGGGAACAAAATATAGGAGCTCTGCCTGCCTGCCACGAACACACTACAAGTCCTATAGGTGCTTCTGGGAACAAAATATAGGAGCTCTGCCTGCCTGCCACTAACACACTACAAGTCCTATAGGTGCTTCTGGGAACAAAATATAGGAGCTCTGCCTGATGCCACGAACACACTACAAGTCCTATAGGTGCTTCTGGGAACAAAATAGGAGCTCTGTTTGCTGCCAGTGCCTGCCTGCCACGAACACACTACAAGCCCCTCTTTCTAAATCAATCTTTCTAAATGAATCTATCTAACTCAATCTCTCTAAGTAAATCTCTCTAACTAACTAAATCCAGCAGAGTGACACAGAACGATCCTGCTCTATCTACGCCGGAACAGCATGTGACCGGCGCAGACGGCGTGGCGGCCTTTTATAAGAGGTTGCGTGTACTAAAGCCCCTGAGCTGTAATTGGCTACAGGCGTCCTGCCTGTAGCCAATTATGGCTCTTCGAGTTTCCGGCGCTGTGATTGGCCAAGCATGCGGGGTCACAGTGCATGCTTGGCCAATCATCAGCCAGCAATGCACTGCGCCGGCCGCGCCGGCCGCAATGCATTGCGGGGCCGCTCGCATCACACGAACGTGTGATGCGAGCGGCCCAAATAGTTCTGGGCTCGCCGATCGAGCGAAAGCCCGGTGCTCGATGCGAACATGGGTTCGCATCGAGCACCGGGCCCATCCCTACTCCTGATCAGTGCCCACCAGTATTTTATAACAAAATATGAAAAACTTTCTGTTTGTTTTCTTAAAATATTCACCTTTTTTGTTTGTTTAGCAAAAAGTGGTGATTAAATACCACCAAAAGAAAGCTCTATTTGTGTGAGAAAAATTCTAAAAATGCCATATAGGTACAGTATTGCATGACCACGCAATTGTCATTTAAAGTGTGAGAGCTCTGAAAGCTGAAAAATTGGCCTGGTCAGGAAGGGGTTATAAGTGTCCAGTAAGCAAGTGGTTAACATAGGCATCAGCACAGAATTGGGAAAAAAATTGAAAAAAATACCAGTGCAGAGCAGATCAGACTGCACTAGCAGGCCATACATTTAGGAAAAAAATTTTTTTATGAATGTATGGGAGAATGAAGTGACCAGCAGTTTGGAAATGAGCAGACAGCAGCTTGCCAGCAATTTTCAGTCAATAGAGTTCCACATGAAAAAGACACAGCTTGGATTACCATGCATAATTTTAAGGAGACATACATTTTAAAAGGTAGCTCAAATTTCAATGCCTCCGAGTACAGATTACTGTAAAACATGTTACATGAAAATATTCTTTGTGACAGCAGAGAAGAATCCAGTACAGAGCAGATGAAGCTGCACTAGTAGGCCATACATTTAGAAAAAAAAAACATTTTTATGAATATATAGTAGGATGAAGTGAAAAGCAATTTTGGAAAGGAGTGGACAGCAGCTTGCCACAATTCTCAGTCACCCGAGTTCCACATGAAAAAGACACAGCTTGGATTGCCAAGCATCAATTTAAGGAGACATAAATTTGAGACGGTAGTTCAAATTTTAATGCCTTCAAGTACTGATTACTGTAAAACCTGTTACATTAAAATATTCTTTGGGAAAGTAGAAATAAACAATCAATGGACACCATATAAAATTGTTATAAAATAAAATGTTATAATAAAAAACTTTCAAAGATTAAAGAAAAAAGAATACAAAAAAAAGGCCAAAAAATAAAGGCAAGGATAGATTTTCAAATCCTGAATCATTCTTATTACTGTCACTGGAATAATGCTTCTGACAGTAGGCACAAGCCATTCTAGACTGCCTTAAAAAAGCAATTTTTACCTTATGATACTCAAAAGTAGAGTTTTGAAGATCTTTTAGAAAAACATTTATACCCTTGAGCTGATCTGTTATAAAGATCAAATCATTTTTAAGCATTTCCCTATGTTTCACCTGAGCTTTTTGAAAACGTTGGCTTTGTTCCTAAACAAAAAATAACTGTTCCCTGTATAGATTTCTAGTTCTGCGGGTGGCACGGCTTCTCCTCCTCACTACTGTCTGCTTCCTTTCTGGTCTTCTTGGTATTGTTGGAACTGTGATGGCCTCAGTACTGTAGTTTGTTTCATCAAAACATGACCTTGCACTATGTTTTCATCCTCGAACAGTGTTTTAACAGCAAACGGTGCAACTAATTCATTGTCGGACGATTCTTGTTGCACGTTTTCCCTATCGGAAAAAAGCAGCAATGTGCCTGGATCAGCATTGGAACCTGTAAACAAAAATGGCATGTTAGGCTTTGACAATGGTACTCATTTTTGCTCAAGACACTTGTATGATATTTCCAACCATTTTTCACCCCAAAAAAAAAAATTTAAATTAAAAGAAGAAATCAGTTTTGGTAAAATTAAACAAAGTTAAAATGCATTTATTTACATACCTTTCTTTATTATTAATGAAGATTGTCTTCTTTATTGTCCCCTTCATATCTTGATAACATTTCCAAATGTTTTCTTCTGACCTTGGGGCCATTCCAATTGCGTTGACAGCGTTGGTAATCTTCTGCCACTGCTGTCTTCAAAATTTTGGGGCCCATCAATTTGTCAATCACAGGCACAAGATGCTGGATAATTGCTAGGTTTTCTGCTTGTGTAAACTTGAAGTTTTGGACACATCCCTCCTTTTACTTTTGTGGTGTTTTCTGCGAGAGAGAGCACCTTTCCTCTAGACAAGGGATGTCAAACTGGCAGCCCTCCAGCAAGGGGCATCTGTAATATTGATTGGACCCTGGGTAAACATTTTCTTGGGCCCCCTTCTTTCATGCAGTTTCGCTCTCCACCTGCTCTGAGCTAGACTCAAAATCTGTTTACTGAATCAGATCAGGCAGCGATTGTGATTGGTTGCCAGAGGTTACAGTGTATCATTACCGCTCACTGACTGATTGCTAGAGATTACAGCACACATTACGGCTCACTGGTTAGTTGCTAGCGGTTACAGCACATGATTTATGCTTGTTTGGTTGCTAGATATTACTGCTCACTGATTGGTTGCTAGAGATTACAGCACATCGTCTCCTCACTGCCTTCACACCATGGACTGGGGTGTTGAGGGGACCCATCAATAGACAGAAAACTCCTAGGGATCCTAGAACTCTTGGGATCAGTGGCAGTGCTGGGGGGAGGGTAGGGTGTGATAAATGGCAATGCTGATTTTTTTTACAGACTACCAGTATAAAGAGGAGTTTCAACACTAACCACCAATGTAAAAGGGGTTTACACTGACCACTAATGTAATATGGGTTTACGCTGACCACCAATGTAATAGGGGTTTACACTGACCACCAATGTAATAGGGGTTTACACTGACCACCAATGTAATAGGGGTTTACACTGACCACCAATGTAATAGGGGTTTACACTGATAACCAATGCAATAGGGGTTTACACTGACCACCAATGTAATATGGGCTTACACTGACCACCAATGTAATAGAAGCATTCACAGTAACCAGCAATGTAAGGAGGCATTTACGCTGACCACCAATGTAAGGGGGACCTTCACATCGGCCACTAGTGTGAATGAACGGATTCTGCACCAAGTCCCAATGTAAGGAGAAGATTTACACTGACCACCAATGTGACTGAGACATTTAGCCTGTGTTCGCATTTGTGTGTGTTGGGAACGGATGCAAAATCGCCTCCCTGACACCACAGAAATGTGCTGCCCTTTGGCAGATAATTTTATTTGTTAATGTCACCCTCACGCATGTGCTGACGAACCCTTTGATTTTGAAAAAGTGTTAGGGACTTTCTTCCACATTTCTAGCGCATAGAGCAGCTCATTGAAATTAATAGGCTGTTCTACGTGTGACCTACATGTTTAACCACCCTGTCAGTACACCTTTGCATCCTAAAACCCCTGCTAACCTCTGCACCCCAAACCTCCCCAATCCTCTCCACTCCAACCTCACCCCTTTAACTCTACCTGCATCCGCTGCTCATCTTTGCACCCACCTTCCTTACCTCTATACCTCTCTCTGCACACCCCACACTACCCCCTCCCCACTAATTTGCTTACCGTTGCAGAAAAGGCTGATGTTAGTCTTAATGACCACAGTTACAGGCAGGACTTTCACGCATGCCCCTTTACCTCCCCAGTGGGCAGCATTCAGTATAGGTGATGGTAGACATGACCTCAGGGGACATGATATGCATATGAATGCTGCCTCTATTTACATATCAATGCCGTCGGTCCGCAGCTATTTACATATTAATGCCGCCACTATTTACATATCAATGCCGGTTATTTACATGTAAACACAGGGTCTGCAGGTGAGTCATCTGTACACGGCAATAGGGCAGAGCTGGGCAGCATTAGTAGCAGCAATTCACACTGAGATATCGGGACACGGCATGGGACTAAAACCTCAAGGTACGAGAGACTCTAAACCAGGATAGTTGGTAAGTATGAGGCAACTGCTTTGGGCTCCACAACAATGATGGGGCCCAGGGCAGCTGCCCCTTTTGCCCTGCCTTAAAGACGGCCCTGTCTCCGGCTGTTGTGGAACTACAAGACCCATCATGCTTCTGCCTGTGGGAGTCATGCTTGTAACTGTCAGCCTTGCAATGCCTCATGGGACTTGTAGTTACACAAAAGCTGGAGGGCCGCCAGTTTGACACCTGTGCTCTAGACTGTCACTGCTGTTACACACACCCGTCTCCTTTTAGTAAATTTCTTTGTGTACCTCCCTGTGCCCTTATCTTGGCTGCTGTCAATGTACTATTCCTCCAGTGGTTTGTATGTTTTGTCTTCAACTTCATCGTCAATTGCTAGTAATTCTTCCATAACCCTAAGAAAGAAGAAATGGGTAATGTTTTGCATTACACATTATTTTTGGGTGTCATAATACACAATGTTAAATTCTGTACCTTGACTGTACCACCTCTCCAAATCAATACATGCAGACTGCTGCATCTGTAAAAAAAACTAAAATAAACACAGTGGGTTACATGTATATATCATGAATAATAGCAGAGTATGCAGTGCATGGGGGGTGCATAATTGCAGTGCATTGCAGCAGTGCACACTCTTGTGCATGCATACATATGCCAATATCATGAAAGTGCATGCAGAGTTTGCCAGCGATGGCGTGCATGGTAGATGCAGTATTGCTGTAATGGTGCATGCAGTGTTTGCTAGCAGTGACGTGCATGATGGATGCAGTATTGCTGCAATGGGGCATGCAGAGTGTACTTGCGGTGATGTGCATAGTGGATGCAGTATTGCTGCAATGGTGCATACAGAGTTTGCTAGCAATGGTGTACATGGTGGATGCTGTATTGCTGCACATTGTGCATGCAGAGTTTGCTAGCGGTGACCTGCATGTACTAAGCAGTGGTGGTGTACAAGTGCAATGGTTTATGCAGACCTTGCAAGCGGAGAGCATGCTGGAGTAAGTAGTGGTGGTGTAGAAATGCATGTTTTATGCAGAGCTTGCAACTTACCATGCGTTCCAACAAATCCACCATGTTTGGCTCCTCCTCCAATCCTGTCTGTCGCTCCACCAGGCCCGCCTTAGCGGCAGAAGTTATACACCACCTGGCTCCGCCCACAGGAAATTACCTTAACCACCGACGTGTGCGATAAATGACCGCAAGAAAAAATGTGGTAACTTCCGCACAATCGAACAAACAGCGCATTCGTTATTTAACCACTTTGACACTGGGGCCTATTTTTCAAACTTGTTGTTTACAAGTTCAAATCTTTTTTTTAATAGAAAATTACTTATATATATTTTTTTCTAACACCCTAGAGAATAAAATGGCAGTCGTTGCAATACTTTTTGTTACACCGTAATTGCGCATCAGTCTTACAAGCGCACTTTTTTGGAAATAATTCAATATTTTAAATAAAAAAATAAGACAACAGTAAAGTTAGCCCAATTTTTTTTATATTGTGAAAGATGATGTTACGCTGAGTAAATTGATATCCAACACATTACGTTTCAAAGTTGTGCCCTCTCGTGGAATGGCAACAAACTTTTACCCTTTAAAATCTCCATATGCAACGTTTACATTTTTTTACAGCTTGCATGTTTTAAATTACAGAGGAGGTCTAGGGCTAGAATTATTGTGATACCTCACATGTGTGGTTTGAACACCATTTTCATATGCGGGCACAACTTACGTATGTGTTTGCTTCTCCAATTTTCTTATTTATTTTACCTTTTATTTAAAATTTTTACATTGTTCTTTAAAAAAAAAAAAACATTCACCTTTATTCCTATTACAAGGAATGTAAACATCCCTTGTAATATAAAAAAAAGCATGGCAGGACCTCTTAAATATGACACCTGGGGTCAAAAAAAACTCAAATCTCATACAGTATCTCACAAAAGTGAGTACACCCCTCACATTTTTGTAAATGTTTTATTATATCTTTTTATGTGACAAAACTGAAGCAATGACGCTTTGAACAATGTAAAGTAGTGAGTGTACAGCTTGTATAACAGTGTAAATTTGCTGACCCCTCAAAATAACGCAACACACAGCCATTAATGTCTAAACCGCTGGCAACAAAAGTGAGTACACCCCTAAGTAAAATTGTCCAAACTGGGCCCAAAGTGTCAATATTTTGTGTGGCCACCATTTTTTTCCATCACTGCCTTAACCCTCTTGGACATGGAGTTCACCAGAGCTTCACAGGTTGCCACTGGAGTCCTCTTCCTCTCCTTCATGACAACATCATGGAGCTTGTGAATGTTAGAGACCTTGGGCTCCTCCACCTTCCATTTGAAGATGCCCCACAGAGTGGGTTAAGGTCTGGAGACATGCTTGGCCAGTCCATAACCTTTACCCTCAGCTTCTTTAGCAAGGCAGTGGTTGTCTTGGAGGTGTGTTTGGGGTCGTTATCATGTTGGAATGCTGCCCTGCGGCCCAGTCTCTGAAGGGAGGGAATCATGCTCTGCTTCAGTATGTCACAGTACATGTTGGCATTCAGGGTTCCTTCAATGAGCTGTAGCTCCCCAGAGCAGGCAGCACTCATGCAGCCCCAGACCATGACACTCCCACCAACATGCTTGTGTAGGCAAGACACACTTTGTCTTTGTACTCCTCACCTGCTTGCCGCCACACACCCTTGACATCATCTGAACCAAATAAGTTTATCTTGGTCTCATCAGACCAGAGGACATGGTTCCAGTAATTCATGTCCTTAGTCTGCTTGTCTTCAGCAAACTGTTTTGGGGCATTCTTGTGCACCATCTTTAGAAGAGGCTTCCTTCTATGACGACAGCCATGCAGACCAATTTGATGCAGTGTGCAGCGTATGGTCTAAGCACTGACAGGCTGACCCCCCCCCCCACCCCTTCAACCTCTGCAGCAATGCTGACAGCACTCATACGTCTATTTCCCAAAAGACAGCCTCTGGATATGACACTGAGCATGTGCACTCAACTTCCTTGGTCGACCATGATGAGGCCTGTTCTGAGTGGAACCTGTCCTGTTAAACCGCTGTATGGTCTTGGCCACCATGCTGCAGCTTAGTTTCAGGATCTTGGCAAACTTCTTATAGCCTAGGTTATCTTTATGTAGAGCAACAATTCTTTTTTTCAGATCCTTAGAGAGTTCTTTGCCATGTTGAACTTCCAGTGACCGGTATGAGAGAGTGAGAGTGATAACATCACATTTAACACACCTGTTCCTCATTCACACCTGAGACCTTGTAACACTAACGAGTCACATGACATCGGGGAGAGAAAATGGCTAATTAGGCCCAATTTGGACATTTTCACATAGAGGTGTACTCACTTTTGTTGCCAGCTGTTTTGACATTAATGGCTGTGTGTTGAGTTATTTGGAGGGGACAGCAAATTTACACTGTTATACAAGCTGTACACTCACTACTTTACATTGTAGCAAAGTGTCATTTCTTCAGTGTTGTCACATGAAAAGGTATAATAAAATATTTACAAAAATGTGAGGGTTATATACTCACTTTTGTGAGATACTGTATTTACACTAAAATGCAATAAAAAAAATGTAATTTGAATGGTATGGAGACGGGTGGGGGCCATCTTCCCCTCACTCATCTCCATACCTAACAGGGAGAAGGACGTGATCACCTCTGCCGCTGCCCGTGGCTCTGGTAAGCGGTGGAGTTCACCGGAGAGCGACAGGAGGGGGGGGGGGGCGATAAAAGTGATCTTGCAGCGAATCCGTCACAGAGACCACTATTATCTGAAAGTGGACCGCCCGCTGAAGAAGAGAATACTGGGGTTATGGCAGCTAGTTTCTGCCATAACATTGATATCCCTCTTCAAACAGCCGACGTATAACTACGGCGGGCGGTCCGTAAGTGGTTAATCTAAAATTCTTAGTGAATTGCATTTTCGCAACTGTTTTACCGCAAACATTCTTCTACCACATTTTATTAGTTATTTACCTCTTAGTGAATTGACCCCTTAGTATTGTAAAATTACATTTTCATTCTCTTAGGCTACAGATATTTTTCTAGGAATTCCCATATCTGCCTCTTACTGTATATCTGACTTGAACTCTGTTTGAGCCCTCAAAGTGAAACTAGTCTAGGTATATGCAACATTAAAGAAAACCAGGGACAAACAAGTACTGGTAATAATTATGCAGATGCAGCCTTAAAGCGGTTATATACCCTTTTTTTTCACTTTGACCTACAGGTAAGCCTATAAGAAGGCTTACCTGTAGGTGAAAAGAATATCTCCTAAACCTTTACGGTTAAGGAGATATTCCCCTTGCATGCAGCCGCTGACTTCAGCGGCGCATGAGTTCTAATATTCCTGTCTGCCGTACCTTGCCGAAAAGAAGTGACGACATCGCGGCTCTGGCAACTCACAGCGCCAGAGCCGCGATACCTGGAAGACAAGCCGAGGGAAAATCCATGATCCATGTCCTTAGTCTGCTTGTCTTCAGCAAACTGTTTGTGGGCTTTCTTGTGCATCATCTTTAGAAAAGGCTTCCCTCTGGGACAACAGCCATGCAGACCAATTTGATGCAGTGTGCAGCGTATGGTCTGAGCACTGACAGGCTGACCCCCCCACCCTTCAACCTCTGCAGCAATGCTGGCAGCACTCATATGTCTATTTCAAAAAGACAACCTCTGGATATGACGCTGAGCATGTGGACTCAACTCCTTTGGTCGACCAAGGGGAGGCCTGTTCTGAGTGGAAGCTGTCCTGTTAAACCACTGTATGGTCTTGGCCACCATGCTGCAGCTCAGTTTCAGGGTCTTGGCAATAAAATGAGAGTAGTTTGCATGTCTGAGCATGCTCAGTTGATCTGGAACCTAGTTGTAAAGAGTTGGGGAATTTATCTCTTCTCAGACTTTTTAAGATTTCAGTGTAGAAATCACTTTTTCTCACATTTTAAAAGCAGATTATCTTTAAACAATATACCGCATATTTCAGTACCATTTAGGCGATCATATCATGCTCTAAACATTATTTCCATGTGCAATTCTCTAGGTCCTGACAAAAGTAAGGGTTTGGGCGCTATCTGTTGTCTGGGCGCAATAGTGAATTTGATTTTGGGAGTATTTGTTCGTCAGCGCTATTGTGAATTCTGTTTGTGCGCTAATTAGCGCTATTTGGCGGTTTTGAGCGTCAATTACCGCATTTCTCGCTATAGTAAATGACCCCTTGAATGTCATTATCACAGTCCCACTATAAGTCTGTATTGATTGCCGCCAATACTAGTATAAAAAAAAAATTCCACATTTGTAGACGCTATAGCATTCACACAAACCAATAAATATACTTATTGGGATTTATTTTGTTTACAAACGTTTTTATTGGTTTAAGAAAATAAACAAGAGAACAGTGCAAAAAACAGAGTGTACAGGTAAGTTACAGATCTCGTACAAGAGAGATTCTTACATGTTTATATGTAACATCAGCGTGTATAAGTACAACTCAAATTACAAAGAATTGAACATGAGCATGAATAATGCGTCCAATTCAGCAGCATAGTAACTAGGCCTATAGACAGACCTGAAACCTTTCAACCATGAAAAAACCAAGGAAGAGAGAGATGGGGGAAAAGAAAAAGACACAAATCAAAATAATAGGTAACACTGCTTGACTTTCATAGGGTATACCGCTTCAAATTGTAGTCGAGGGGGAAAGTTATCCTCAGTATTCGGTGCTTCATTGGTCCTGAGAAGCCGTACTAAGTTGAAAAGCAGACCATTTATTCCATTTACCATCAAAGATGTGTATGGTGTCCATAAGGGTGTGATGGATCCTTTCCATCAATCTGATAGACTCCATTCGGGTCAGTACCTGTGGCCATGGCACTGAGGGATTCTTCCAGTTCAGTGCAATTGCCCATTGAATGGCACTAAAAAGAGTGTGAATCAGTTTCTGCTGGGGGGGAATAGCCCCTGGTATATCGGCATACAGGATGCACATTTGGAAATTTAGGGTCACGGAGACATCCGTGATCTTAGGGATCAAGGCGGTGGCTTTGGCCCAAATGTGTGTCAGGGCATCGCATGCCCAGAACGTGTGCAGCAGTGTGCCCCTGGCCCGACATCCTCTAAAACATGTGTCGGGAACCAGAGGAAACATCCTATGCAGGCGATCTGGGGTGTAGTACCATCTGGTGTGCAATTTGAGGACCGTTTCTTTCACTGAGATGGAGCGTGTACATTTGTGCATGTTGTCTACCATGTCTTGCCAGTCCTCCACCTCAAATTCTTGCCCAAACTCCGCCTCCCATCCCAGCATCGCCGCCGTTTTGGGGGCTAAGCCGTGTTCGTTCAGGTACCCGTATAGACTGGATATAGTGCCCCTATCTCTGGAGGCCCCACCACATAGATCTTCGAAAGGAGTGCCAGTAGTTCTAGTGAGTCCTTGGAAGTTGCTAGTATAAAAGTGCCTAATCTGAAGGAACTGGTAAAATACACTCCGATCAATAGCATATTTCTGTTGCAGGTGTGTGAATGAGCAGAAGGAGGAGTCACCCATGAAAGACTTCAGTGTAGTAAGGCCTCTATCTGTCCATTCAGCGAAAGTGGAGTATTTGCGAAAAGCCGGGGGAAAGTGGGGTTCGCCCAGGTAAGTGGCCAGAGGAGGGGCTCTCGACTTTAAGTTAAATTTTTTCTCGTAAAGAGACCAAAGATAGAGGGACTGTCCCACAATAGCATTAAGTGGAGCGATCTCCCTATGGGTGATGGAGCAGGACCATAAAAGACCCGGGAGGAGGTATGGGGCGACCGAGACAATTTCAAAACATATCCATGGGATGGAGGATGAATTAGCGCATGCAAAGGCCTCCACCGCGGTCTCAGGTAGCAGGGACTGAAACAGTCTCTGTATGGCCGGTATAAGTTCCGTGACCTTTTCTGGGATCCCCCTCACCCTCAAGTTGTTGCGCCTGTTCCTATTGTCCAAATCTTCGATATGGGCCTGAAGCTGGGCAACTGTTTCAGATAGGGCCTCATGTTCTTTTCCCAAGTCTGAGCAGACAAGCGTTAGCTCGTCATGTTTGGTCTCAAGTAGGTCTGTCCTGCTGCCCAAGGCCGCAATCTCCAGAGAGAGGGTATTGGTGGACTTGTGCAGCTCGGTCTGGAATTTTTGGGCAAGCTTGTCATACATTAGGGTCAGGCTTTCATCCAGGTCGGATTTGGTCAGGTGAAGTGAGTACTCACTGTCAGCCGTTGAGTGCGTCGGGGAAGAAGCTGTGGCCTGCGGCGGCGTCCGTGCCTGGGTCTTCTGGGCGCCATTTTGAGACATCCCGCTCTGTTCCCGCACTCTTAGGAGGTATGTCGTTAACGACTTTTGGGCCGGTGTGCTTGGGCGTTTTTTGGGTCCCGGCATGCGCTGAGTGTTCCGCCAGGGGTGCGGAGAGAAATCGTGCCAAAAAAGCTGTGGATATAGCCCCGGGGAAGCTATCTAGTCTCCGCTCGTCACGGAGCTCTCAGCCTGTGCGTCCTTCCACGTTCGCGCCGCGCATGCGCCCCCTATTGGGATTTATTTTACCAGACACGTAGTAGAATTTATTTTAGCCTAAATATATGAAGGACATTTTTTTTTTTATTATTAGATATGTTATAGTAGAAAGTAGATTTTTTTTTTTTAAATGTTCATTCATAAAATAAAAACAAAAAAAAAAAAATAGTGGTGTTCAAATACCCCCAAAAGAAAAAAAAAAAATTATATAAATTTATTTAGGGTACAGTGTTGCATGACCGCACAATTACCAGTTAAAGTAGCGCATTTCTATATAGCAAACAATGGACCGGCCATGAAGGAGGTAAAATCTTTCAGAGCTCAAGTGGTTGTATAACCTCCCCCCAGAGAGTTAACCACTCCAGCAGGTTCATAATGGGGATCGCAGACAATCCCATCAATGCTGGGGGTTATTACATAAGCTAGCAACATTGCTGGGGATTATTGTTGTAGAAATTGACACAAATTATGTGGGTTATTATTGCATATTAAATTATCAAATTAAATCTATTGTAATTTGTATTGTTCAAAGTATTTTCTTATTTTGAAATGACATGGACTCTTTCTTCACACGGGGGGGGGGGGGGGGGGGGGGGGGGGTGCAGTTTTCCATCTTCGCCCTGGGCTCCGGATGAACTTGTACCGGCACTCTGCCAGCATCAAATATAGTGTACAGTTCTTTGGTGATATAACCACCCCTGTATGTAGAAAGTTGATCTCTATGTCTTATGCAATCTACATGTACACCTATCAGGGTGTACATTGTGCGTTGTGGTGCTCTCTTTTTTTTATACTACAGTCCTATGCCCATATATATCATATGGCTCCTATTAATTTTAGATAAAAGAAGAAAAACAATGCCCACTGAACTAGGACACTGCAAAAAGCTTCACAACCACAGTATTTCTTGCAGAAACCAATAGTGCTGCAGACAATGAAAAAAACATGAAGGGTGACCTAGATTCTGGGACTGATGAATGGTCTGACATCTGCAAGTAAATCTCAAGCGCAAAATTAAAAATTCACCTCAGCAGTGAATTTGATGCAGAGCTTACTTTATTCCTGCAACTTATTTCCTTTTATTTTAAACCGCTCTTCATTGAATAAAAATGATATAATTTTTGTGAATGGCAATGCTCAAAGCTGATGTGTTATGATAAACCCAAAATGTTTCTTTAAATCTAGACATCAGGCATACAGCTAAATACACAGATGAAATACATACCACCAAGTGGTGCCACCAAGGGGGGCAGTTCCGCCTTAGTGTGCCCACCCCAGAAGAATGATATGACTGAATCCTTTGGTGCAGGGGTCTTCAAACTACGGCCCTCCAGTTGTTCAGGAACTACAATTCCCATCATGCCTAGTCATGTCTGTGAATGTCAGAGCTTTACAATGCCTCATGGGATGTGTAGTTCTGCAACAGCTGGAGGGCCGTAGTTTGAGGATCCCTGCTTTGGTGGGTCCTCACAAATTTACTGCAAAATACAAACATCTTCTGTAATTGACAGGCTCACAAAGCCTGGCCTGCCTCTTGGCACCCTTGACTCACCCGCCTCCCTGATGCTCTTCTAGATACAGCACCCTAAGGGGAGATGTAGACTTAATGTCTTAATCCATTTCTTCTCTGAAGAGCTATCAGTATTTGGATCAATTTTCCGAACCAATTGATAGGCGATGAAAAGGCAATGTTATGTTTCCTTACTGTATGTTTTTTCTAACAAACATCCCACAACCACATGGATTTTGTGTGATTTCAGGGCATTTGTGGCACTTCCCTGCTAACTTATGCCTGCCATTCAGGGACAGTGTACAGCGTTATTAATGTGGGGTTGTCTCCCTCCAGTGTTGGCTTGGACTCCCTGTGTAATTTCCTTATAGACAAAATTTAGAGCAGAGCAAAGCTTCATGAGATGTGTAGTTCTGAATGCTGAAGTTTAATTCCAGCAGGACTGGCCTGAACTACCACTACCAGGATGCTGAGAAGAGGAGAACAGACTGCTGGGAGTGGATATAAAAGGGCTAGCAGAGGCCTACATCGCTCTCTTAGGATGCCAGCTTGGATCTGTTAGCAGGGGCTCTGGTAAATATTTTATTATATCTTTTCATGTGACAACACTGAAGAATTTACACTTTGCTACAATGTAAAGTAGTGAGTGTACAGCTTGTATAACAGTGTAAATTTGCTGTCCCCTCAAAATAACTCAACACACAGCCATCAATGTCTAAACAGCTGGCAACAAAAGTGAGTACACCCCTAAGTGAAAATGTCCAAATTGGGCCCAAAGTGTCAATATTTTGTGTGGTCACCACTATTTTCCAGCACTGCCTTAACCCTCTGGGGCATGGAGTTCACCAGCGCTTCACAGGTTGTCACTGGAGTCCTCTTCCACTCCTCCACGATGACATTACGGAGCTGGTGGATGTTAGAGACCTTGCGCTCCTCCACTTTCCATTTCAGGATGCCCCACAGATGCTTAATAGGGTTTGAACTGGAGACATGCTTGGCCATTCCATCACCTTTACCCTCAGCTTCTTTAGCAAGGCAGTGGTCGTCTTGGAGGTGTGTTTGGGGCCGGTATCATGTTGAAATACTGCCCTGGGTCCAGTCTCTGAAGGGAGGGAATCATGCTCTGCTTCAGTATGTCACAGTACATGTTGGCATTCCCTCAATGAACTGTAGCTCCCCAGTTCCGGCAGCACTCCTGCAGCCCCAGACCATGAAACTCCCACCACCATGCTTGACTGTAGGCAAGACACACTTGTCTATGTACTCCTCACCTGGTTGCCACCACACACGCTTGACACCATCTGAACCAAATAAGTTTATCTTGGTCTCATCAGACCACAGGACAGTATTCCATGTCCTTAGTCTGCTTGTCTTCAGCAAACTGTTTGCAGGCTTTCTTGTGCATCATCTTTACAAGAGGCTTCCTTCTGGGACGACAGCCATGCAGACTAAATTGATGCAGTGTGTGGCATATGGTCTGAGCACTGACAGGCTGACCCCCCACCCATTCAACCTATGCAGAAATGCTGGCAGCACTCATACGTCAACCTCTGGATATGACACTGAGCATGTGTAGCTTCTTTGGTCGACCATGGCGAAGCCTGTTCCGAGTGGAACCTGTCCATTTTAAACCCCTGTAGGACTTCCGGTTCCAGCGCCGCATGAGGTAGCTGCGCCCAGACACAGCTCTCACAGCAGGACTCCTAAATGGACTATAAATTCGGCCTGAGCGGCCCTTCACGCCTCCCTTCCACAACCGGGTGTCCCCCTTGCTCCCCCCGCACCAGATGGACCACTTCCTAGAAAAAAACGGTGCCCGTTGTTACGTGGCCTCGTTGGCGCCTCCTGACAGGCCGCAAATTGATCCCCCGGCTTTGGCCTGCCCGCACATTGCGGTGGACACACAGGCGGCAGACATGGAGGTAAGCGGAGGCTCCTCACATCACCACACCGCTTCCTCCACCAGATCCTCCATGGGGCCAGCTCCTTCACCTCCCTCCCAACCTTGCCAGGGGACAGTCTCTTCCCCCCCCAGAGACGACGGCCACACAGACCGCATTGCACATGCGGTGGCAGCCCTCCTCACCCCCATGATTGCAGCCTCGGTGGAAAAGGCTGTTAATGCAGGGATGAAGCAGATCAAAGCCCAACTGAGCGAACACACTACCAGATTAAATGATGTGGAACACTGCTTATCAGAGGTAGAAGATGAATTATATCAAGCACAAGTCACGGAACAGTCTCAGGACAAAACGAATCAATACATCATCCAAAAATTGGACGATTTTGAAAATAGATCCAGACGGAGCAATCTGCGATTTGGAGGCGTCCCTGAGTTGCTACCCACGGCAGCTCTCTCTGAATTTTGCTCAAAACGCATTCCGGAGGCCATGTGTCTATCAGGCCTTTTCACAGTAGAACGTGCACACCGCATGGGTTCATTCAATGCAGAACGCAAATCTCCCAGTCCCATCATCGCCAAGTATCTCAACTATGCTGACAAGGCCCTCATTCTCCAGAAATTCCGTCAATCTCCACCTCTCCAAATTGACGGCGTTAAAATTTTAATCTTTGCCGACTACTCGATTGAAGTCTCTAAAAAGAGGAAAGTTTTTCATCCAATTTGCTCTGAACTCTACAAGCAACAGATAAAATTTACTTTGGCGTTCCCAGCAATTCTTTGTCTCAAGTCACTGAAAGGGGATCAACTATCCTTCCAGGACCCCTCAGAAGCGGAGTCCTTCGTTCGATCTCTTCGGGCAGATGCACATCCTCACACGCCATCCAAGTCCGCCTCCAGCCTCCGATCCCTGGTACAGAGAAGCCCACAAAAAGACTCCCCCAAATGTTTCTGGGCCTCAGCACCAGACCACCGTAACTGCAGCTCCCTACGCTGATGTCCTCTCTACTACCCTGGACCGTCTGCACAACTATCTCAGGTCGTATGACTTGTTTTGTACTCATTGATTTTGGTGCAGCACATGATCTTTTCTATGTGTACCCCCTGTTTACCTCTGGCCACTGGTCCCTGACAAGGACTTCAGGGTTTTTTTTTTCCCTTTCATTTTTACTTGCTCTTTAAATGTTTTGTATTTAAGTTCTCTGTTCCTAGTCAATCAGCCTTACATCTCTGTCATGTTATTTCTTGTTTATACTGCTTTCCTCCATGGTCTCACTGTGTAATATCCCCGGGTCCTCACTTCCTGTGCGTCCCAGGACTCTCCCATGCTTCTTTGGCCTTCTTAGGGTGCTCAGGCATCTTTTCTTTTTTTCAAGCAGGGTCCTGCATGGGGAGCCATATTGCACAGTGAACTCATGCGGAAAAAAGAGAAGTTCATTCGAATGTTTGATTTATTTAGTTGGCTTATCCTGTCGTGTTTACCCCCCTCCTTCCTTTTCTTCTCCCTGGTCCTCATTTATGCATCTCTAACTACCCTCCACTCAAGGGCTCGACAGACATACCTTTCTTTTCTTCCCATGATGAAGCTATACTTCTCCTGTCTATCATGTACTGTTAAGCCCCATACACACGGTCGGACTTTTTCATCAATTTGGTCCGATCGGACAAGGTTGTTGAAAAATCAGACCGTGTGTATGCACCATCGGACAGTGTTCGTCGGTTTGTCCGTCGGACAAAGTCTTATCTCCTGCTGGAAAGATTTCCCGTCAACCCGGTCCGATCACACCAAATCCGAGCGTGTGTACGCTTGTCCGACCGGACAAAGTGCTACGCAATCTTAAGGTAGAGAACAACAAGAGAATGAACATTCTTCGCCACCTTAAAAGGCTTAAAACTGATATAGCCCTGTTACAGGAAACCCATCTCCCAACATCTGACTTCCACCGTATGCAGAAACTCTGGGTAGGCACGGTCCTAGGAGCAGAATCAGTTGGACGGAAAGCTGGTGTCCTCCTCCTGATTCACAAAAACCTCCCCTGCACAATCCTCTCCTCACATACAGATGGCCAAGGTCACTTTATTTCAACCCGGGTTAAAATAGGCTACATAGAACTGGTAATTTCCAACATCTACGCCCCTAATAATCCCACTAAAACATTTTATTGCAAACTCTCTTCATGGCTTCTTAACACCCCTCATCTTCCCCACCTAGTCGGGGGAGACTTTAATGATACTATGCATCTATCAGAGGATAGGTCCTCCCCTAAACAGCCCAGACTGGGACATGCTCCCTCCACTCCCAGTCTGTTTGCTTCCACTATGGATTCCTTACATCTTACAGACCTATGGCGCTTAACACATCCGGTGGACAGGGACTTTACTTTTTACTCTAACCCGCACAAGGTCCTTACCAGGATCGACTATTTTTTTGGCTCTGATAATCTTATCCCTCTAGTCTCTGACTCAGAGATCGGTGACATAGCCATCTCTGACCATGCCCCGATCTCTCTTATGCTGGACAAGTTAGATCTTCCCCCCACCCCAATCTTTGGCACTTTCCCTCCTTCCTTCACAATAATGCTGACTTGCGTAAATACATGGAACAATCATGGTCAGAATTCTCCACTGCCAATGCCCCTCATGCAGACAATCTGAATCTCCTTTGGGATGCTGGTAAAGCGTACCTTAGGGGTCGGATCATATGTTATGCCACCTCCTTCAAAAGGAACGCCTTGACGAAATTTAAATTAGCTAGTGATAGACTACATTGTGCACAACAAACCCTTGCAACCTCTGACTCCCCTGTTGACAGAGATGAATGGTTGGCCGCCAAGTCCACCTTCGATACTTGGGCAGACATGCTTGAACTCACTAAGATAGCACACTTGGATGCTACTCTCCATAAATTTGGAAATAAGGCCGGTAAACTCCTCTGCAGGCTTTGCAAGGGTATGACCCGACCGACTCATATCACCTCCTTTCGTGATCACGTGGGGACCACCCACTCCACCCCTCTGGCCATAAACAAAGCCATGCTACAATATTACACGGCTTTGTATGCCCCCGACCCAATAGACGAAAATCTAGCCCTATCCTTCCTAGAGAAAATAAAACTACCTACTATCTCCCCCACCCAATTAGAGACCCTAAATGCTCCTATCAGTCAATGAAATAGAACACACCATCCGTGACCTTCATCCATCTAAAGCTCCCGGCCTGGATGGATTCACAAGTGAATTTTACAAAACCCTCCTTAACATTACAGTCCCCGTACTCCACTCGGTATATTCGGAAAACATCTGGGCGGGTGGCCCCTATCTTCCGACAGGTAACCAAGCTGTCATCAAGCTCCTTTCTAAGAAGGGCAAAGACCCACTGGAACCAGGGTCTTATAGGCCCATTTCCTTGCACAATCTGGATGTAAAAATCCTGTCAAAGATAGTGGCCTCCAGACTTGCTGTCATTCTTCCCGATCTCATACATCCTGCCCAGTCTGGCTTTGTGAAGCAGCCACCTTCAATATTCGCTTTACTGGCCCTTAAACAAGCCAAACAAGACCCCAAAGGTGACTGCGCCATTATCACCCTAGACGCAGAAAAAGCCTTTAATAATGTAAGTTTTGACTGGCTATCACTATTTCTTTCTAAAATGGGGTTTACAGGCCCCTTCTGCCACCTCATTAACTCCATGTATACATCACCCACAGCTGAACAGGTTGCAGCGGGTCTCCTTTTAGAAGGATTTTGCCTCCACAAGAGGACCAGACAGGGCTTTCCCCTCTCCCCCTTCTGTTTAACATTGCCTTGGAACCCCTCCCCAGATACTTATCCCCCTGCAGGGTATCAAGATCGGCAAAAATGAACTACGCACCTCACTCTTTGCCGATGATGTCCTTATTTTTACGGCCAATCCCTCCACTGATATCATAACCATTAAAAACATTTTTGACGATTTCAAACTCTGCTCGGGTCTGCGTATCAACTACTCTAAAGCCCCATACACACGGTCGGACAATCCGCGGACCAGGTCGGTCGGATCCTGTCCGTCATACTTTGTCTGATGTTGGTTTTGCGTACACACGGTCGGACAAAGTTGTCGGAAAATCCGATCATTCTGAACGTGGTGACGTTTGTTGCCTACGACGGGACTACGTAGAGGCTAGTAGCCAATAGCTTTGGTCTTGTAATGTGATCTGAGCATGCGTAGCACTTTGTCCGGTCGGTAAACACGATCGGACTGGGCTCAACGCTCCATATTCACAGTAGCCTCTTCCTACATTACCTATCTGGGAATAAAGATTGGGAAACTACCCTCCTCTCTATATCATCTCAATTACCCACCCCTCTTTGCTAAACTTTCTCAGGAATTGTCTAACTGGATGGATCTCCCCCTCTCGCTCCTGTAAAAATGGTAAGCTTCGCCAGATTGCTGTATCCTATGCAAACCATACCGCTACTCTTAAAGCACAAGGATGTCAAATCTCTTGAGATGGGGCCTCATGCCCCCTATGTCAGGTATCTAAACCACCTCTCTCACACCGCTTTTGGTTCTGCCCCTCCATCTCTACATTTTGGGATCAAGTCATTTCCTCTATCTTCGAAGTCACTCTGCTGAAGTTACCCAAAGACCCCCTACTCCTGATCTTCGGATACTGGGACCCTTTTCTGCTACCTTGGTCCCTGACCTTTAGAGACTCCTCCTCCGGTGCAACCTCCAAACACTACTCTTCCAAAGACTGGACCTTGTTATGCTTGCTTATCGCCTGGAGGCTCATCCTCAAACACTGGATTTCACCCCAAGGCCCACCTATTAACCAACTCAAAAAGGACCTCCTCACCCTCTTATTCAGAGAACGACTTCTTACAGACTTCAAGGAACTCAAACCTAAAGCTCGTTTCTTCTACAGGTGGCAAGCTTTCATCCTTACGGCCCTTCTTCCGGCCGACCAAGCCACATTGGAGCAATTCACGTTCTCTTATGATGAGCCATCCTCAAAGGACTAAAGAAAGGCACTCCCAATGCCCATTCACTATGCTTCTCACTAGACACACAATGTTTGAGCACCTACATGGACCACCACCACAGACTCTCTGCCCGCCATCCACACCCCCCCTTCCTTCTCTCCCTCCCTTGCTACCCCGGTTATACCCTGTTGTTGTTTTACTTTTAATAGCAGGGGCTCATAGACAGATCCATCCAGTGTCTTCTATACTTTAGGCCTGTGATTACTTCTGATGGTCTCTTATAACCTCACCACGTGAGATTTCCTGCTTTATAAAGCTTTTCTACAACCCTGTAAAGATAGTCTTTCAGCATTAATACTAGTCTTTTGCTTTG
This sequence comes from Lithobates sylvaticus, assembly GCA_028564925.1. Classification (NCBI taxonomy): domain Eukaryota; kingdom Metazoa; phylum Chordata; class Amphibia; order Anura; family Ranidae; genus Lithobates; species Lithobates sylvaticus. The sequence goes on from CM053035.1 coordinate 72,269,623, forward strand.
CTTCTGCCTTTGATTCCCAATAAAAACTTTTTGAAAAAAATAAATAAACTGCTGTATGATCTTGTCCACCATGCTGCAGCTCAGTTTCGAGGTCTTGGCAATCTTCTTATAGCCTAGGCCATCTTTATATAGTGCAACAATTCTTTTTTTCAGATCCTCAGAGAGTTATTTGCAATGATGTGCCATGTTAAACTTCCAGTAACCAGTATAAGAGAGTGACACCAAATTTAACACACCCGCTCCCCACTCATACCTGAGACCTTATAACACTAACAAGTCACATGACACCAGGAGGGAAAATGGCTAATTGGGCCCAATTTTTAACATTTTCACTTAGGGGTGTACTCACTTTTGTTGCCAGCGGTTTAGACATTAATGGCGTGTTGAGTTATTTCGAGGGGACAGCAAATTTACACAAAGTGTAATTTCTTCAGTGTTGTCACATGAAAAGATATAATAAAATATTTACAAAAATGTGAGAGGTGTACTCACTTTTGTGAGATACTGCATATCCTGTTCACCTTTACCACAAGCAATCTTAATGGATACAATAATATTCCAGCCATATAAGAGGAGTGTGAAGTAAAATAAAGATACACCACAGATCAGCCAAATTTGCTATACCCTATCTTCAAAGATTACTCTATTCTTAACCTTTCAAGGCTAGCTGAAGATATGCTGGATTCCGGGGAGTAACACTTCGAAGGAGTAACACTTCCAAGGAGTAACACTTTAAAAACTTTTATCTTTTCTTTATTCGCTCAAGTGGCTAAAGTTGTTTTAGCACAAAGGGTATGCTCTCATTTTCTCTGAAACTCTATTTAAAGGAGCCAGCCAATTTAAACACAATAGTTTGCATAATGTTTGTCATGTTGTACTGATGTTAATGGCCTGTGGGTTGAGGAAACAGAGGGGAGTGAACCTGACATAATAAATCAAGTGTCGGTTCCCTACCTTTCTGCTGACCTGTTCACATAGGTTACTGTGACAGAAATAGGGTCTGGCACAATTTGGGTCATTTTGTCTACTTTGCATTTCTCTTTACTACCAAAAGGTTACTGTAGCAAGGTCACAGGCCTCCTTTGATCTAATGAGAACATCCAGGGCAAGGGATAGCTGACATCCTTCTGTATGTAGTGGGTTGTGAGTCATGGTGGGTGTAGAGTAGTTAAAGTTATTGGGCGCCAGACACTTCTTGGCTGAGATACCTCACATGCCCATAACCTGAGCTTGCCCTTCTCGTATCTAGTACCACCAAGTACCCAGCCACCTAGGGGTAGAAGAGAAAAGTGCAATAAGGCCAAGCTTAGGGAGAAATCAATAGATCTCTACCAATCAACTAGGATAACTACATTTAAGTACATTTGTGAGGAGCAACCCTGCCTAAACTCCAGGGTGCTACATTACCAATTGCAAATAGTGTTTATAAACAGTGCTATATTGTTCAGATAAAAATACCTTTGCGATTTACAGTGTTAGGTGTTACACTTTTATGTGTCCCTTTTACCACAGTAAACACATTTGAACTGTCTCACTGGTATTCTGAAAGTTTCTTATTATAGGTGACAGTTGGTAAAAATGACTGAACCCGGGGGCGTAGTCGGCGGCAGAGCTCGATGGCTGCATTCTAACTGAGCTCCGTGTTCAGAGGCTTCTAATAGTGGCTAGAAGCTACCAAAATCGGACACAGCCTCGGGGTACAGAATTTGGGGAAACGTCCCTGCCAGGAATCATTAAAAACAAGATGGCACCGGCTCCTTCTCACAGAAGCGCAATGACAGGCAGGCTGCCTGTACAGGAAATGAGAGGAAAGAACATGAGGTACAATACAATATATATGGGCGGTCTAACAGCCCTGTCAGACAAAAAATAATAATTCCTTCTACAGCGGAACATATAAGTGAAACTTACAATGACACTGAACAAATGACTGTAGGAATTCCCCATGAGGATAAACTGCATGCTTTTCCTACCTTAGGCCAGCCAGTCATTGACAATGACTTAAAAGAAATGCTATTGTCACTTAAAGGGACAATACAACATGATGTAAGAGATTCAAGCAGAAATCTAAAATGGAGTTAGAATCATTAGGAGAGAGAATGGAACCCTGTGGACGACCCCCCAAATGGGGGGAAATAAATAATAGTATTCAATATCTGATAGGTCCAAATAAAGTTTATGGTAATAGAAAGTAGACCGGTGCTCGAAAATGGAAAAGGCAGGGCAATACGCTTGCCATGTAAAGGAAATAAGATTCATACACCAAAGATGTCAGAAAAAACGTAATTGGGTACCAAAATAGTCCCACTTTTCTCCCCCTCACTAGTCAACACCGTGGAGCACCCCTGGAGTGGTCCTCTGAACAGTGTTTACTGGTCCTTTCTATTTAAAGTTAAAGGTCGCAGACGTAATAATATTAAATTCCGTGGCATCCCAGAAAATGTCAAAAATGCAGATTTAAAGCAATTCTTGGCCAAATGACCTTAGACCTATTGTCATCTACATTGCAACAGGAATTAATAATTGATAGAGCTCACAGGCTCCCAAAGCCCTCTCATATATCAGAGTGTGCCTCCTGACGTGATTGCAAGAATTCACTATTATCACATAAAAGAACAATTAATGCAATTTGCTCATCAACTCTCTCCACTCCCAGACCAATATGTGACTATTGTACTTTTCTCAGACCTCTCTCAAGCTACCATAATGGCACGCAGGAACCTAAACTCCATCACCAAGATTTTACGCAATCTCAAGATCATATATAAATGGGTATTTCCTACTAAACTAATGATTGACAGAAATAACACTTATTAAACAATATATTCAATAGATGATGACCTTAAGTTCCTTAAATCCTTGGGTCTTCTACCTAAAGATAATGTCATGGATAAATATTCATCAGGAAAGATCACCCAGCAATGGCACAATACTCCTGGCTGACTAAAGGGTAACTCCTGATACCAGTTGAAAAAGAATGAATCCTTCGGGTTACTTAAGCCTCTTAAGCTTTCGTGTGTTGCCGACTCGTTTCGTTTTGCATACCCCCTCAGAAACAGTGCAAGTTACTGTACCCAACACTTGTACAACACTTCTCATTTTATCTGTTTTCAGTTTTTGCCTAACCCCCCATTTTTTTTTTTTGGGAAACTGCAGGAATACCAAAATCCATATTGATGAAAGCTATATTGGTTACTTAAGCGCTTCCGGACCAGCCGCCGCAGTTTTTCTTTACTGTGATGACCGCTGGCCACAAGCGATCGTAAGCTGGAGACACAGAACAGGGATGAGTGTGTGTAAACACACACTTCCCTGTTCTGTTCTGACAGGAGTGACAGATCGTGTGTTCCTATTAGCTAGGAACCACGATCTGTCACTTCTTGTATTTAGTCCCTTCCCCTTCAGTTAGAATCACCTCCCAGGGAACAAATTTACCCCTTCGCCACTCCCTAGTGTTAACCCCTTCACTGCAGTGACATTTTTACAGTAATCAATGCATTTTTAATCAAACTGATCGCTGTATTAATGCCAATGCTTCCAAAAATGTGTCCAAATTGTCCGATGTGTCTGCCATAATGTCACAGTCACGATCAAAATCACAGATCGCCGCCATTACTAGTAAAAAACTAAAAATTATATAAAAAAATGCTATAAATCTATCCCCTATTTTGTAGACGCTATAACTTTTGCGCAAACTAATCAATATACGCTTATTGCAATTTTTTTTTACCAAAATATGTAGAAGAATACATATTGGCCTAAACTGAGGGAAAACATTTTTTTATATATATTTTTGGGGGATATTTACTATAGTAAAAAGTAAAAAATAATGTGTTTTTTTCAAAATTGATGCTCTTTTTTGTTTATAGCGGAAAAAAATACGCAGAGGCGATCAAATACCACCAGAAGAAAGCTCTGGGAAGCTGTGGGAAAAAAAGGACGTAAATTTTGTTTGGGTACAATGCGCAATTGTCAGTTAAATCGCAAAAATTCAACAGCGACATTCTATGTCTTCAGGAGTCCCATTTCATTAGTGACAACCCTCCTAAATTCTCCCATCACAAATTTCCACATATATTATTCTCTAACTACTCTAAGAAGGGTATTAGAATTATTAGAATTATGAAAGACTCAGTCAGTCACTTTCCAGCTGCTGGACTCCAAGACAGACCCGCATGGAAGATTTGTAATAATCGTATAAATATTAACAACACAATATTAACCATTGCTAATTTATATGCTCCTGACAAACAACCTATGCAAATTCTCAAGAAAGTTATTAAGAAGATATGAAGAATGCAAAAGGGTAACCTTGTTATCTGCAGGGATTTTAATGCCCCAAAAGACCCAAGTATAAACACCTCTAAAGGAACTCATTCTGTAAGAAATGGTTTCTGTAATTATTTTTTTCACAAGAGGACCTTTTCGATCCCTGAGGAGATGTCTTAACTAGTCTGAAAAAGTTTTAACTTTTTTTTCCAATGTACATAAGTCTTATGCCGCATACACACGATTGGATTTTCCGACAACAAAATAGTGGATTTCTGTCCGAAGGCTAAAACTTGGCTAAAACTTGTCTTGCATACACACGGTCACACAAATGTTGGCCCAAAATTCTGAACATGAGAAGGCGGTGACGTACAACACGTACGACGGAACTATAAAAAGGAAGTTCAATAGCCAGTGCACCACCCTTTGGGCTCCTTCTGCTAATCTCGTGTTTATCTCATGTTAGTAGAAGTTTGGTGAGAGACAATTCGCACTTTTCAGCCTCATGCTTTTCAGTTTGTTTCTGCTTGTCAGTTTGTGCTTGTGAGTTCATATCTGTTCTTCAGCGCATGTTGTCAGTTCGTTCCTGTCTTTCAGTGCATTCTATTTATAGTTTGCTTCTGTTTTTCAGTGCGTTCTTGTCAGCTCATTTCTGATTTTCAGCTCGTTCTTCTCTGGTCCTTTCTGATTTTCAGTGCATTATATTAGTTCGTTCTGACCAGCCAACCGTTTTCTAGCCATGTTGCGGTTACGTTCTCGTCGGAAAGCTTGTGCCGTTGTTGGGCTTGGTGTTGGAGTTCTTACTTTGACCCAAGTCCAGTCCATGAACAGGGGGAGGAGGAGTCCATGGACCAAAAATTGGTTGCTCTAGCATGACCAATTCTCTCACATGCCTTTGCTGCAGGAGATCAAGGAGAATAATCCCAATGATTTCAGGAATTATCTCTGGATGATGGACCCCGCTTTTCACCATCTGTTGGCTTTGCTTACCCCTTATTTTACGAAGCAGGACACCTGCATGCGGCAAGCTATCACTCCTGAGCAGAGGCTAGTCGCCACCTTGCAGTACTTGGTGACGGGGAGAAGTCTCCAGGATATTAAGTTCACGACTGGGATCTCCCCCCAGGCTCTGGGAATAATAATTCCAGCGACCTGTTCTGCCATCATTCAGGTCCTGCAGATGGACTATATTAAGGTAAGTTTTATCCTTTAACCACTTCAATACCGGGCCATAGTCAAATGACGTCCACAGATGGGATCTCCCATCCTGGGTGGGCGTCATATGACGTCCTCGGTATTTCGCCGCTCCTGCGGGCCCCCGGGAGCCTGCAGCGCGGCTAGCCTCGGACACAGCCCATCCCCGATCTGAGTGATTGGCATCTCCGAGCCACCCCCGGTACACGTGACCGGCGGTGTCCAATCACCACCAGTCACATGTACTGCCTCTGTGAACGGCGCTTGTGCACGCCCCTAGGGCGCGTGCAGAGCGGCGATCGGGGACGAGGCTTGTCACTCTGACACAGCCCAACCCCGATCGCAGTAAAGAGCCAATGAAATTGGCTCTTTACCACGTGACCGACTGTGTCCAATCACAGCCGGTCACAGAATGTCAACAGACCGCGGTAACGAGATGTTACCGGGTTCTCCTCCTCACACACCGATCGTGTGTGAGGAGGAGGTGGCGGTAACATCTCGTTACCCCTTAGTGTACACCAACCACACTGATTAACCCCCTAATAAGGAGGACCTGTCACCAGCCATCAAAGTACCTGTCATCAGCCATCAAAGTACCTGTCACCAGCCATCAAAGTACATGTCACCAGCCATCAAAGTACCTGTCATCACCCGTCACAGCCCATCTGAGTACCCGAGTACCTGTCACAGCCCATCTGAGTACCCGAGTACCTGTCACAGCCCATCTGAGTACCCGCGTATCTGTCACAGCCCATTTGAGTACCCGAGTACCCGTCACAGTCCATCTGAGTACCCGAGTACCTGTCACAGCCCATCTGAGTACCCGAGTACCTGTCACAGCCCATCTGAGTACCCGAGTACCTGAGTATCCGATTACCTGAGTACCTGTCACAGTCCATCTGAGTATCCGAGTACCTGTCACAGCCCATCTGAGTATCCAAGTACCTGTCACAGCCCATCTGAGTACCTGTCACAGTCCATCTGAGTATCCGAGTACCTGTCACAGCCCATCTGAGTACCCGAGTACCTGTCACAGCCCATCTGAGTACCCGAGTACCTGTCCAGCCCATCTGAGTACCTGTCACAGCCCATCTGAGTACCTGAGTACCTGTCACAGTCCATCTGAGTATCCGAGTACCTGAGTACCTGTCACAGCCCATCTGAGTACCTGAGTACCTGTCACAGCCCATCTGAGTACCCGAATACCTGAGTATCTGTCACAGTCCATCTGAGTAACCGAGTACCCGTCACAGGCCATCTGAGTACCTGAATACCTGAGTACCTGTCACAGTCCATCTGAGTACCTGTCACAGTCCATCTGAGTACCCAAGTACCTGTCACAGCCCATCTGAGTACCCGAGTACCTGTCACAGCCCATCTGAGTACCCGAGTACCTGAGTATCCGATTACCTGAGTACCTGTCACAGTCCATCTGAGTATCCGAGTACCTGTCACAGCCCATCTGAGTATCCAAGTACCTGTCACAGCCCATCTGAGTACCTGTCACAGTCCATCTGAGTATCCGAGTACCTGTCACAGCCCATCTGAGTACCCGAGTACCTGTCACAGCCCATCTGAGTACCCGAGTACCTGTCCAGCCCATCTGAGTACCTGTCACAGCCCATCTGAGTACCTGAGTACCTGAGTACCTGTCACAGTCCATCTGAGTATCCGAGTACCTGAGTACCTGTCACAGCCCATCTGAGTACCTGAGTACCTGTCACAGCCCATCTGAGTACCCGAATACCTGAGTATCTGTCACAGTCCATCTGAGTAACCGAGTACCCGTCACAGGCCATCTGAGTACCTGAATACCTGAGTACCTGTCACAGTCCATCTGAGTACCTGTCACAGTCCATCTGAGTACCCGAGTACCTGTCACAGTTCATCTGAGTACCCTAGTACCTGTCAAGCCCATCTAAGTACCCGAGTACCTGTCACAGTCCATCTGAGTACCTGTCACAGTTCATCTAAGTACCCGAATACCTGTCAAGTCCATCTGAGTACCCAAGTACCTGTCACCAGCCCATCGGAGTACCCGAGTACCTGTCACCTGTGGTATCACTATACTCAGGAGGAGTAGCAAAATGTGTTTTGGGGTGTAATTTTTGCTATATACATGCTATGTGTTAGAAATATCTTATAAATCGACAACAAAATTTTCTTTCCACGTTTTCTGAAGACTAGTTTTAAAAAAATAACTGTTCAAAAGACTCATAATGCTTCATAGAATATACTTTGGGGTGTTTGTTTTCCAAAATGGGGTCATTTTGTGAGTAATTCCATTGTCCTGGTGCTCCAGGGCCTTCACAAATGTAATAGGTCACTAGGAAATTAGAGGTGTCATTTATGCTCCTAGAACGCCTGACAGTTCTCGCTGCATGTTGGGCCTTTGTATGTGGTCAGGCTGTGTAAAAGTCACACACATGTGGTATCGCCATACTCGGGAGGAGCAGCAGAATGTATTTTGGGGTGTCATTTTTTCTATGTACATGCTTTGAGTTAGAAATATCTTATAAACTGACCACTTTGTGTAAAAAAAAAAAATGTTTTCATTTTCTTTCCACGTTTTCCGAAGACTTGTGGAAAAAAATGAACTGTTCAAAAGACTCATTATGCCTCATAGAATAGACGTTGGAGTGTTTGCTTTCCAAAATGGGGTCATTTTGTGGGTAATTCCATTGTCCTGGTGCTCCAGGGCCATCACAAATGTAATAGGTCGTTAGGAAATTAGCGGTGTCATTTATGCTCCTAGAACCCCTGATGGCGCTCCTTGCATGTTGGACCTCTCTGTGTGCCCAGGCTGTGTAAAAGTTCCACACATGTGGTATCGCCATACTCGGGAGGATTGGCAGAATGTATTTAGGGGTATAATTGGAAGTATGGATATGCTGTGTGTGAGAAATAACTTGTTATTTTGACAATTTTGTAAAAAAAAAAAAAAGAAAAAAAAACATTCTTCTTTTTCCCAAGAATTGTGGGAAAAAATTACAACTTCAAAAAACTCACTATTCCCCTTACTAAATACCTTGGACTGTCTAATTTTCAAAAAGGGGTAATTTGGGGGGTATTTGTACTTTCCTGACATTTCAGAGCCTCAAGAAATGAGATAGGCTGTCAGTGCATCAGGTGTGATCAGATGTGATACATTTTCAATGATTTGCACCATAGCTTGTAGTCTCTATAACTTTCAAGGAGACTAAATAATATCCACTAATTTGGCTTATTTTTACCGAAGAGATGTAGCAGTATAAATGTTGGCCCAAATTTACAAAAAAAATGAATTATTTGCAAAAATTTATCATAGAAACTAAAAAAAAGTGTTGTTTTTTCAAAATTTTCGCTCTTTTTTCACTTGTGTCGCAAAAAATAAAAAACCCAGTGGTGATTAAATACCACCAAAAGAAAGCTCTATTTGTATGAAAAAAATGATAAAAATTTTGTTTGGCTACAGTGTTGCATGACTGAGTAATTGGCATTCAAAGTGTGAGAGCGCTGAAAGCTAAAAATTGGTCTGGGAAGGAAGGGTGTATAAATGCCCTGTATTGAAGTGGTTAACATCACATTCTATGCATTTAATGTTTGCTAATGTATTGTATTTATTTCATCATTACCTAATTACCATGATTGTAATATGCTGTGAACGTCCTCTTTGTCCTCATACATGCTGTAAGCTTTTAATGCTCCTTTTTTGTCCTTCATGCATATTTGCCTTCACTAACCTCCCCAGCATGCTATCCTGGGCCCATACACACCTAGCCTAGTAACTTAACAATGTATTTTTTCAGCTCCATTGTAGTGCTTACCCTAACACCCCCTAAAATGTGTACAAATGTTATTGTTGTCTTTAAATTCAGGCAGAGTGCAAGAAGCTTTTTTGGGGGGCCAAAACTCATTTGGAACCCTCCTTCCCCCCAACCGCTAAGTCAACCGATACCAATACTCTATCTGCTGACTTTGCCAAACCCATACACACTATACCTACCTCTTTTGTGTTCATATGAATGAATGAATTCACCAAAGCATGTAGTGCAAGTGCCTGCCTGAATACTTTCAAATGGTACTGTTTCAAGTTTTGTTCTCCTATTATCTTCATAGATAATTGCAGAATGTAAAAATGTGCTTCAATTTTGATGGTGTGTATTCATATTTTTGGGGGATTATGACATTTCTTACCTGTCCAGTGGGCTGCCAATAGTGTAAGTAAAGAGGGGCTGGCCAAAGTAATACACAATATTTATGCATTCAGCTCTCAATGAAGTGGAGAGGGTTACCTGTCCAAAACATCTACCCCCCCACCCTAACATTTTTACAATGGGCCATCAGAGGGGGTGAGGAATCTTATAAGTGCACCTTATAGTTTTGACTTTAAATACTAATTTCAATAAATGTTATACTTATGTTGGCCAAAAATGTTATGTGCAAAAGTACCAAAAAAAATGTCTTGTTTGACTCCACAGTTTCCTTCCAACCCACAGGACTGGCAGACTGTGGCCTCCCAATTTGCCCAGCAGTGGGACTTTCCAAAACTGCGGTGGGGCAATAGATGGCAAACACGTCCGGATCATCCCACCCCCCAACTCGAGGTCATACTATTATAACTATAAGGGGTATAGTTGTATTGTGTTGTTGGAGGTGGTGTCGGCGAATTACGAATTCCTCTATGGTGGAGTCATCGCCCAGACGAAATTCTACAGACGGCTCCAGAATGGCAGCTTGGGCTTCCCACCTCCAGAAGACAACGTGGCGGGCCTCCCATTCGTGTTTGTAGCAGATGAAGCATTTTTGCTGGGGGACCATCTTATGCGGCCATTCCCTATGAGGACCCTGCCCTCGGACCAGAGGGTTTTTAACTACCGGCTGGCCAGAGCCAGAAGAGTGGTTGAAAATGCTTTTGGCATAATGGCCAGCCGCTTCCACCTATTCCTTACTGCAATAAATATGGTGGAATATAAACTAAACCACATTATTCTTTGCTGCTGCATTTTGCACAATTTTTTAAGAAAAGATGCAGCCAAATATCTGGCCTCAGTTGCGACTGAGGCTGACTCACCGGACCAAAACTTGACGGCACTTGAGCATTGCCATCCTGCCTTGCCCCCCCCCCACCAAGTGCCCGCGAAGTATGGCAAAGTTATATGGAGTACTTTGCGGGTAGGGGGGCAATTGATATGCCAGATAATGATTAAAACCTTTTTAAAAGAAATTTGTTGGTAAAAACTAAACTCATATTTCATTTGATTTCCTGCTTGTGTTTCTTTTATCTGTCTCCTAGGTTCTCCAATGGGCTTTTATTTTTGGCCATTTTCTTCAATAGTGCAAACGTAACTTATTTGATACATGAGGTGACAATCTCTTCTTCAGCTAACTATTATGTTGTGCTGTGGGTCTGCTACTACATTAATGATAAAAAATAATCATCCTTTTCAACTCCATGAATTAATTGCTTGGAGTCCCTAAAATGGCCTGATTGGGGCACATTTTAGAGCACTGTGGGGGTTATTTACTAAAGGCAAATCCCCTTTGCACTACAAGTGCACTAAAACTGCACTGAAACTGCACTTGTAGTGCACAGTGGATTTGCCTTTAGTAAATAACCCCCATTGTCACTGTAACTACAACAACTTATCTAAAAAGTGGTATTGCGGATTTAAAGAAGAAGCCACTATGTTGAGTATAAAACATTTTACTCCAAGCACATTCACATGTGCATTATAAAAGGGTTTTTTAAAAAAAAAAAAAACATCTTTGGTATATAAATGTATGTTTGACAGTAGACATGGCCTTTTTGTGGCTAAACAGGCATGTTTAAAAACATAACACCCACATCCCCAACTTAGGAACTTACAAAGTTCAACTTTGATAAAGTGAAGGCTATATGAGACATTAGTATGTCTAAACTGTGTTGACTTTGCCTTCATCAGATGGAGTGATCTCACCCCTCTAAAAGCCAAATTTTGAAGATGCACACAAATTGCACAAAAATCTATTTTGATAGATGTAGGGAAAAGACACACAGTGTTAACATGTGCTATCTGCCATCATGGGATATCAATGTACGCGTTTTGTGGGTGCAACTAAAGTAAATGAGAGGAAGGGGTTACACCCCCGAAACACGTACATTGATCCCCCATGATGTGAGCTAGCACATGTTGACACACTGTGTGCATCTTCAAAATTTGGCTTTCAAATTACTTTAACATTTTTTGAAAAACATAAACTATAACAACTTATTTTATTTTTATTTTTTTAGATTTTGGCTAAAACATCAATAATATTGGTCAGTCTTTTTTCAACATCATTGATGTTTTCTTGACCTTCTTTAAATCCCGATTGCACACCATTATTTTACTGATGAGGGTTTGTGCACTTGCATTGTTGAAGTGAGTTTCTTCTTCCACAACATCCACATCACCTAAAAAAAAACAAAAAAACATGCATTATAAATATGCAGGCATACATCAATTACCTGAAGCTGTGGTCTCAGACACTGACCTGTTGTGGTCACCATTTCGCCCACTTCCTGAACCTCGGACTCAACATCCTCATGTTGTGTTTTGAGTTCCCCTTCTTCAGGAGGTGGGGGTTCCTGGTGTCCTCAGATGTCCCCATTCTTTTCTCCCCTATATGAATATAAAAAAGGTATACTTAGAAGACAGATATTTGAGGTGAGAACTAGTAATATGAAACATTGCTTGGTAGTGTTGTCCAATTGTCTGTTTTGGCAGAGTTCCAAGCTGAAGACATGATTTTTTCCCTTTCAAAATCTGGAATACTTACCTGCTTTGTGCAAGTTTCACACATGGAAAGACCCCTAGTATCCACTGGAGCACCTGCGTGGAACACCATAAAAAGGTTGTTCTGGTGTCCCACACTAGTGCTCCTGGGTCCAGATGTGTAAACAGCTGCTGAGTGTGCTCTCCTTACACTAAATCTAGTTTGCATCTCATTATATTACAAACACATCTAGACAACAATGTACTAAACTTCTTTTCATTCAAATAGGCATGAACAAATGTAGTTAACCTGCATCTGCCAAAAACGTTGTATTAGTGGTCGAACGAACGATGTTTAATACGAACAAGCAGCACTAAAGTGTTAACTAAACTAATAATAATAGGAACACACAACAAATACTTCCTTTTTTGCAGCACTTTCCTGATCCTTGTATACTGATCGTGCTCCCTCAATTTCAGGTCTGACCAGCGTTTCCTCAATTGCTCCTTGGATCGTCGTACCCCAAAAAATGTGCAGACTTCTCACAACTTTAGTCATGATCATGGCCTTTCTCACATTTGGGTTGCTGTACGGTCCATACTTCCCATCATAGTCGGCCCTCTTCAAGATGTCCACCATCTCCACCATCTCTACAAAGGACATATTTGAGGCCTTATATCTTGTCCTGGATCTTGAACTGCCTTGCTCCGGGCTTTCCTCATCCTCGTCATTGCTTCACTCTGCAGGCACCTGCTCCTGACCAGAGTGAACCCAGGTCATCACTATCTACACTTCCTTCCACACATCCTTCAACATCAGATGAGTGCAACCTGGGCCTTTCACCCAGGAAGAAGATGTGGAGGAGCCCAGCTTGAGCCAGATATAGCATCGTTGAACATATTTCTTGTCAAAAATTGAATGATGTTAACTAGGTGCTATTATTGATCACTAAGTTCTGCTTTAACAAAGTGGTTTACACATCAATAGACAATAGAAGCTAAAAATGATGGGACAAGAATGAAAAATGATGGGGTCAGAAGCATAGTCTTTTCTATTTGTTAACATTCAATTTGCAACAGTAATGAGCTCAAAATTGTGTGTGATTGATGACCAAAAAAACAAAACTATGTACCATTTTCATACACAGGAGAGTCTCAGCCAGGAGGAGGCCGTGGAAAGCAGCTTGATGGAATCCCAGGTTCCTCCCCTCCGCCTTCCAACCAAAAGGACCAGGAAGGCGAGGAACCTGAAGGAGTCAGCAACTACTTTAATTTGTCAGGCTACTGCGGTACTAACAACAACCCCCGGTGGCCCCAATTCGCTACTAAATAAAATAAAATGTGCTACTATTGTAGTTCAGAAATTCGGATACATCCAAATTTCTGAATAACAAAAAAAAATTGGTCCGAATATCAATTCGTAACTAAACGAAACCCACATGGACATGGACAATAAATCACTTGGACCAGATGGTTTGCACCCGAGGGTACTTAAGAACTCAGTCAAGTAATTGCCAGACCATTGTTCCTAATTTATGCTGACAGTCCTGGAATGGTACCAGCTGATTGGAGAAAAGCCAATGTAGCACCAATATTCAAAAAGGGCCCAAAATACATCCCTGGGAATTACAGACTAGTTAGCCTAACATCAATAGTATGTAAACTCTTGGAGGGGATGATAAGGGACTATATTCAAGATTTTAGTAATGAGAACGGTATCATTAGCAGTAATTAGCATGAATTCATGGTATATGGTATAATTCATGGAATTCATGGTATATCCCTGTATGTTATGGTCATTCAGGTGCTTATCTAATAGTTTCTTGAAACTATCGATAGTCCCTCCCCATTCCAGTATCCTTTACATTTTTCAAGCAAGTTAATGCTAAACTAAATAACCTAATATGGCAGGGGAAAAAAAACAAGAATCGCATTAGGAATCCTAAATTCAGCTAAAAAAAAAGGAGGCATGAGCCTGCCAGATATTCACCAATACTTTATAGCCACACTTTTGGACCAGATGAAATATTGGTTTATCCCAGATACTGACCAAGTATGGTTAAACATAGAATAATGGTTGTGATTTATTTGCTCTGGCAGTTGCATATAACTTAAAGTATCAATACCTTCCTACTTAACCATTAAAGCCACGCTAATGGCATGGAAATACAGTATGTGATAAGCAAAACACAACACGTGAAGGATGTAGTACAAATACATACCCCTTTACAAGTGATGGATTATTGCAAAGCTCAACAGATACGACACTTTACCTGACATACATAAGAAATCTACAAAGAACAAAATTAATAAGATCAGACAAGTTAAAACCTGTCCTGAAGACAAACTATCAATCCCCGTAGAAATATGGAATTTCTTATTTTCCTTATTTTTACAGAGGTCATAATACTAAAGGTATATCCTTTTCTTTTTATATAATTTTCTAGCTTTATTTCCCATTTATATAAAGAGTACTAATATGCTCAAGTGGGAAAAAGATCTCCCCCAAACATTCTCATTGGAGTCCTGGCATACAGCCATTAAAATAAACCAATCTGCAACAATTTTTATAGAACACTGGGAGAATTTGCAAAAAATACTTGGTATTTGATGCCCTATAAACTTTCTAAAATGTTTCCTTCTTCCTCTTCTCGTCTGTTTATTTCTTCCTTTCTTTTCTACTACCTCTCTTTGGGTACAACTTTCCTCTTTGGTACCCCTAATTGGGCTGACAAAATAAAGCGAGTCATCATGCCGAAATCTAAAAATGTTAATTCAGATTAGACACAGACCCCACTAGAATACCACGAATGTAGCAACGATAATGCTAATAACATCTCGGAGGGTGATATGTCAGCACCATATCATAGAAAGTTCCTTAACCACTTCCCTACCCGCCCATAGTCATATGACGCCCACAAGGTGGATCTCCCATCCTGCGTGGGCGTCATATGATGTCCCCCCATTCCCGGCCGCCTGGGGGGGCGCGCGCGCTGCCGGCTTCGCTCGGGAACCGGTGCGAGTGCCCGGCGGCCACGATGTCCGCCGGGCACCCGCGATTGCCCGTTAAAACAACGGGACCGTGCGGGACCGTGGAGCTGTGTGTGTAAACACACAGCTCTACGTCCTGTCAGCGGAGAGGAGACCGATCATGTGATCCCAGTATGGAGGAACACATGATCGGTCTCCTCCCCTTGAGTCCCCTCCCCCCACAGTTAGAATCACTCCTATAGGGAACACATTAACCCCTGCAGCGCCCCCTAGTGTTAACCCCTTCCCTGCCAGTCACATTTACACAGTAATCAATGCAATTGATCCCGCCCCCCCTGTGTGAAATGGTAAGGGGTTACAAAAGTACCCCTACCATTTCACCAAAAAAGTGTCAAAAATTGTAAAAAAAAGGAAACAGGATTTGACAATTCCTTTATTAAAATCTTCTTTCTTCTTTCTTCATCCTTCGGTTTCTTCATCTTCTCCTTTCGTCATCTTCTTCCATCGTCTTCTTCCTCCGATCCGCTTCTTCTTGCGCTGGTCTTCTCGTCCATCTCGTCCGGCATCTTCTTCCATGGCGTCGGCGTCTGTTCTTCTGTTGGGCTGCTTCTCGCAATGGGAGGCTTCGCTCCGTCTGACAGGTCTTTTATAACGGAGGGCACCTGGTGACCCCGCCCCCCTCTGACGTCATGGGGAAAGCCATAGGGAATTCCCCATGACGTCCCCGTACATCAGAGGGGGCAGGGTCACCAGGTGCCCTCCGTTATAAAAGACCTGTCAGACGCAGCGAAGCCTCACACAGCGGGAGCCTCCCATTGCGAGGAGTGGCCCAAGAAGAGACACCGATGCCGACGCCATGGAAGAAGATGCCGGACGATAAGGACGAGAAGACCAGCGCAAGAAGAAGCGGATCGGAGGAAGAAGATAATGGAAGAAGAAGATGGAAGAAGATGCCGGAAGGAGAAGATGAAGAAACCGAAGGATGAAGAAAGGAAGACCAGAAGAAAGAAGAAAGAAGATTTTAATAAAGGAATTGTCGAAGACCGTCTCCTGTAATTTTTACCATTTTTGACACTTTTTTGGTGAAATGGTAGGGGTACTTTTGTACCCCCTTACCATTTCACACAGGGGGGGCCGGGATCTGGGGGTCCCCTTGTTAAAGGGGGCTTCCAGATTCTGATAAGCCCCCCGCCCGCAGACCCCCACAACCACCGGCCAGGGTTGTGGGGACGAGGCCCTTGTCCTCATCAACATGGGGACAAGGTGCTTTGGGGTCTCAGACCCCCAAAGCATCCTCCCAATGTTGAGGGCATGTGGCCTGGTACGGTTCAGGTGGGAGGGGGGCCGCTCTAGTCCCCCCCTCTTTTCCTGCGGCCTGCCAGGTTTCGTGCTCGGATAAGGGTCTGGTATGGATTTTGAGGGGGACCCCACGCCATTTTTTTTCGCTGGGGTTCCCCTTAAAATCCATCCCAGACCTCAAGGGTCTGGTATGGATTTTGAGGGGGACCCTACGCCATTTTTTATTTTTTTTTGGCTGGGGTCCCCCTTAATATCCATCCCAGACCTGAAGGGCCTGGTTATTGAATTTGGGGGGACCCCCACGCTTTTTGTTTTTTGTTTTTTATCATGGAATGACAGTTCTCTGTGTTACGGGAGCCATCAATTCATTCGCCGCGAGTGCTTTTAAATAGCTTTTTTTCCTGCAAAAATTACACTTTTTGCAGGGACAGTTCTAAGCACAGGAAACCTGCCCCCCCTTCACAGGCAACCTATAGACACCCCCCAGATGTGATACTGCAATGCTGTACTAACAGCACGCACACACAAATCGCCAGAAATACAGCACATAATGTCAGCAGTCAGCAGCACGCTGACACTGAAACACAATATGCGAGGCCGCCGCGGCGGCGGCCTCTTATACCGTGGGGCGTGTACTAAAGCCCCTGAGCTATAATTGGCTACAGGCATCCTGCATGGCAACTGGCTAGATGGAAGAAAATTTTCTCGAAGGATGACTTTGATGTTGGATGTGCCAAGAGCGCTCAGCATTAAGTCCAGTAGCAAGAGGTCAAGCCCTTTCGAGAGTGAGCCCAGAGAATACCTCTCAGTGACTTGGAAGCCCTTCGGGAGCAGTTGGTTGAGTTGAAGAAGTCCGGGGTCATTCAAGAGTCTAGAAGCCCATACGCCCCTCCTATTATGGTGGTGCGGAAGAAGAATGGGTCGCTGCGTATGTGCATTGATTACCAGAGTTTGAATTGCTGTACTTTTCCTGATCAGTACACGACCCCTCACATTGAAAATGCCCTCCAGTGTCTTACTGGGGCTTAATGGTTCAGTGTACTCGACTTGAAGAGTGGGTACTACCAAATCCCCATGCACCCAGAAGACAGAGAAAAGGCCACATTTATTTGCCCCTTGGGGTTCTATGAGTTCAGTCGGATGCCTCAAGGCCCCAGTGACCTTCCAGCGGTTGATGGAAAGAACAGTAGTAGACATGAATCTAATATAAGTACTCGTATACCTAGACTACATCATTGTTTTCGGGAAGACTTTGGAAGAGCATGAAGCCCGGTTGGAAAAGGTCTTTGCACGGCTCCATGAAGAAGGGTTGAAACTGTCGTTGGAAAAGTGCCAGTTCTACAGAACTTCTGTTACATACTTGGGTCATGTCGTTTCTGCTGGAGGGGCAGCCACAGACCCGAAGAAGTTGGAGGCTGTCACCACATGGCCTAGGCCAAGGACTGTAACTGAATTGAGATGCTTCCTGGAATTCTGCTTATACTATCAGAGGTTTGTGGCGCACTTTGCCTGGATTGCTCGGCCTCTCAATAAGCTTTTGTAAGTGGCCACCGGAGAAGGAGAGAATGAGTTCTAAAGTGAAGAAGTCTGGTTGACGCAAGAAAGGAGAGTCGGTACAAGATCAGTGGACTTCCAGTGGACAAGAACAAGACGGAGGTCTGAGACCAGTGGCTTATGTGAGCCTCAGTCTCACTCCATCAGAAAAAAATTATCCCGTAAAACAAGCTGGAGTTTCTGGTTTTAAAATGGGCTGTAGTACATAAACTGAAGGATTACCTGTATCGGGCTGTGTTTGTGGTGAAAACTGATAATAATTCATACTGTGTTTGCATACCAAATTTGGGGTTTCTAGCTACAAGTGGCCCCGAGATATGTGGCCCCAAAGTCGGGTCGAAAAATGTCATTCTCTGCTGCAGAAAAGTGCTTGACATTTTGCGACCCGACTTTGGGGCCACGTATCTCGGGGCCACTTATAGCTAGAAACCCCAAATTTGGTATGCAAACACAGTAGAACTAGCACTACAACCTCTCCAATTGGGTGTTTCTATCACCAAGTAACTCCGAGATACGTGGACCCAAAGTCGGGTCACAAAATATTTTCGAATTCGGTTGAAATAGTTTCAAATGTGGTTGAAATCATTTCAAATGCAGTTGAAAAAATTTCAAATGCAGTTGAAAAAATTTCAAATCATGTTGATACTATTTCAAGTGGATTCGAAAATATTTTGCGACCCTGAAATTGATTCTAACAGTCTGCAGAAGATCTGCAAAAAAAAAAGAAGTGAAATGGCTGTTAATAGTCTACAGGAGATCTGCTATTAAATTATATTTTTTTTTTATTCTGTTCTAATCTTTTCTATTTGAATTATACATTTTGGAAGATGATTATTTACTTATATACATCTGTCACATAAAAAAAAAAGGATGTGAAATGGCTGTCACGGATGTCGATCGCAAGGCAAGTACATATGCTGTATCTCATTGTCCACTTGGCACAACACCTGCCACAAGTGCCAAGACACCTGCCATGAGTGCCATGTGACCGACCACAAGTGCCACATGACCTGCCATATGACCAAGTTGTGGATTGTCCACTTGCCATGTCACCTGCCACAAGTTATGGGGTTCCTAGCACCAAGTGACCCCCAGATATGGGGGATATGTCAAGTACTTTTCTACAGCAGAGAATTACATTTTGTGACCCGACTTTGAGGCCACGTATCTCGGGGCCACTTATAGCTAGAAACCACAAATTTGGTATGCAAACACAGTAGAACTAGCACTATAACCGCTCCAAATTTGGTTTCTATCACCAAGTAACCCCGAGATACGTGGACCCAAAGTCGGGTTGCAAAATATTTTCAAATCCGGTTGAAATAGTTTCAAATGCGGTTGAAATAATTTCAAATGCAGTTGAAATAATTTCGAATCATGTTGATACTATTTCAAGCGGATTCGAAAATATTTTGCCACCCGAATTTGAAAAAAAAAAATGAAATTGATTCTAACAGTCTGCAGAAGATCTGCAAAAAAAAGTGAAATGGCTGTTAACAGTCTACAGGAGATCTGCTAAAAAAAGAAATAGATGCTAATAGTCTGCAGGAGATCTGGTGAGAAAACGAAATAGATACTAATAGTCTGTAGTTGTAGTGCTAGTACTACTGTGTTTGCATACCAAATTTGGGGTTTCTAGCTACAAGTGGCCCCGAGATATGTGGCCCCAAAGTCGGGTCGAAAAATGTCATTCTCTGCTGCAGAAAAGTGCTTGACATTTTGCGACCCGAATTTGGGGCCACGTATCTCGAGGCCACTTATAGCTAGAAACCCCAAATTTGGTATGCAAACACAGTAGAACTAGCACTACAACCTCTCTAATTTGGTGTTTCTATCACCAAGTAACCCCGAGATACGTGGACCCAAAGTCGGGTCACAAAATATTTTCGAATTCGGTTGAAATAGTTTCAAATGCAGTTGAAAAAATTTCAAATGCAGTTGAAAAAATTTCAAATGCAGTTGAAAAAATTTCAAATGCAGTTGAAAAAATTTCAAATGCAGTTGAAAAAATTTCAAATGCAGTTGAAAAAATTTCAAATGCAGTTGAAAAAATTTCAAATCATGTTGATACTATTTCAAGCGGATTCGAAAATATTTTGCGACCCTGAAATTGATTCTAACAGCCTGCAGAAGATCTGCAAAAAAAAAAGAAGTGAAATGGCTGTTAATAGTCTACAGGAGATCTGCTATTAAATTATATATTTTTTTATTCTGTTCTAATCTTTTCTATTTGAATTATACATTTTGGTAGATGGTTATTTACTTATATACATCTGTCACATAAAAAAAAAAGGATGTGAAATGGCTGTCACGGATGTCGATCGCAAGGCAAGTACATATGCTGTATCTCATTGTCCACTTGGCACAACACCTGCCACAAGCGCCAAGACACCTGCCATGAGTGCCACGTGACCGACCACAAGTGCCACGTGACCTGCCACATGACCAAGTTGTGGATTGTCCACTTGCCATGTCACCTGCCACAAGTTATGGGGTTCCTAGCACCAAGTGACCCCAGATATGGGGCATATGTCAAGTACTTTTCTACAGCAGAGAATTACATTTTGTGACCCGAATTTGGGGCCACGTATCTCGGGGCCACTTATAGCTAGAAACCCCAAATTTGGTATGCAAACACAGTAGAACTAGCACTACAACCTCTCCACAGCAGTTGATGGAAAGAACAGTAGTAGACATGAATCTAATATAAGTACTCGTATACCTAGACTACATCATTGTTTTCGGGAAGACTTTGGAAGAGCATGAAGCCCGGTTGGAAAAGGTCTTTGCACGGCTCCATGAAGAAGGGTTGAAACTGTCGTTGGAAAAGTGCCAGTTCTACAGAACTTCTGTTACATACTTGGGTCATGTCGTTTCTGCTGGAGGGGCAGCCACAGACCCGAAGAAGTTGGAGGCTGTCACCACATGGCCTAGGCCAAGGACTGTAACTGAATTGAGATGCTTCCTGGAATTCTGCTTATACTATCAGAGGTTTGTGGCGCACTTTGCCTGGATTGCTCGGCCTCTCAATAAGCTGTTGTAAGTGGCCACCGGAGAAGGAGAGAATGAGTTCTAAAGTGAAGAAGTCTGGTTGACGCAAGAAAGGAGAGTCGGTACAAGATCAGTGGACTTCCAGTGGACAAGAACAAGACGGAGGTCTGAGACCAGTGGCTTATGTGAGCCTCAGTCTCACTCCATCAGAAAAAAATTATCCCGTAAAACAAGCTGGAGTTTCTGGTTTTAAAATGGGCTGTTGTACATAAACTGAAGGATTACCTGTATCGGGCTGTGTTTGTGGTGAAAACTGATAATAATTCATACTGTGTTTGCATACCAAATTTGGGGTTTCTAGCTACAAGTGGCCCCGAGATATGTGGCCCCAAAGTCGGGTCGAAAAATGTCATTCTCTGCTGCAGAAAAGTGCTTGACATTTTGCGACCCGACTTTGGGGCCACGTATCTCGGGTCCACTTATAGCTAGAAACCCCAAATTTGGTATGCAAACACAGTAGAACTAGCACTACAACCTCTCCAATTGGGTGTTTCTATCACCAAGTAACCCCGAGATACGTGGACCCAAAGTCGGGTCACAAAATATTTTCGAATTCGGTTGAAATAGTTTCAAATGCGGTTGAAATCATTTCAAATGCAGTTGAAAAAATTTCAAATGCAGTTGAAAAAATTTCAAATGCAGTTGAAAAAATTTCAAATGCAGTTGAAATTTTTTTAAATGCAGTTGAAATAATTTCAAATCATGTTGATACTATTTCAAGCGGATTCGAAAATATTTTGCGACCCTGAAATTGATTCTAACAGTCTGCAGAAGATCTGCAAAAAAAAAGAAGTGAAATGGCTGTTAATAGTCTACAGGAGATCTGCTATTAAATTATATTTTTTTTATTCTGTTCTAATCTTTTCTATTTGAATTATACATTTTGGAAGATGGTTATTTACTTATATACATCTGTCACATAAAAAAAAAAGGATGTGAAATGGCTGTCACGGATGTCGATCGCAAGGCAAGTACATATGCTGTATCTCATTGTCCACTTGGCAAAACACCTGCCACAAGCGCCAAGACACCTGCCATGAGTGCCACGTGACCGACCACAAGTGCCACGTGACCTGCCACGTGACCAAGTTGTGGATTGTCCACTTGCCATGTCACCTGCCACAAGTTATGGGGTTCCTAGCACCAAGTGACCCCCAGATATGGGGCATATGTCAAGTACTTTTCTACAGCAGAGAATTACATTTTGTGACCCGAATTTGGGGCCACGTATCTCGGGGCCACGTATAGCTAGAAACCCCAAATTTGGTATGCAAACACAGTAGAACTAGCACTACAACCTCTCCAAATTTGTTTCTATCACCAAGTAACCCCGAGATACGTGGACCCAAAGTCAGGTCGCAAAATATTTTCGAATCCGGTTGAAAAAATTTCAAATGCAGTTGAAAAAATTTCAAATGCAGTTGAAAAAATTTCAAATGCAGTTGAAAAAATTTCAAATGCAGTTGAAAAAATTTCAAATGCAGTTGAAAAAATTTCAAATGCAGTTGAAAAAATTTCAAATGCAGTTGAAAAAATTTCAAATGCAGTTGAAAAAATTTCAAATGCAGTTGAAAAAATTTCAAATGCAGTTGAAAAAATTTCAAATGCAGTTGAAAAAATTTCAAATGCAGTTGAAAAGATTTCAAATGCAGTTGAAAAAATTTCAAATCATGTTGATACTATTTCAAGCGGATTCGAAAATATTTATAGCTAGAAACCCCAAATTTGGTACGCAAACACAGTAGAACTAGCACTACAACCTCTCCAAATTTGGTGTTTCTATCACCAAGTAACCCCGAGATACGTGGACCCAAAATCGGGTCGCAAAATATTTTCGAATCCGGTTGAAAAAATTTCAAATGCAGTTGAAAAAATTTCAAATGCAGTTGAAAAAATTTCAAATGCAGTTGAAAAAATTTCAAATGCAGTTGAAAAAATTTCAAATGCAGTTGAAAAAATTTCAAATGCAGTTGAAAAAATGTCAAATGCAGTTGAAAAAATTTCAAATGCAGTTGAAAAAATTTCAAATCATGTTGATACTATTTCAAGCGGATTCGAAAATATTTTGCGACCCTGAAATTGATTCTAACAGTCTGCAGAAGATCTGCAAAAAAAAAAGAAGTGAAATGGCTGTTAATAGTCTACAGGAGATCTGCTATTAAATTATATATTTTTTTTATTCTGTTCTAATCTTTTCTATTTGAATTATACATTTTGGAAGATGGTTATTTACTTATATACATCTGTCACATAAAAAAAAAAGGATGTGAAATGGCTGTCACGGATGTCGATCGCAAGGCAAGTACATATGCTGTATCTCATTGTCCACTTGGCACAACACCTGCCACAAGTGCCAAGACACCTGCCATGAGTGCCACGTGACCGACCACAAGTGCCACGTGACCTGCCATATGACCAAGTTGTGGATTGTCCACTTGCCATGTCACCTGCCACAAGTTATGGGGTTCCTAGCACCAAGTGACCCCCAGATATGGGGGATATGTCAAGTACTTTTCTACAGCAGAGAATTACATTTTGTGACGCAAAATATTTTCTAATCCGGTTGAAATAGTTTCAAATGCGGTTGAAATAATTTCAAATGCAGTTGAAATAATTTCGAATCATGTTGATACTATTTCAAGCGGATTCGAAAATATTTTGCCACCCGAATTTGAAAAAAATAATGAAATTGATTCTAACAGTCTGCAGAAGATCTGCAAAAAAAGTGAAATGGCTGTTAATAGTCTACAGGAGATCTGCTAAAAAAAGAAATAGATGCTAATAGTCTGCAGGAGATCTGGTGAGAAAACGAAATAGATACTAATAGTCTGTAGTTGTAGTGCTAGTTCTACTGTGTTTGCATACCAAATTTGGTGTTTCTAGCTACAAGTGGCCCCGAGATACGTGGCCCCAAAGTCAGGTCACAAAATGTAATTCTCTGCTGCAGAAAAGTACTTGACATATCGCCCCTATCTTGGGGTCACTTGGTGCTAGGAACCCCACAACTTGTGGCAGGTGACGTAGCAAGTGGACTATCCACAACTTGGTCACGTGGCCGGTCACGTGGCACGCGTGGCCGGTCACGTGGCACGCGTGGCCGGTCACGTGGCACTCGTGGAAGGTGTCGTGGCACTCGTGGCAAGTGAACAATACACAACTTGTGGCAGGTGATGTGGCAAGTGGACAATGACATACAGCATATGTACTTGCCTTGCGATCGACATCCGTGTTAGACGTGCAAAAGGAAAAAAAAATTGTTTTGTTTCGTTTTAATTCGTTAATTAATTCATTTTGTTTAGTTAGATTCGTTAAATTCGTTTTCGGATTTTGTTTCGTTTTTGACCGAATTGGAAAAATCTGTCGCATTTGAAATTATTTCAACCGGATTTAAAAATATTTCAACCGAATTTAAAAATATTTCTACTGGATTTGAAATTATTTCAACTGCATTAGAAACTATTTCAACCAGATTTGAAAATATTTCAACTGCATTAGAAACTATTTCAACCAGATTTTAAACAGTTTCTAATGCAGTTGAAATAGTTTCTAATGCAGTTGAAATATTTTCAAATCTGGTTGAAATAGTTTCTAATGCAGTTGAAATAGTTTCTAATGCAGTTGAAATATTTTCAAATCTGGTTGAAATAGTTTCTAATGCAGTTGAAATAGTTTCTAATGCAGTTGAAATAATTTCCACCAGATGTGAAACTATTTCAACTGCATTAGAAACTATTTCAACCAGATTTGAAAATATTTCAACTGCATTTGAAATTATTTCAACCGAATTCGAAAATATTTTGCGACCCGACTTTGGGTCCACGTATCTCGGGGTTACTTGGTGATATAAACCCAAAATTTGGAGAGATTGTAGTGCTAGTTCTACTGTGTTTGGGGTTTCTAGCTATAAGTGGCCCCGAGATACGTGGCCCCAAAGTCGGGTCACAAAATGTAATTCTCTGCTGTAGAAAAGTACTTGACATATCCCCCATATCTGGGGGTCACTTGGTGCTAGGAACCCCATAACTTGTGGCAGGTGACATGGCAAGTGGACAATCCACAACTTGGTCACGTGGCAGGTCACATGGCACTTGTGGTCGGTCACGTGGCACTCATGGCAGGTGTCTTGGCACTTGTGGCAGGTGTTGTGGCAAGTGGACAATGACATACAGCATATGTACTTGCCTTGCGATCGACATCCGTGACAGCCATTTCACATCTTTTTTTTTATTTGACAGATGTATATAAGTAAATAACCATCTTCCAAAATTTATAATTCAAATAGAAAAGATTAGAACAGAATAGAAAAAAATATATAATTTAATAGCAGATCTCCTGTAGACTATTAACATCCATTTCACTTCTTTTTTTTTTGCAGATCTTCTGCAGACTGTTAGAATCAATTTCATTTTTTTTTTCAAAGTCGGGTCGCAAAATATTTTCGAATCCGCTTGAAATAGTATCAACATGATTTGAAATTATTTCAACTGCATTTGAAATTATTTCAACTGCATTTGAAATTATTTCAACTGCATTTGAAATTATTTCAACTGCATTTGAAATTATTTCAACCGAATTCGAAAATATTTTGCGACCCGACTTTGGGTCCACGTATCTCGGGGTTACTTGGTGATAGAAACCCAAAATTTGGAGAGATTGTAGTGCTAGTTCTACTGTGTTTGGGGTTTCTAGCTATAAGTGGCCCCGAGATACGTGGCCCCAAAGTCGGGTCACAAAATGTAATTCTCTGCTGTAGAAAAGTACTTGACATATCCCCCATATCTGGGGGTCACTTGGTGCTAGGAACCCCATAACTTGTGGCAGGTGACATGGCAAGTGGACAATCCACAACTTGGTCACGTGGCAGGTCACGTGGCACTTGTGGTCGGTCACGTGGCACTCATGGCAGGTGTCTTGGCACTTGTGGCAGGTGTTGTGGCAAGTGGACAATGACATACAGCATATGTACTTGCCTTGCGATCGACATCCGTGACAGCCATTTCACATCTTTTTTTTTATTTGACAGATGTATATAAGTAAATAACCATCTTCCAAAATTTATAATTCAAATAGAAAAGATTAGAACAGAAAATTTTTTTTTTTTTGCAGATCTTCTGCAGACTGTTAGAATCAATTTCATTTTTTTTTTTCAAAGTCGGGTCGCAAAATATTTTCGAATCCGCTTGAAATAGTATCAACATGATTTGAAATTATTTCAACTGCATTTGAAATTATTTCAACTGCATTTGAAATTATTTCAACATGATTTGAAATTATTTCAACTGCATTTGAAATTATTTCAACCGAATTCGAAAATATTTTGCGACCCGACTTTGGGTCCACGTATCTCGGGGTTACTTGGTGATAGAAACCCCAAATTTGGAGAGGTTGTAGTGCTAGTCCTACTGTGTTTGCATACCAAATTTGGGGTTTCTAGCTATAAGTGGCCCCGAGATACGTGGCCCCAGATTCGGGTCACAAAATGTCAAGCACTTTTTTCTGCAGCAGAGAATGACATTTTTCGATCCGACTTTGGGGCCACATATCTCGGGGCCACTTGTAGCTAGAAACCCCAAATTTGGTATGCAAACACAGTAGAACTAGCACTACAACATACCCAGGTTTCTATCACTAAGTGACCCTGAGATATTTCGAATTTCGTCCGCAATTTTTCGATTCGAAAAAAATTCGGATTCGGTTAAATTCGTTAGTATTGTAATTCGGTAATTCGGATGCATCCGAATGCCCGAATAATGAAAAATTCGTCCGATTTTCGATTCGGAACATAACGAAATGCACATGTCTATTCTTAACCTTTCAAGGCTAGCTGAAGATTTTCCAGATTTCAAGGAGTAACACTAACCCTTTTATCCTCTCTTTATTCACTCAAGTGACCAAAATTGTTGTAACACAAAGGGTCTGCTCTCATTTTCTCTGAAACTCTATTTAAAGGAGCCAGACAATTTAAACACAATAGTCTGCATAATGTTTGTCATGTTGTACTGATGTTAATTGCCTGTAGGTTGAGGAAATAGAGGGGAGTGAACCTGACATAGTAAATCAAGTGTCAGTTCCCTACCCTTTTGCTGACCTGTTCACATAGGTTACTGTGACCGAAATAGGGTCTGGCACAATTTGAGTAATTTTTGTGTTTATTAACAGTGCTATATTGTTCAGATAAAAATACCTTTGCTATTTACAGTGTTATGTGTTACACTTTTATGTGTCCCTTTTTCCACAGTAAACAAACAAACTGTCACACTGGTATTGTGACAGTTTCTTATTATAGGTGACAGTTGGTAAAAAAAATACTGAACCTAGGGTGTCAGAGGTGATGGAGGATTTGCAGGGTCTGGATAAACCAGTGTGGTATAGACTCTATTAGCGGCCCTCACGAGGGTAGTGCTACACTTGAATGGGATGTGTTTGGCGGGCTTGCTGCCCATCGATCATGACATGTTGGGTAGATTTTGCCAAGGGTGTGAAGCAAAGTAAATACCCCTGTCCACTGCCATTTGAATCTTAAGGGGGAGGGGGGGGATTTGGCCCTGGACTTCATCCAGACCAGCCAACTTTTATTTTGCAAACACGCACAAAAACGGTATATAAACTATACTCAATTGCCAACCAATAACAGTTACTGTAATGCTACCCATATTGCTGTCCTTTTAACATGGTGACATAAGCTGACACCTATGCAAAACAAATGTGCAAAGTTACTTTCACCCTACTAAGAGGACAGCAATAGGGTTGGCAATACAGTGACTGTTATTAACAGGGGGTGGGGCACAGGATATGCATTGTACATGTCTTCAAGCAGCTTCAGATAAACACTTTTTTTTCCACTCCCCTCGATCTCTGCAGCAGCTTCTTTGCAGAGGAATTCTGTCCCACCAACACAGGAAGCATGAGGCTCTGCAGTTATGGACAGTGTATCCTGTGTACCTATTGGCTAAGAAGGGAGCAAGAGGTGGAGCAGCCCACCTCCTGCTGCCTCCTCAGCCAATGAGTAACTGAAAGGCTGTTAAGTCCCTCCCCCTAACATCTCCCGAGTCCCAGCCCTGCACGCTTACTGTGCTTACTATGTGCTTAGCCTCCAGCGCTTCTCCTGCCCTATGTCTCCTCCGGCTCATCTCTCCTGCACACTTCCTGGGCGCTCAAGCCCAGTACATGTTAATTGGCTCCCCCCC
This sequence comes from Lithobates sylvaticus, assembly GCA_028564925.1. Classification (NCBI taxonomy): domain Eukaryota; kingdom Metazoa; phylum Chordata; class Amphibia; order Anura; family Ranidae; genus Lithobates; species Lithobates sylvaticus. The sequence goes on from CM053035.1 coordinate 72,297,884, forward strand.
CCCCCCGATGGCGGCCCTGTAGGCAGCACACCGGTGCTCAAATGAATGGCTGCGAGAGCCATTACTTTCACAGGCAGGCCCACTGAGCCATCAGCCCAGCGGGAAACTCCCGGTAGTTCTGATGGCCAGTGCATGCCTGGTTCTGGTTGGTAAAAATTGCCCCCAACTGCATGTCTAAATAAGACCTAACATGCATGTTATCATGTATTTTGCTATTTTGAATGGGCTGCCAAGGCATCATAATGCTCATAAAAATATGTCCTGCACTATCTTTTGCAATGCTTCACAGCTCATGGAACATTCACAATTACACATTGTGGTGCACTGTAGCAAACTATTGTATATATGTGCGCCAGAATGCAAATAAGAATGAATTTCAATGTATATTTACACTTTATTGACCATGTCCACTTTCCACACTATACACACTGGGTTTCCTTCTTAACCACTTGCTTACTGGGCACTTACACACCCTTCCTGCCCAGACCAATTTTCAGCTTTCGGTGCTCTCACACTTTGAATGACAATTACTCAGTCATGCAACACTGTACCCAAATTATTTTTTTGTCCTTTTTTTCCCACAAATAGAGCTTTCTTTTGGTGGTATTTGATCACCTCTGGGTTTTTTATTTTTTGCGCTATAAATGAAAAAAGACCAAAAATTTTGAAAAAAAAACAAATTTTTCTTTGTTTCTGTGATAAAATTTAGCAAATTATTAATTTTTCTCCATAAATTTTGGCCACAATTTTATACTGCTACATATCTTTGGTAAAAATAACCCAAATTAGTGGATATTATTTGGTCTTTGTGAAAGTTACAGACTCTACAAACTGTGGTGCGAATCATACAAAATTGATCACATCTGATGTACTGGTGACCTATCTCATTTCTTGTGACCGGAACAAGCCAGGAAAGTACAAATACCCCCAAAATTACCCCTTTTTAGAAAGTAGACATTCCAAGGTATTTAGTAAGAGGCATGGTGAGGTTTTTGATGTTGTAATTTTTTTCCCACACTTCTTTGCAAAATGAATTATTTTTTTATTTTTTATTTTTTTCCACAAAATTGTCATTGTAATAGGTTATTTTTCTCACATGGCATGTGTATACCACAAATGACACCCCAAAATAAATTCTGCTACTCCTCCTGAGTATTACGATACCACATGTGTGGGACTTTTCCACAGCCTGGCCACTTAGAGAGGCCCAACATGCAAGGAGCGCCATCACGTGTTCTAGGAGCATAAATTACACATATAAATTGTTGACTACCTATTACACTTTTATAGGCCCTGGAGCACCAGGACAATGACACGTGACACTGACGTGGCACTGATGACAGGTGGCACTGATGACACGTGACACTGATGTGGCACTGATGACAGATGGCACTAATACGGGGCACTGATGACACGTGACACTGATGACAGATGGCACTAATACGGGGGCACTGATGACACGTGACACTGACAGATGGCGCTAATATGTGGCACTGCTGACAGATGGCACTTATACGTGGCACTGATATCATGTGGCACTAATACGTGGCACTGATGAGAGATGGCACTAATACGTGGCACTGATGACAGGTGGCACCGATGCGTGGCACTGATGACACGTGACACTGATGACAGATGGCACTGATACGTGGAATTGATGACACGTGCCACTGATAACAGATGGCACGTGACACTGACGGGTGGCACTTTTTACAGATGGCACTGATACGTGGCACTGATGACAGATGGCACTGATATGGCACTGATGACAGATGGCACTGACGTGGCACTGATGGCAGATGGCACTGACGTGGCAGGGACGTCCTCCCTGCAGGGAGCGTCCGTGCTGCAGCCGTCTTTCGGCTATAGCGCGGGCGCGTAGTGGTTAATCCTCTCAATCCTTTTCTTTACAAAAAAAAAGTTTTTTTTTTGTACGCCCACAACAATGTAATGGGCAATGTTACATACTTCTGACCACTGCACTGCAATGTGACTACAGTTCAACTTATTATACTGTTAATGGTTTCAATATAACATTACATCTTTCATTTTATAACTAAGCTGGGCTCAGAATGATAGTCTTTTCTATTTATTAAGGAAGGCTGCAGGGAAGGCTGTACAGAGGACAAGAAAGTGTTTGCCTGCCTTCAGTCTGGTCTGACAGAACACGCAGCCTGTTATAGTATCACAGCCTGGATACATATATGTCATTTGCTGCTGTTCCTGTTGTCTGGGATTCCTGGACCAGATTGACCTCCTTTCTATATGGACTTCTCAAGCTACCAAGTTTTTGAGCCACAAAGTTGATGTGTGTCTTGGGGGCCAAAGGCTTTGCAAATTCAAGCACTTTCTCCAGCGTTGCCTTCATCTTTATTTTGTTATTATGATGGAAAATAAATTGTGTTTTTGGTTTCAGAAAATACTTGCATGTGTTTTTCTTCAAATAGCAAATATAAAAAATTTTGGGTGAGTAGGCAGGAACATTTCATAAAAATACAATGTCAAAATTAACAAGGGACACCAACAACAAACAGGTTTACAAATAATACATAACGGTATTGTGGAAACGTGACATAAAAAAATAAATGACAATTGCGCGGTCATACAACACTGTACCCAAATTACATTTTTATCATTTTTTTCCCCCAAATAGAGCTTTCTTTTGGTGGTATTTGATCATCTCTGCGATTTTTTTTTTTGTTAAAAAAATTTAAAAAGACAGTATTAAAAAAAAAAAAATGTTGTTATAAAAATTTAAAATGGGTAATTTTGTCCGTCATTGATGTATGCTGATGAGGCGACAGTGATGGGCACCGATAGGTGGCAGTGATGGGCATTGATGGGTGGCAGTGATGGGCACTGATGGGTGGCAGTGATGGGCACTGATGGGTGGCAGTGATAGGCAGCACTTTTAGGTGGCACTGATTGGCGGCACTGGTGGGCATTGATAGGTGGCACTTGTGGGCATTGACAGGTGGCATACATGAGGCATAATTGCCTCGGACTTTTCGGGACCGATGTCCCTTTAAGATGAGCCGGTGATCGGCTTTTTTTTTTTTCTCCTCCGCTGTCAGCGTGAGGAGAAAAAGAAAACGATCACCAAGCTTTTGTTTTGATCATGTGATCAGCTGTCATTGGCCCGGACCCGCCCCTTACTAGGATCGCTGATCACCCGAGTCTCAGTGACTCAGCAACTCAGTGACCTGTGGGCACACGCAGGGAGCATGCACGGAGGAGGCCGTCATATGACGGCCTCCCGGGAATTGAGATCCGCGCTGTGGCCATCATTCGGCCATAGCGCGGATGTCAAGTGGTTAAAGAAAAAAAAGGACTTTAAAAAAAAAAACATATATATTATGTAGATCTGGCTTAAATTCTAATAAAGATTATTCAGGAGATACCTAGAAATAATAAAGAAATAGGTTTCTACAATGGTCTCGATCTCAAACTCTTCTTCTCCATCCACCATTATAGCTTCTGGGGGTCTCACTTGACAGATTGACAGGTGGCATACATGAGGCATAATTGCCTCGGACTTTTCGGGACCGATGTCCCTTTAAGATGAGCCGGTGATCGGCTTTTTTTTTTTTCTCCTCCGCTGTCAGCGTGAGGAGAAAAAGAAAACGATCACCAAGCTTTTGTTTTGATCATGTGATCAGCTGTCATTGGCCCGGACCCGCCCCTTACTAGGATCGCTGATCACCCGAGTCTCAGTGACTCAGCGACTCAGTGACCTGTGGGCACACGCAGGGAGCATGCACGGAGGAGGCCGTCATATGACGGCCTCCCGGGAATTGAGATCCGCGCTGTGGCCATCATTCGGCCATAGCGCGGATGTCAAGTGGTTAAAGAAAAAAAAGGACTTTAAAAAAAAAAAACATATATATTATGTAGATCTGGCTTAAATTTTAATAAAGATTATTCAGGAGATACCTAGAAATAATAAAGAAATAGGTTTGTGATAACTCTGTGTGAATATGAGCAGCAAAACAACTTAATTCTTCTAGCATTATAAAGAAGAGAATGCGTGGCATTAAACAATTTAAAAATTTGCAGTGTGAAGAATCTGCTATCTCCATTACGAGCGCTAGTTTTACCAGACCTAGTGGTTCCGTCTCGTACTGGATTCTGAGCATGCGTGATTTTTGGCGTGTCGGAATTGCATACACACGATCGGAATTTCCGATAGAAAGTTTTTCCGTCGGGAAAATTGAGAACATGCTATCAATTTTTGGCAGGCGGAAATTCGGACAGCTGGTGGTGGTCATCCTTCCTCCCCAGGAGTCAATGTTCAAAGCTATCTGATTTAATTCTGGGTGGGTATACAATTTTTATACGTTATTATCAACCAATCATTGCATGGAACATGGGAGTGATTAATACAGAGGTGTTGACACTTACCTTATAGTGGATTTCGAAACGACGAGAGCGGCCTCTTGCACGGTCCCGGTCCTAGCACCCCTGGAGGTTAAGACAGGAACTGCTAAGGCAGCGAAAGGGTGCAGGTGCCTGCAGACAGGTTGAAGATCAGCACTGACACCAAGTAGGCTCTTAATTTAAATAGAGCGCCGTGCTCCATGATTTATTGGCATGTCCCCCTTTCATGTGGGTGCGCCAGCGCGCATGCTGGGTCCGGGACTCGTTCGTTCTTGCCTACGACTTGGCGCACGCACGTTCGTATTGGAGGAACGAAGATTGATGGCTGGTATGCGGGAACGAACATTTGTTACGATGGTTCTCTGACATTGTCCCCTCCTTAGGGGCAGCCTCCGGATGGATGCCCATCTGAGCCATCTTTTCCGGATGGGAGCGATAAAAGGCTTGTATAAGTCTTTGAGCATGGAGGTTTGTCTCGGGCTCCCAGTAATTTTTCTCTGGACCAAAACCTTTCCATTTTATTAGATATTGATTCTGTCCCTGCCTTCTCCTGCAATCTACAATGGTCTCGATCTCAAACTCTTCTTCTCCATCCACCATTATAGCTTCTGGGGGTCTCACTTCATGACCCGGAAAGGTATTTGCCACGTCGTGTTTCAGTAGGGAGGTATGAAACACAGGGTGGATCTTAAATGAGTCAGGGAGTTCAAGTTCATACGTCACTGGGTTAATCTTTTTCTTGATTGGAAAAGGTCCCAAGTATCTATGTCCCAGTATCCTGGATGGACATGCCAATTTCAGATTTGCTGTTGAGAGCCACACAGGGTCGCTGGCCTTCAAATCCAGTTCCCCTCTCCTCCTCCTGTCGAAGAATTTCTTATTATCTTCTTGTGCCCTGGAAATAGTATCTCTCAGCACCTGGTTATTGGTAGCAAGGAAGTTCAATCTGTCCTGGACAGCTGGCAAGGGAGAGTCTGGAATAAGTGTTGGTAAGAAAGAGGGATAAAACCCATAATTGGAGAAGAAGGGTGATTGGTTGGTGGCTGCATGGGCAGAGTCATTAAATGCAAATTCTGCCAAAGGCAGTAATGAGGCCCAATCTTCCTGGGTAAAGGAGGAGAAGCAGCGTAAGTACTGTTCTAGCGTCTGGTTAGTACGCTCTGTCTGCCCATTGGTCTAGGGCGGTAGGCTGAAGAGAAACTGAGGTTGATACCCAAGGCTTCGCACAGTGCTCTCCAAAATCTTGAAGTGAACTGCACTCCACGATCAGAGATAATGTCACTAGGAATTCTGTGCAGTCTAATTACTTCTTTAATGAAAGCTTTGTCAGTCTCTGTTGCTGATGGGGTCCCTTTCATTGGGATAAAGTGTGCCATCTTGGAGAGGCGATCAACCACCACAAAGATGGATGAAAATCCCTTAGAAGGGGGAAGCTCCACGATAAAGTCCATGGCAATTTTATCCCAGGGTCTTTCGGGAATAGGCAATGGTCGTAGTAATCCCCATGCTTTGCTTTTATTATTCTTGTTCCTGAGGCAGGTTGGGAAAGAACTGACATATTTCCTGCAATCCCTTGCCAAGTTAGGCCACCAGAAATGTCTGGTGGACCAGGTCCATGGTCTTGAATCCCCTGAAATGGCCAGCCAAAGGGTAGTTATGGCATGCCTGCACGATAATGGTGCGCAAATCTTGTGGTATGAAAATCTTATTATCCTGCCAATAGAGTCCATCTTTTTCCTGCAGGTTTGTATCTGGAGGCAGGGAGGCTGCCCTGGATGCTTGGCGCATCTGTGACATCAAATCTGGTTGTGTTAGTTGGAAATTTCCAGCCTGGGGACAGGATGGCCCCTACAGTGTTTTCCGAGGCATGTAGGGAAGGGCAGGATCGGGATGCTTCAATATCGGAGCGGATGTAAATAGACTCTTTAATTTGTCAAATGCAACCTGGGCTGGTTCTGTTTCTTCGTAAGGTGGGTGATGGGTGTACCGGATGATACCGGAGAAGTCTGGGTGTACCGGATGATACCGGAGAAGTCTTTAATGAATTTTCTGTAAAAATTGGAAAAGCCGATGAAGCATTGTACCCCTTTCTTATCGGTTGGAGGTGACCAGGACATTATAGCTGAGACTAGGGATGAGCCAAACACCCCCCAGTTCGGTTCGCACCAGAACCTGCGAACAGACCTAAACTTTGCGTGAACTTTATAACCCTATTAAAGTCTATGGGACTCGAACGTTCAAAATCAAAAGTGCTAATTTTAAAGGCTAATATGCAAGTTATTGTCCTAAAAAGCGTTTGTGGACCTGGGTCCTGCCATGTATCAATGCAAAAAAAAAAAACGTTTAAAAAACGGTTGTTTTTTTCAGGAGCAGTGATTTTAATAATGCTTAAAGTGAAACAATAAAAGTGTAATATTCCTTTAAATTGCGTACCTGGGGGTGTGTATAGTATGCCTGTAAAGGGGCGCATGTTTCCCGTGCTTAGAACTGTCCCTGCACAAAGTGTCTTTTCTGCAGGAAAAAAAGTCATTTAAAAGCACTCACGGCTATAATGAATTGTCAGCTCCCCATAATACAGAGAACAGTCATTGAAAGTCATTGATTTAAAAAAAGGCGTGAGGCTCCCCCCAAATTAAATTACCAGGCCAGGTCTGGTATATATATTAAGGGGAACCCCGGGTCAAAAAAAATAAAAAGGACGTGGGGTTCCCCCCCAAATATCCATACCAGACCCTTCAGGTCTGGTATGGATATGGATATGGACAAGGGCCTCATCCCCAAAACCCTGGCCAGTGGTTGTGGGGGTCTGCGGGCGGGGGGCTTATCAGAATCTGGAAGCCCCCTTTAACAAGGGGACCCCCAGATCCCACCCCCCCTGTTTGAAATGGTAAGGGGGTACAAAAGTACCCCTACCATTTCACAAAGAAAGTGTAAAAAATTGTTAAGAAACACACAAACACCGTTGGGAAAAGTCCTTTTTTTTTTAAATAAACAAAAAAAATAAAAAATAAAGATTCCAGCGGTGGTAATCCACTCTTGCTATCCAGCGATGGCTGATCTCTTCTCCGGGGTCCAGTGATGGATGATTTCTCCCGATGGTCCAGCGCAGCGCATCCTGTCTCCACCGGAGACACTGCGGGAATCCCGACAGCCTGATAAGGTCTTAGCTGAGGAGGACGGGACCACCCTTCACCTGACCCGCCCCCCTCTGACGCAAAGGGGAAACCCAGGCTTCCCCAGTGATGTACGGGTGACCCCGCTCCCCTCTGATGTAACGCAGGTTTCTGTTTCATCAGAGGGGGGCGGGGTCACCCACACGTCACTGGGGAAGCCTGGGTTTCCCCTTGCGTCAGAGGGGGGCAGGGTCAGGTGACAGATGGCCCCATCCTCCTCAGCTAAGACCTGTCAGGCACCGGGATTCCCACAGTGTCTCCGGTGGAGACAGGATGCACTGTGCTGGACCATCGGGAGAGATCACCCATCGCTGGACCCTGGAGAAGAGATCAGCCATCGCTGGATAGCAAGAGTGGATTACCTGGAATCTTTTTTTTTATTTTTAATAAAGGACTTTTCCCAACGGTGTCTGTGTGTTTAACAATTTTTACACTTTCTTTGTGAAATGGTAATGGTACTTTTGTACCCCCTTACCATTACAAACAGGGGGGGCGGGATCTGGGGGTCTCCTTGTCAAAGGGGGCTTCCAGATTCTGATAAGCCCCCCGCCCGCAGACCCCCACAACCACCGGCCAGGGTTGTGGGGATGAGGCCCTTGTCCCCATCAACATGGGGACATAGTGCTTTGAGGGGTCACAGACCCCCAAACATCCTCCCAATGTTGAGGGCATGCGGCCTGGTACGGTTCAGGAGGGGGGGCTCTCTCTCGTCCCCCCTCTTTTCCTGCGGCCTGCCAGGTTGAGTGCTCGGATAAAGGGTCTGGTATGGATTTTTGGGGGGAACTCCACGCCATTTTTTTTTAAATTTGCAGTGGAGTTCCCCTTAAAATCCATACAAGGCCTGAAAGGGTCTGGTATGGATATTTGGGGGGAACCCCACGTCATTTTTTTTTATTTGACCCGGGGTTCCCCTAATATCCATACCAGACCTGGCCTGGTAATTTAATTTGGGGGGAACCTCACACCTTTTTTTTAAATCAATGACTTTCAATGACTGTTCTCTGTATTATGGGGAGCCGACAATTATTACATCATTATAGCCGCTAGTGCTTTTAAATTACTTTTTTTCCTGCGGAAATGACACTTTGTGCAGGGACAGTTCTAAGCACGGGAAACATGCGCCCCTTTACAGGCATACTATAGACACCCCCCAGGTACGAAATTTAAAGGAATATTATACTTTTATTGTTTCACTTTAAGCATTATTAAAATAACTGCTTCTGAAAAAACGGCTGTTTTTTAAACTTTTTTTGCATTGATACATGTCCCCTGGGGCAGGACCCAGGTCCCCAAACACTTTTTATGACAATAACTTGCATATAAGCCTTTAAAATTAGCACTTTAGATTTCTCCCATAGACTTTTACAGGGTGTTCCGCGGCTTTTCGAATTTGCCGCGAACACCCCAAATTGTTAGCTGTTCGGTGAACAGGCAATGTTTGAGTCGAACATGAGTTTGACTCAAACTTGATGCTCATCCCTAGCTGAGACCTTTTGAGGATCCATTGCCATACCTCCAGTTGAGATTACCAACCCTAGAAAGTAAATGGTCTTTCTCGGCCTTAGCATAGAGTCCATTTTGTCTTAGTCTGAAGAGGACCTGCTTCACATGATCGCGATGTAATTCTAGAGAGGCCGAGAAAATCAGAATGTCGTCGAGGTACACGATCATGAACAGGTCCAGGAAATCCCTGAAGATATTATTAACGAAATGCTGAAAAGTTGCTGGCGCATTGCATAGGCCGAAGGGCATAACAAGGTACTCAAAGTGGCCAAAACGAGTCCGGAAGGCCGCTTTCCACTCGTCCCCTTTTCTGATTCTGATCAGGTTGTATGCACCTCGTAAGTCCAGCTTGGTGAATATTTTTGCAGACCGGAGTCTCTGGAACAGCTCTGGAATTAAAGGAAGGGGGTACCGATTTTTGACGGTAATCCGGTTTAGTTCTCTGTAATCCACACATGGACGAAGTGAGTGATCCTTCTTCTCGATGAAGAATATTCCTGCCCCGGCTGGGGAGGAAGAGTGTCAGATGAACCTCTTCTTGAGATTTTCATTGATATAGTCCTTCAGGACCAGGAGTTTAGGCTCTGAAAGGGGAAAAATTCTTCCGAATGGAATTTCTGCACCTGGTAAAAGTTCAATCGGGCAATCGTAAGCCCGGTGAGGAGAAAGAGTGTCTGCCTTCTTTATGTCAAAAACATCCAGGAAATCATGGTACATGAATGGATACATGGATGGAACAAGATCTTGGGATTTGGATACAGGTTTTAGACAGCCAATGACTGGGGCTGTATGGTGGAGGGTCTTGAGGCAATTGTAAAGACAGTAGGAAGACTGGAAGACCACCTTGCCGGTGATCCAATCAATCTGGGGGTTATGAACTTGTAACCATAGCATCCCCAAAATGATCGGAAAAAGTGATCACATCCAAGCATAGCAGCTCTTGGTGGTTCGTTAAGATGTCTGCAGGCAGGGGGTCCAGTCTCCTGGGTAATGGGTCCAGACTTGATGTTGGAGCCATCCGCTAGTCGTATGGACAGTTTTTGTTGTTTGGACCGCAGAGGAATATGGTGTTGCAGCACAAAGGTATGGTCGATGAAGCAGCTACAGGCGCCTGAATCAATTATGGCCTGGACCTGGAGTGTCCCATCTGGAAGCTGTAAGGAGACAGGAACGGTAATGTGAGCAAACCTTGATAAAGTTAATACATAGGAATCTTGAGGAGGAGAGTCAGACTTACGAGTCTTGTTGGGGCACATGTTTGCGTAGTGACTGGCTCCTCCGCAGTAGAGACAGACATCTCCATTCTGTCTCTGTCAAGAGTGATCGCAGGTGGCTGACGGGCATCGTGCCTGCCGACCACGCGCATTGGCTCCGGCGTCGCATCGGCAGCACACGAGCACCCCCTACAGCTCTTAAAGCGGCCGACATACAGGAACGGCAATTTGCCGTATAACTGTGATGGCTGGTCCTTAAGAGGTTAAAGAGATTTAAACTGAAACTGGTCCCAGTTTCTGAGTGTAGCTACATGTATCTATGCACCCAGACCAGCTTAGTCAGAGAGCCCATCCCAGACAGCCCCGCAACAAGTCGATGGTGCATTACACATGATGCCTTTCAGGTGCTTGGCTTTCACTTATAGATTTCTTGATTGATATTGTTGATAAATATTTCTGTCCCAAGCGGAGGATCTTCTTCAACCCAGTCTTCAGGAGGGCCACCATATTTCCTCTGACTATTAACCGGTACAGGATTAATATTACACCTTTCCATCCACTGCAGAAGGGAAGCTTTATTGTCTTTATTCAAACAATTAATCCAAGCCTTGATCTTAGCAGTCATCACATTGTTGTCCATCATTAGAGAATGACCTCCTCTTTCCATGGGATCAGAGGCTGAACTGAGCTCTTTCCCATGCTCTTACTGGGAGAAGCAGACAAAGTCCTCAGTCTCCTCCATTGGCCATAATCGGTGGGTAGAAGGCTAACCCCCCTCCAAAAGCCTCTGTCCAGGTTAGGTCTGTAACAGTATGTTTTATATTCCTTGCATTTAAAATAAATACAGTTGTTGGGCTGGGTCATCTGCGATCGTCCATGGGGGTACCTTTCATGCAGAGTGTGCTCATCAACACCTGGGACCAGGCAGAGACTGCGGCCATGTGAAAAATCTAACATTAAAGTGTTATTAAACCCAGGATCCTGCATTCATTATATCTGGTCTCCCACAGTACACATAACATGGAAATTCAATTATTTTAGTAAATATAATTTGCAAAATATATTTTCTCATCAGCAGTATATAGCAGTCTTGTGACTTCTATTAGTGTTCAGCCAAGCACTGGTTAAAGCTGGTGGGAGGAGTTTTCATTCCCCTCTTACTGTCCTATGAAACTGCATGACCTCTGACTCTCTGTCTTGACAGTGCTGATTGGCACTGTGCTGATCACATGCACCATCCCAAGAAAAAAAAAAAACTCTCTAATACACACCAAACTGAGCATGTGCAGAGTGCCTCCTATGGCTCTTTGCTATCAGGAGATGAATTGGGGACAGTAAAAGAAGCAGAGGATCAGAGAAGACAGAATCAGACAGCCTTTTTACACATTGCAGAGGATTAACCCTTTTTTTAACACTTTAGCAGCTATTTCAAACAGTTTTTTCTTTTGGATAAAGCTATTACGTAAATGAATAACATATGACCATTGTAAGCAACCCTGTCAGTGTTAAATGGTTTGTCTCAACCCTCTCACTGCCACAGCTTGGTCTGGAAGTTGTAAAAAAACAGACTTACTGGCTGGATCATCAGGTAAAAAAAAATAAAAAAAAATAAAACCAATACAATCACCACATCTAAGAAGTGGCAAGCTGCAATATACTGTAAAACATTTTTGTTTTGGGGTTTAATACAACTTTAACGGTCCTGGACTGGATTTACTGTGGTAGGGCGGTCCGGCTACGCGAAACAGTGTACCTGTACAATGTTTCCTCTTCGGAGTCTGGGGAGCGTGCACGCTGCCTGTGACCCACACCCACTGTGATTGGACAAAGTGGAGGCCAATCAGCGGGTCTGTCGGCTGCAATGGCCGCCAGGACCCGCCTATCGTTCACTGGAGAGGCAGAAGGGCGGTCTGCCTGTGTAAAGAAGGCAGACTGCCGTTCTGTTAGAGAGGAAGAGAGAAATCTTGTGTTCCTGCTAATCAGGAACACGGATCTCTTCTTCCTCCAGTTAAAGCATGCTGCACATAGTTAGAAATCACGCTCTAGGAGCACACTTAACCCTTTGATGCCCCTGATGTTAACCCCTTCCCTGCCAGTGTCATTTATACTGTGACAGTGCATTTTTTTAGCACTGATCACTGTATTAGTGTCACTGGTCCCCAAAAAGTGTCACTTAGTGTCAGATTTGTCCGCTGCAATGTCGCAGTCCCGCTAAAATTTGCTGATCGCAGCTGTTACTAGTAAAAATAAAAATGCCATAAAAATATCACAGTTTGTAGAAACGATAGGACTGAGGAAGGAGGCCATACCTCCAAAACGCTTTGTCATGGCAACTGTGTGACGTCCTCTCTCTCTTCCCCCCTGTATCCTGCCTGTGTGGGTTTGTGTGTCCTCGGAGAGCAGTGCCGGCTAGATCGGACGCATTCGCATTAGGATCTGCACATCGAGCGTGTCTCGGATGTGCTGCCAGGATGCAGCTAGGTTAAATGTCCACGGCTCCCCCTCCCCTATCGGGATCTTGAGGTGGTTTCAGGAGTGCGGCCACAATGGAATCCTTATTCTGTATCCATCTTCACACAATGTGAGTTTGACCATTGTAGCGTTTTTAACTTTACCATAATAAAGCCGAGTTACACTAGGGCGGCTTTGCGCTCTCTTCTTTTGTGTTTTATAAACCAATCAATATACGCTTATTGGGATTTTTTTTACCAAAAACATGTTGAGTTGCGTTGAGTTAAGAGGAATCTTAATATAGCGCGGTCTTCCCCCGAAGGGTCCCAACGCACATTTAAAAAAAAATAATAATTATTGGATGTGTTTTGTAGCGGAAAGTAAAAAATATTGTTTTTTTTCAAAATTGTCTGATTTTTTTGTTGATAGCACAAAAAATTAAAACCGCAGAGGTGATCAAATACCACCAAAAGAAAGCTCTATTTATGAAAAAAAAGGACATCAATTTTGATTGGGTACAGCGTCACATGAATGCGCAATGGTCAGTTAAAATAATGCAGTGCAGTATCACAAAAAAATGAAAACATACCACAATTACACATATGCGCCTTATGTCTGAAAGGCAATGTTTGCATCCAACAAATCTTCTAGAATCCAACATGTAAGTCATACCACTCTAACACCTTTTTACTGCATGCATATTTACACCTACAAAAAAAAAAAAAATGCAAACCTTAAATGTTACTTCAATTTGCACTGTTTTAATAAGCATCCCCAACACCTATCATATGTATGTGATAATCTTTAATTAGAAGGCACAGACTGAAGTGAGAAATCTCAGCTTAGGAATCATTATCATATTAACCCAGAGAATGAATATGGCAAACAAGTAACAGAAATTCTAAGGATTGTCATGAAATCTTCCATTTTATCCCTCAGTGAATATATCTCCATTTACTAAAAGAATTTGAAGGAACCTTTTTTTGTTTGCATGTAACTGCATCATAGGAATGCAACTTGATATTGACTACCTTGTTTAATTTATTTTGTTTATTATATTTATGGGTTTGTTACCAATTTTATATGAGGCTGCCTTCGGGATATCATTTACTTAATTGTCTCTCATTGCTACCTTTTAATATAATTTCCACTAATTGATTACATTTTAATTATTTTTATCTATTATTATACATTTTGTTATTATGCCCTGTTCCGATAGAGGCCGCTGTGGTCCTCTATGATGAGTGTCCCCTATAAGAAATTTAGCCATCTTCCTGTTTTTTTTAGAGAGATAATTTGAGCTACCTGTTCACTGCAATGTGAATAAAATTGTACAGCGAATGCTCTAATTGTCATCATCTTTTTTGGATGAATTGGACAGTCATGAGATTTTTATATGCCGAGGTCCCAGTATCGTAATGGTATACGTGCATTAATTCACATAAGGACGCTAGCCCATTTAACTTGTGGTTGCATCTCTGTAACCACTCATTGTCGTTTTACTTATTGTTTTTTTTTAGATAGTGGAATCAGCTAAGATATTAAACCTTTTCTTTTTATGTGTGGGTATTGCCCTTTTTCAAAATGAAGTATTGTACACAGTGACTGCCCAAAGCTCAGAATGAGGCGTGGTTGCTCTTGATATTGTATTTATTGTGTCAGTACGCCGCCCGTGCCCCAGGACAACCGTCATTTGTGATGAAATGCGTAGGGAAGTGTGACGTGCTGATGTTACCGCGTTTGCGCAAGTCCCGGGAAGGACAGGCTGCCATATCGAGCCGGACGTCTTTTTTCCTATATGCTTATTTTAACCATCTTGATGTAAGTGCAACATTATTTTTACTAATAAACATTGAAAGGATTTTACACCATCAAAGCCTTATTTTTTCTTGGGGATTGTCAGCGAAAAGTGGCTGTATGTAGAGCACACAGCCACATCTCCTGCTTCTAATATAAGCACCCATTTCCATTTTAATGATATAATGACTTACATTTAGATCGTATGTCTCCCCTTTACCTATCAACCCACTCATCCACAGACATCACCAGCTTTCCTACATCCTCATGCCAGCCTGGCCTGGCTGCTTCTCAGCAGCCCACTCTGGTTTCCCATTAAAGAGACATCATCATCATTCTTAAGTTCTCAAATCGGTCAGCATGTCTGAGTTCCTGAGCCGTGCATCTCTGCTTTTATTTACATATCAACAGGAAGCCACACCCTGGAGCATTGGCCTCCAACAGCTGAACGCCTCCTACAAAGCTTATGACCTCACAAGAGCAACACAGGATGTGAATGATCATATAAGGACATGACACAGAATAAATTAATTAACAATACAGGATGTGACAATACAGAGAAAGGTGGTGTCTTCACAGACAGCCAAGCAGACATTTGTATTCCTTCAAAAGAACCAATCATAGACATGTATACATTCAAATAGACTAGCAAACGGACATGTGCAAACCGACTAAATGATTCAATAACCAATGACTACAGTTCCTCATGGATGGGAGATTATCTGCAGATGTACGTCATGGCACCCCAAATATGCTGATCAGGCATACAGGGGTGACAAAAGCGCACATCCACTAAAACCGATAAATGTGTCTACAGGGTGAACAAATCCCCCCCCCCCCAGATGATCATTCCGTGCATCGCACAGGGGCCTCTCGCTGGCGGACATGTCCTCACCCCGCAAACACCTCTCCCTCCAAACATGAAGTTAGGGGCTTCTCATCGAAGAGGATATGGTCATCTGCTCAGGCCCTGGTCACGCATCCAATCAGGCAACAGGAGCACCTCATCACGGCATATAGAAAGAATAGAAACAAAAACAACATGAGTAAATATACCCCTACTTTTTTCTTTTTTTTTTGTTTCACAAAGGTTTTTATTGATTGAACAGCATGAACATACAAATCATTATACAATAGTAGTGTTACAGTTGCTTATAGCGGTACACAAGGTGATTGCATAAGTGACAAAATGGAGTATAAACTGGTATATTAAAGGTAGTAAATCGCATCACATTTATATTGCAAGATATATAATCAAATGTAATCTAAACATCTTCGTGTAAAATGGACAAATGATTATTACAATGTTTTTTATGAAATATGGGGAAGTTGGGAAAGGGGGAGGGTTAATGAGAGAAAAAAAAAAAAAAAAAAAAAATAAAAATAAAAAGGGGGGGGGGGCAAGATTGGATTGGACTAGCATTCATTCCTAATCTTTCTGAACCTTCTCTTAGGATTTGTACACCAAGATCTATTTAATTTGTTATGCTATGGAAGCTTTGTAAGACTGAGTGTCTTTGTATTCTAGCCAATTGAACCATGTTGAGGTAAAGTTAGTTATTCTTTCCTGTGAGATGCTTATGAGTTCTTCTATGGATTCTATAGAATTGATTCTCCGGAACCACTCTTTTTTTGATGGTACTGTGTTGGAGCGCCAATGGCAGGGGATACAGTGCTTTGCAGCATTTATCATAAACATTGCTAGTGATTTTAAGTAACGTTTTTTGGGGATTGTGTTGTGGTGTAGCAGATATTGTGCTGGTTCGAATTTTAGGGTTTCTGAAGTTATTGATGTGACGGTTTCATGCACCATTTTCCAAAAATTTTGGATTAGTGGGCATGACCACCAAATGTGTATCATCGAGCCCTCCTCTTTGTTGCATCTCCAGCATCTATCTGAGGCCTGGGGATAGAATTTGTGCAAAAGATTGGGAGTTCTGTACCATCTGGAGGTTATTTTAAAGCCACATTCTTGAGTGGCAACGTTCAGTGAGCCTTTGTGTGCGTAGGTAAAGATGGTTTCCCAGTTTTCGTCGGTTAAAGATAGATTAAGGTCTTGTTCCCATGCTTGGCATGACGCGGTGGAGAACCCCGAATTGTCCGTAAAAAGAGAGTTATAAAGATTCGATATGTTATGTCTTTGTGGGCTTTTTTTTAGGCAAAGGTCTTCTAAAGTCGTGGGAGTTCTAGTCCAAAGATGGGCTGTTTCAGTTCTGGTCAAAAAGCTTCTTATTTGTAGGTAGTTCCACTGTGAAATCGGTTTTGGCTCGTTATCTTTATTTATTTCTTCCAAAGTCAGTAATTTCTGGTTTCTGAAGAAATGTTTAGCAATGACTACATTGTGTGGCCAGTGGTCTGTGAGAAATCTTACCTCATTACCTGGGGGGAAATCTGGGTTGCCTCTTAGAGGCGTGAGTGGACTGATCCATGGTGATGGAATGTCTTTTTTGTAGGTATTGTGAAATATTTCTAAGGTAGGGCCTATGAGAGGATGGGATTTGATCTCTTTAGAATGGTGTGATGGATTTATCCATGGGAGGAGATTAATTTGATGAGTAAATTGTGTTTGTTCTAAAGTCACCCAGTCCTTTATTGGATGGTGTATGTTCCAGTCAACTATACGCGTCAGGAGAGCTGCCTGGTGATATTTCTTTAAGTCTGGGAGTGCTATCCCTCCTTTGTTCTTGGGTAAGTTTAGTCTCGCAAATTTAATTCTAGGGGGTTTGCTCCTCCAAATGAAGGTGGAACAGGCTTTGCGGAAGGAGGCAAAGAAAGATGGTGGAAGTTTAATGGGGATCGTTTGCATAGCGTAAAGAAATCTGGGTAGGATTGTCATTTTTATCAGAGAAGCTCTGCCAAACCATGAAATGTTGAGAGAGTTCCATCTTTTGAGATCCTCCTGTGTCTCTTTTAAGATAGGTAAGAAATTTAATTTAAAAAGATCATTTAGGTCAGTTGGGATTTCAATTCCCAGATAAGTTATATTCTGCTTGGCCCATGAGAAGGGAAAGTTTTTTATACACAAATCTACTGAGCTAGAGGGTAGTGAGATATTTAGGGCAACGGATTTTGAATGGTTAATTTTTAGATTGGATATTAGTTGGTAGAGTTTAAGGTCTTGGATGACATTGGGTAGGGAAATGTGTGGTTGTGAGAGGAAAAGGAGCATGTCATCTGCAAAGGCAGCTACCTTGTATGTGTGATTTTGAATTTCGATACCCTTGATGTCTGGGTTGGATCTAATTTTGTTCAGTAGGGGTTCTAATGTGAGGACAAAAAGTAGCGGTGATAGAGGGCAACCTTGTCTTGTACCATTCCGTAAGTTAAAGGCGTTCGACAGGTGGCCATTGACACGGACACGTGCTGTAGGATTGGAGTATAGCGCGTTAATATAAGCTCTCATTTGAGGTAGTATGCCTATATTCTTTAGTACTGCATCGATGAAGTCCCAGGCCACTCTGTCGAACGCCTTTTCTGCATCTAGGGATAAAAAGAAGCCTTGTTTGTTTTTGGAAGATAGCCAATGGTTTATGTTAAGGGCTTTAATAGTATTATCTCGTCCCTCTCTTCCGGGGATAAATCCTACTTGATCAAGGGAGATTAGGGATGATAATAGGGGTAGGAGTCTGTTGGCTAATATTTTGGCGTAGATTTTAACGTCAACATTGATTAAGGAAATTGGTCTATAGTTTGTGACTAGAGTAGAATCTTTCCCTTCTTTAGGTATGACAGTTATGTGCGCTTCTAATAGTTGCTGTGGGGGATGTTGTTCGGAGTAGAGTGACTGGAAGGTTTTCAAAAATCTTGGTTTCAGTATGTTGGTAAAAGTTTTGTAATATTGTAGGGGTAGGCCATCAGGTCCTGGGGCTTTTCCAATTTTCATATCTTTTAAGGCCTTATCGAATTCCTCACCATGGATGGGGGCTTCAAGTTCTTGGGCTGTGTTCACTGCTATTTGTGGTGGGCTATATTTATCGAGGAAGTCTTGGATAAGTCTGGCTCTAATTTCGGAGTTGTGAGGGGATTTGGGGTTGGAGGGGATGTTGTATAGAGATTGGTAATATAGTTCGAACTGCTTTGCAATCTCACCACTCGAGGAATAGGGTACGCCATGTTTATCTCTTATCTGATGGATAGTTGAGGCTACTCTCTTATTTTGGACTGCTTTTGCTAATAATCTTCCACTTTTATTTCCCTGTTCATAGTATACCTTGTGCCTTAAAATGTATTGTCTTTTTGTTTTTAAATTCAGCTCTTCTGAGAGTAGTGCTCTTGTTTTTGTTAATTCCTCGAATGTGGAGATCGCAACGGTTCGTTTGTGGGTTGTTTCTAATGTATGGATTTGGTCTATTAAGGATTTTATTTTGGCCTGTTTTTCTTTCTTGAGTTTGGTCAGTTTGCGTATAAATTCGCCTCTGATTACGCATTTGTGTGCCTCCCACTGTGTCAGAATTGAAGTTTCGTCATTTTCATTTCGGGTAAAGTAATCTGTCAATTTATCTTTGAAATGAATTACATCTAGGGGATCTTTCAGGACGGTGGTGTTAAGTCTCCAGGTCTTAGTTATATTTTCTTTTTCTGGGAAAGTCAGAGTCATAGTGATGGGATGATGGTCAGATAAAGTCATTGTTTCTATTGATGAATTTTTCAATAGTACCAAGTCAGATTGCGTAATAAAAAAATAGTCTATTCTAGAATATTTTTGGTGAATTGAGGAGAAAAAGGTGAAATCTTTAGTTTGAGGGTTCAGAGTTCTCCACGCATCATGCAGCGTTAGTTCTTGTAGTTGAAGTTTGATTTGTTTTAGGGCTCTATAGGGGAGGCTCGATGTACCATCTGATGTGTCAATAATCGGGTTAATAGGGACATTGAAATCACCCCCTAAAATAAGTATGCCAGAGGTGAAACTTGTTAATAGATCCTTTATCTTGCGAAAGAAGGATACTTGTTTTGAGTTGGGCGCGTATATGTTAGCTATGGTAATGGGATGAGGACCTATTCTTCCTTTCAGAAAAATATATCTCCCCCCTGGGTCAATCATTGTATCTTGGATCTGTAGTGGGGTATGTTTTGAGATGAGAATTGATACGCCCTTGGTTTTCCCTTCCGGGTTAGTGGCATGAAATACTGTTGGGAATCTTTTGTCGTGTAATTTGGGGATGTTGTTAGCTTTAAAGTGAGTTTCTTGGATGCATACTATATTTGCTTTTAGTTTATGAAATTCATTAAGAAATTGGGTTCTTTTTGCGGGTATATTAAGTCCGTTAGCATTTATTGAAATTAGTTTTACTGATGGTGAAATTGACTGTTGTGTATGGATAGGCATTTTGGTGGTTTTCCCTTATACCTATGATATAGGGGATTTAGTTAAGTGGTTCAGTATGTGCGTAGGTAGATTATTATCACTGAGTTTGTATCTAGTCCTGAGGAGAATTCTACGGTGGAGTGGGAAAAGGCGGGAAAAAAAAAAAAAATAAAAATAGGAAAATAAAAAATAAAGAAAGAAAAATAATAAAAAAAAAATAAATAAATAAATAAATAAATAAATAAAGGGAGGGGGGAGGAGAGGAGGGAGAGGGAGGTTTACCTCCTGATGGGTAGATGAACCGGAGGTGGAGTTAGACCAGCTAACCTCACCTATGAGTTAGGGCCGGTAGGTTCAAGGAGTGAGATGGAGATCCCCTCCTTGTGTGGGTTCGAGGTCTAAGTAAGAACGGATGGGTGCCTAATTACTCTTCCTTATATTCTAATCAGATATACAAGAGTGTGTTTTGGTTCTTTTACTTTTATTTGGTTAATGTTTGTTTCTGGGACTCAGGGGTAATTATCAAGATATGTAGACTAATGTTACAGGGTTTATGTTAGAAATGGCGAGTTTGGGAGATATAGAAAGGGATTGTTAGCCTTTGTCTAGAAATGCGCCTAGGAGGTGGGTTAAAATACCACCAGTGATTGAGTGTAAGGAAAATCTCTTGTAAGCTAATGGGTTGGTGAGGACAGGGACTATAGTTTAATTCCTATTACTATGATAATTGGCCACTAGATGGTGCCCTTGCGTTGTATATTTAAATTTTAAGGGATGTTTGAGGTTAAGCATGAAAGCTCTGTAGATGATTATATGGAGAAGTGTGTGGTGACATGTTAATTTTGCTGTTTGCTGTGCTCAGATGAAACCATGAACTATGAAAAAAGCATTTAAACAGGTATCTTCTGCAGATATATTTGAGAAAAGAGGAAAAAAGAAAAAAATAACAAACAAGAGGCAGGCGTAATGATGAACCCACTAGACCGTGAATTGAGTTTGTATGTTGACATTCAACGAGTGATTGAAGCATATAGTGTTGGGGGATGGAAGATTTCTCCCCAATGGATTATTCAGATTTAGGAGCATATTTTTGAGATAGTGTTGCCTGAAGTAGGTGTTATACAGGTCGGCTTAGTTTGGATCAACATTGCGCCCAATACGGTTAATCGTAAATATACAGTCAGGTAAATAGCAATATGTAAGAATGACTATCAGTCCTTACTCGTTACCCCTATCAGGTGTGTGTATAAAGTCTCACATTTCTGCCAGAAAAGTTAGGATTCATTAACATATTGAGTTTTGTATAGTAACAAACCATAACCTAGAATTTGCATGTAACTTAAGGTAGGCATATTGCCTTGGACCTCTATAATACTTTTAAACATTGTAGAAACGTTATATATAACAACTTAACATAACTATATCCCTCTTCTCTCTCGTCAGTTGTTAGCTATCTTTAATGGTGGTATTGAGAGAACAGATAGAACGATCAATGTATTGGATATCACTAATCCTATGAGCTGGTTTGTGTGAAGATCCTATTGGCAGAGGAGGATAAAAAAAAAAAAAAAAAAAGGGGAAAAAAACATATGGATCACAGAGAAGGGGTATACTGGCATGAATGTTCTTCTCTTGCTGGATCCTTAGGTGTTTAGGTGTATGCGTTCAATAGATCTTGTACTTACTAGCAGAGTTTTTAGTGTTCACCCGTATCTGGCGTATCTGGCATATCCGTGAGTCATCTGTTCACTCCAGATTAGGCAGGAGGTGTCTGGTGTCGTTTTGAGTCTCAATACGCAGGGGACCATAACGCTGTAAAAAAACAAGATCGAGAGGGGAAGGAAAAGCAAAAAAGGGGGGGAGGGAAGAACAAAGACATAGGGTAATAAGGCCACTGATGGTCTGCTTTCAGCTTCAGGATTGCTCATATTATAAGCAGGTGGTTTGGAGAAGAGGTGTTCAGTAAGTTACTGGTCACGTTGTCAGGCATCTAATGATTGGAGATGCGAGTCTCACATGCGACTTCTATGTCTGGTGGGTATATTTGAGTTTCAGGTGTCCATTTGGTCCTCTCTGTCGGTACGATCTCTGCGTCTGGGTGGAGAGAATCCTGGGCTTCCATGGGGTGCTCCTCTTCTGTGCTGTTGATCTGAAGGTGATCTCCGACGCCGATCTCTGTTCCTTTGGGCTCTGGGAGTGATGTTGTTTGAAACTTCGATCCAGGTGTCATGTGGCAAGAAGGAATTGTACCATTCGGGTACATCAATTTGAGGTATGCTGAGCGTTTCACAAAATGAGTGTAGGTCATCTGGCGTGCGTAGCAGTGCTGTGTGACCTCTCCAAGTAGCTGACAGGCAGAACGGGAACTTCCATCTATACGGAATTGCTCTGGTTCTTAGCTGATCCAGGAGTGGGCGAAGAGCTCTGCGCTGCTGTAGTGTAATATTGGAGAGATCTTGGTATAATTTGATCTCGTGCCCATTGAAGAGCACTCTGTTTTTTTCTCTCGCTTTTTTCAAGATGGCTTCTTTCAAAGGGAAATTCACCAAACAACATACTATGTCTCTTGGCGGGTCAGTGTCCCTTCCTCTTGGTCTGAGGGCTCGGTGGATTCTTTCAAATTCAATCGGAGAATCTGGGGGTCTTTCCAGCAAGTCGTTAAAGATTGCTGTGGCAGTCTGCTCTATTGGGGTTTGGTCTGCTGCTTCTGGGACCCCGCGTATTCTAATGTTATGGCGCCTTCCTCGGTTGTCAAGGTCTTCTAAATGGCGGTGCATTTCAATTATGTGGGATAAATGCATGTCAGAAGATCTCTGTACCTGTCTCAAGGCATCTGAGTGGCGTGCTGTAGTTTGTTCCACTGCTCCTATCCTTGCAGCCACATGCTGGAGGTCAGACTTGAGATCAGTGATGGCTGCTGATAGTGTGGCTTTGATATCCAGGGCCACAGCTTGGAGATCAGACAAGCAGAGGGCTTGTGAGGCTGCTGGGGCTGGAGGGGTATTGTGGGGCGCTGCTGGGTGAAAAGAAGGGCTGTTTAGGCCGTTTGTGCCGTTCGCGCCGTCCGCCGTGTTTCCGGAGCCGCCGAGCGGGGTAAGTGCTTTAGGCGAGGCCGCGGCTTTGAGGCCTTCTCCCTGCGATGAGCGGAACATCGCGGGGATGCTTTTGAAGTGTTCCTGGCCCGCCTCGGGGGGTTCACGGGAGGCAGGGGAGCTCCGGTCACCTTTGCCCATGCTCAGGAATGCTTAGCTTGCCTGTGTAGCTTATTGAAAGCCCCTGAGTCCCGGAGAGAGTGGATTATGCGTCCATCTTGGTCCGGAGTTAGGCCACGCCCCTACTTTTTTCAACTATGATCCGCTGCAAAAATAAAAATTAAATCCCCACAGATTCTCAGACCCTTAAGAGGATTCCAACCTGCACTAGCTATAGCTCTGGCTTTGCCTTTCAGGTTTGTTAGCCTTATCCATATGGGCCTGAACTTTTTCGCCAGTATCCCCGATCCAGGTATAGCAATCTTTACTTATGAATTCCCAGGAACCCCCCTTGGGTTGTGGGAACTTCTTTGTAGCTTCAACAGTTACATGAAAACATCCCATCCTCAATGGATGAGAAATTGTTCAATCGTTTCATAAGCTCAAGCCCCACCGTGTACAAGCAATTCCCTTCCAGCTATCCCTGCCATTTCTACCTTCTCTCGCGCCATCAGATCCTCGCGATTGGCCGTGACATAAGATGCTGGGATGAGATACACCAGCACACATGAACCTCTTCCATTAGGGAAATTACTTTACAAGCTGTAGATCCGCATTAATACCAAACTAAAGTTGAAGCACACTTGTGGGCTACCTAGTTATCCCATTACCAAAGAGCTGGCAAGAACCAGAGCGATTGTTAAAATTATAATAAATTTTACCCTCTAGAAATGTATTGTTAAGTTCTATTGACAAGTGTCTGTTTGGATTTTACTAGTTTGTCAAAACTCTTCACACCAATATGCCTATATATCATACACCGCTGTCATTGCTGGGGCACTAAAGCTCAGTGGAGACTCAGAGTAGATCTCCCGTGTGTCCTGTTCACTTTCTTAGCTAGTTGGAAAATACACTTTAAAAATATAAATAAAGATACTTCTCATCTTTGTTGTCTCATTCGTCAATCTTCTTTACAAAGACCCAGTCACCTGTCGGTTAGTATCATTGGTTTGAAAAATTGTCATTCTCAACACTCTCATCCCCCCTTTTTTTCCTCCTCATTACAAAGTGGAGGAAAACACGCAGGGTTTAGAATGGTGCAGAGCCTATGATACTTTTACCTTCTTATACACCAGTACATACACTTTCAGAAACTTCTTGGACCTGAAAAGATACTTATACACACAAGTTATTACTCTGTCCTTAATAAACAATACAACATTTGTGTATATTGGTAAATTGTCAATGACATTCCTCAAAACCAATAATAGCTAAACCCTCTGTAACCCTTTCTTTCATGTTCTTACTAAAATACAACACCCGTGACACATAAGAGGGCTGGGTTCAGACTTATTCTTGTTACCACATACAAACAATGAGAATACTAAAACCTGAGACAAACATTTAGATACAAATGTGGGGGAGATATTTCATAGTTCTCAATCAAAAATAAAAAATTTAATTGACCAAATGGAATTCTGTCTTCACTCTTAGCGATAGAAAAAAAAATACAATACATACAATGGGAAAGACACGAAAACATCTCAGAATATTCTATGGACCAGCCACACAAAGTTCTAAAATGGGCATGAGAATTTTAACCACAGTTCCTCCTCTGAGAATCACAAAAGCATGTACTACACATCCATCAACTCACTCACCATTACAGATTTATGAAGCCACAGCTAAACCACTTCCAGGGTATTTTTATTCTGGGGTCTCGTACCTCCAAACATGAAAAATACCTTCCAAAGAAATACACCTTACTGTACCCTCTGACCATATATGTCAAACTTTAAGGGGGTCTAAAGGCCTTAGCGCCAAAAATGGGCGTTTTATGTACTGTGCGGCCGTCTGACTGTGGGAAGCCTCCAATCCTTCCCTTGCATGAACCTCATAGTGGCCATGGCGATTCGAATCGGCTTATCGTCTTACCCCTGCGTCCAGGGAAACCATTGCACCTATTTTGGGGAGCATCGTCAGATGCCATCTTCTGCAGTGGGTCGACGGACTAAAGCTAGTCCCCCAACTAGAAACCCCAACCGAGGTGTTATCACCCCCCGAATTAGGTCTCTACCCCTCACAGTGTATGCATACACAAGCGTTTCAGTTGTACGCCCATACACTGCGTCGCCAGATTAAGCCACACAGAAAACACAATTACACCCGCTTACTTTACAAAACAACGTGACTTCTCTCTGTACCTGGATATTACAAAAAATAATGGTGATCCCCCCGTTTACTCTCTACCCAAAACTGTATGACAGTATAAAACTAAAAAGACAACTGGAATTACATTTAAAACAATCTTTCAAATGCCAGTGTTTTCCCATTGTCCTTCGAAGCACAAATCGGAAGACCCCCAGCTCCTCCCACCAACTTCCTGTGGATACATCAAAATGCTGTAGGCATGAACCCATCAAACTGGTTCATTTAAATATCAATGAATGGGAAGAGGGAAAGGGAGGGGGAGCCTAGTTTTTCAAATGCAGGCTATACAATACAAGCCTAAAAAAAAAAAAACAATGAATTGCCATCTGAGAAACTCCCATACATTTGTAAAATAGAAATAACACACACTGAGTTAAAGCTAGTTTCACTATCCACTGAAACCCAGTGCAAAGCAGAGATTTCAATCAAAACCAAAATTCAATACAGAAAACGCAATAGCTTTACTTAAAAATATGTAAAAAGTATAAAAATATAATTCACTTAAAAAGGAAATGGTGGGGGGTGTGACCGGACGTGCAGGATGGGAGAGACGAGAGTAATGAGGGTTGAGTGAGGTTAGGTGTGTATCCTCTCACTCTCCGTCCCGCTGTGATTGCTCCACTGGTGTGTCGGCGCCTCGAGGATGATATACCCTGATATGCTGCTTGAAGTGATGCCTTGGAGGAAGCGGTGTGACTGCTAGACTTACAGTGCGGTGAAGGTTCGGCGGACAGACCGAGGTGGGGGCACTGTGAGGAGCGGCTGGTGCCCTGTACAGCATTGAGCGTGTCCGGAGATAGCCGAGTGCAGCGTGACGTCACACGCTGAGTGCCGGGCGCGTTGCTGGGGAGATGGAGGAACCGCTGCAGCAGTCGGGAAACTGAGGAGTGCAACACCGTGGAACACTGTGGTGAGCCGGCCGCTGTGAGACCCCAAATAGGACCCCACATGTCCTGCTGCCTGCCGCCCCTGTATAAAGAAACGGAACCGACACCTAAATAGCACTAAGCCTACGGAGTCCTTGAGCCCTATCAAAACACATCTGAGACACATCTGAGATACATCTGAGACACATCTATTGGCTGCGAATCGGTTAAAGGTACCGGTAAGGAAAGGGGGAAGAACTTTTTTTTTTCTTTCCCCCTCTCTGTCTGCTTTAAAATAACTTGCTGACTGTCTTGTACTATGTGCCTGTTTTGAAATCTTGTTAAGGTGCTTGGACTGTGCAATGCATAGACAGGATCTATGAGCAGAGTAAAGCAGAGGAGACAGAAATTTAAGGCACTAAAGCTGTTCAGTACTTAGTAGAGTGCAAACAAGCGGTGAAAAAACTGAATAATGCTTGGTTGGTACGTCTCTACCCCTCCCCCTTATTTCTCTCTTATCCTAAACGCTTCCAGGACTTAAAGTTAAGCCGACTATTATTTTCTATTGTGATTCGTATTGCGCTCTGGGCTGTGCCGGACACTTTTTTCTTTTTTCTTCCCAATAAGACATTTATTTGTTGAAAATAGATCGAGATCTAACAAGTATTGTGGAACAAGATATAAATTGCGTTTCCCTGATTATCTTAGCCGCCACCATTGTTTTATCAACCATGCAACACCTACGCTCAGCTAAGGAGAAAAATACCCATCAAATTCAGCAACAGATAGCAGCCGTGTCTGCATTAGCTGCAGCGAGACTTGCCCCAGTGCAGACACCCCCTAAAAAGGGGGTACAGGCCAGAATACAACACTGTGCGCCCACAGATAGGAAAAGCCTAGGGCAGCCAAATAATGCTTTGACCCCTGGGGCTGCCAAAGGCACTAATCCTAAAAACACAACAGGAGGGGCAGTCATAGCAGATACGGCTGGCCTGGAGGGAAAAGCAAATTCTATTGAAATCATTGAATTAGGTGTACCCTCGGAAAGAGAACCAACCTTAAAAGATGTATTGCTGGCGGTCAACATATGTAATGGCTCAATTAAAGAACTATGCGATGAGATAAGGGGTGTGAAGGAAGACATAATTATAGTTAAACAAGAGCTAGGAAAGATTGGGCAAAGGACATCAGAGCTGGAAGATAGAATAAGTCAACTTGAAGACGATACCTCCCCCATATTGGCAGACGTAAAAAATATGAAAGAACAAATAGCAAGACATACACAAAAATTGGAAGAGATGGAAACAGGCTCCGTAGAGACAATGTGAGGATGGTTGGCCTCCTAGAGAAAACCGAGGGGCAAAATCCCGTGGAATTCATGGAGAAGTGGCTAATTGATCTCTTTGGTAGAGAATTTTTCTCAGTAGCATTTGCCATCGAAAGGGCCCATAGAATTCCCTTTAGAATCTCTCCAACTGCACAGTTTCCTAGGCCACTACTGTTTAAAATCCTTAATTATAAAGACAAGGTGGCGCTCCTGAGGAGAGCGAGGGAAATGGGAAATATCCTCTTCAATGAAACGAAGATCTCGTTCTATTCTGACTTTTCTCCAGAGCTTCAGAGGCAGAGGGCAGAATTCATACATGTCAAGCGTTCTCTCCAGAGGGTAAAAATACCCTATGCCCTTATGTACCCGGCAAGACTACGGGTAACAGTGTGGGGGGAGTCGCAGATTTTTAACTCCCCAGAAGCAGTGGAGAGATGGATGGAAACAAACAAAGAAAGACTTGCAACTATTTGAAGACCGAGAGGGGAGGAGGGAGGGAATGTTTAAGATCTAATGTATAGAAATAATGGGTGCTGTTTTCTTTTTTTCTTTTTTGGTACAGGGGTGTGGGGGGATACACAGGGGATACACAGAAAGTAAGAAAGGGACATGTATGAAAGGGAAAGTGTGGCAATGTTAGAAAGGGCACTGGTCACCTATAGCCCCCTAGGGGAACACCTAGGTAGGTGGAAAAGAAGGGTGGGAGGGAGTGGAAGGGGGAGGAGGGAGGGGAAGAAGTGGGGGTGGGGTGGGAGGTTTGGAGGGGGGAAGGGAAGGAGAGGGTGGTGGGGAGGGAAAAGGGAAGATAGGATGAAAATAACATGTTATAAATTCAAAGAGAGATACACAACACAGAATATAAGCACATTAAATAAAGGAGTGACACAAATTTCACTTAGAATTAAGAAAGAACGTCTATATAAAAGGATGCATGAATGGAGGAAGATGCTGGGAAGGAGGGATCTGTATAGTTAATTTTCCTCCCCTCTTTTTCTTACCTTTTTGCTTTTTGTTTTCTTCACTATTAGATAATGGGGGTAAAAGATCATAGGAACATTTCCCTCCTTTTTCTTTTTTTTTGTTGTTTTTTTTTTTTTTTTTTACTTAGGATTAAGGGTGGAAAGGATAATAGTTGTGGGGGTGGCTTCAAATAGGGGTCTACCCCAGGCTCTCCGGTGCTATTGTACCCACATAATGGGAAATGTCAGTGGTTAACATAGGAACGTGGAATGTTAGGGGACTGGGGACCCCGGCTAAGAAAGCAGCTGTATTTGCCGTAATGGAGGGTTGGGGGGTAGATTTGATCTGTCTGCAGGAGACTCATCTAACTAAACATACGGCCCGGGGCTTGCAGAACAAGAAATATCAATTTCAATATCACTCGGTATATTCTACATATAGCAGGGGGGTTAGTGTTCTGATAAAATCTGGAGTGAACTTCTCCTGCAGACAGATTGATATCGATGAAAATGGAAGATATGTTTTTCTGTATTGCATGATTGAAAATGGAGCATACGTGATTGCAAATGTATACATCCCCCCGCCATTTAAGATAGATGTGCTGATCAAATTGAATGAATTCTTACAGGATAAAGGGGAAACCCCATTATTAGTAATGGGTGATTTTAATGAGGTTTTAAATAATAAATTAGATAGGTTTCCTCTGAAGACATCCCCTGATACGGTGGAGAGAAGCAAGTTGGGGCAGTTGGTGGAAGAACTGGGCTGGGTGGATATAGGGAGGGTCCGTAACCCTAAAGTGTACCAGTACTCATGCTGCTCGGCTATGCATTCCACACTCTCCAGGATAGATTTGATCCTGGGGAGTGCGGCTGCGGTGCCGAGGGTGGAAAAAGTTAAATATTGCCCAAGGGGGATATCGGACCATTCCCCAATAGTAATGACAATGAAAGTGGGGGAAAAAAGAGCACGGGGGGAGTGGAGGATAAATCCAGGATGGTTAGACTTGATCAAAGAACCAGATGAGATCATGCCTAAAATAAATGAATTTTTAGTTCTTAATAAAGAATCAGCATCGCCGAGTATAATATGGGACACATTGAAAGCATTCCTGAGAGGAGTTCTGATACAGCAAGTGGCCAAGTTTAATAAAAAATCGAGAGCAGTGGAGGAGAAAGCGCAGAGAGAAATGCTGGAAGCCGAAAATTATTTTGTAATAGATCCATCAGTAGAGAATAAAAAAATCTGGTTTGATAGGCAGAGAAACTATAAGCTAGTTATTATGGAAAAAGTAGAGACTAGAAGGCTCCTCCAACGGCAATCTGCGTTTGCAGAAGGGGAAAGTGTAGGAAGGATGTTAGCACAAATAGTAAAAACAAACTCCCCAGTCTCTGGTGTTCAGGCTATTAGATCTGAGGGAGGAGAGATTATAACGAGCTCTACGGGGATAATCCAGACATTTAGGAATTTTTATAAAAAAACTATATACAGCACAGAAGGTTGGGATGGAGAGTGCAATGGAGGATTTCCTGCGGGAGCTGGAGATCCCCTCAGTGACTCAAGCAGAGAGAGAGGAATTGGAGGCTCCAGTGACCTTGGCAGAGCTTCAACAGGCGGTAAATAGTATGGCAAACCAAAAATCACCGGGTCCTGATGGACTGCCTGTTGAGGTATATAAAACGTATGGAGAGGCATTGCTCTCTGCACTGCTAAACACGCTGGAGGAGGCCAATAAAGTAGGAAGGTTACCTACCTCAATGTTAGAAGCCACCATCATAATCTTACAGAAAGAAGGGAAGGATCCATTAGATACCTCGGCTTATAGACCAATTTCTCTGCTGTGCTCCGATACAAAAATCTTGGCCAAAGTATTGGCGAGCCGACTGAGCAAGGTTATTGCAAGGCTGGTTCACCCGGACCAGACAAGTTTTATAGCCGACAGATCTACAAGTATGAATATAAGAAGAGCATTTCTGAACTTACAAAGTCCGGTGGTGAACGAGGGACCAAGAGCGGTGATGGCGCTTGATGTAACAAAAGCATTTGATAGTGTGGAGTGGGGATACATCTGGAAAGTGCTGGAGAAGTTTGGGGTAGGTCCCCTATTCACCAGGTGGATAAGACTGCTTTACGATAAGCCAGAGGCTAGATTAAAAATTAACAATGAACTGTCGGAAGAAATCGAGTTGGAGAGGGGGACGAGACAGGGGTGCCCCCTGTCACCTCTCCTTTTTGCGCTCGTAATGGAACCACTAGCCATTGCTATTAGAAACAGTGCTGAGATAATAGGTTTCCAAAGGAGGGGGGAAAGGAGGAAAAAATTGCTTTATATGCAGACGATGTATTATTATTCCTGGGGGACCTGAATCAATCTCTAACTAAAGCAATGAACATAGTGGAGGATTATGGCAGGTTTACAGGACTTGAGATAAATTGGAAGAAATCAGAACTACTCCCAATTAGTACAGATGCGGAGGTTAGAATACCAGGAATGCCCCAACTGGAGGTAGTTAATGCCTTGAAATATTTGGGAGTGGTCCTGACAAAGGATCCTAACCAATATGTGAGGCTTAATCTGGTACCGTTATTGACCAGGTTTAAAAGGAAGATAGCTGTTTGGAAACATCTCCCCTTGTCAGTTGCGGGTCGATGTGCTCTCATAAAGATGATCTGGATGCCACAGCTCCTGTATGTGCTACACAATTCCCCGGTGTGGGTATGCAGAAGTTGGTTCCGGAAAATCTAAACCCTTTTTAGGGAACTCATCTGGAAAGGGGGTCAGGCTAGGATCCCTCTTGGCACTCTGCAACTCCCAGTGAGAGAGGGGGGCCTCGCGGTGCCCCACCCGGAGCGCTACTTCCTGGCGGCTCAGCTGCAGCAGCTGTTGGGGTGTGGGGTTCCGGGGGGGGGGGGGGCAGCCCGAATTTAGAACTGATGTTGGTGGAAGCAGGACACGATACACTAATAGAAACAATAGAGGCGGACATCAGTTAAAAACAACTACATTACAAAGGAATGACTGACCAAACACCCTTGTGGAATAATAAAAACCTCAAAGAGATCTACTTGATAGGTAAAATAAGGGAGTGGGAAAAAAACGGGATTAGGAAACTGAGCCAACTATATAGAGGTAATACACTGAAAAAATTCACGGAGCTGAAGCGAGAGTTCAATATATCACAGAACTCTCTTTTTTCATATCTACAAGTAGAGCATGCCCTTGGGGCACAATTTTCGGAACAACCACTAATATGGCAAAGAATGCCACTATTCCAAAAGATTCTGCAGACAGGATCAACTAAAGGACTGATATCAAGGTTATATGAATCCATGGGAAAAGAAATAGATGCAAAGGGGAGACTTGTAAAAGTAAAAGAAAAATGGGAGAAAGACGTTGGCCCAATAACAGATATACAATGGAAAAGAATTTTGGAGAAAGGGTCAAAGGTGTCAGTATCCCCTCCGCAGAGAATATCACACTTGATGCTCATTATAGAGCATACTATACCCCCAAACGACTGTTTAGTTTTGGCAGAAGGGCCGACGATAATTGTCCCAGATGCCAAAAAACAGGAGATCTCATTCATATGCTGTGGAAATGCCCCAAGCTGGTGTATTACTGGAGGGGCGTGACCAGCAGTATAAGTGAGATATTTGGAATTAAACTTAAACTGGAACCTAAAGAGTGTATTTTAGGATATAGAGAAGAAAGAGAGGAGAGCAGAAGCAAAACTATGGCAGTCCTGAGATGCTTATTTCAAGCTAGAAAACGAATTGCAGGTAAATGGCAGTCAAAGGAACCACCTACGGTAGATAACTGGATTGGGATAGTAAACGAGAACCTGTATAGAGAAAAGGCGGTATATATAAAGAGAGGTAATATTAGAGAATTCAATAAAATGTGGAGCCCATGGTTAACTAAAATGAACCCGTCTGAGCCTATAGATTAAAAAGGGGGAGGAAAAGGGACAATAAGTAGAAAGGAAAGAGGAATCCCCCTGTGCTCCCCTCGAGGTGTTAAATGGAAGAGTAGTCAATAATGTATGGTTTATAATGGAGAGATAAAGGAATATATAGAGTTGAACAGAAGTCACGAAGCGAGGAATGTATTTCTTGATGTATATGGTATCTTCTTTTTTTTATCTTTGACTTTTGTATATATGAAAATTTTTTATAAAGAATAAATTAAAAAAAAAAAAAAAAGGTAATGGTGCCTAGAGAGAAGCTGACGGCCCAGACCACATGGCTACACACACAAAGGAATCGGAGCAGTTTCCACTCTGGGATGATTTACAAGCTGAAAAGCACAAAATCCTTAAAACTGCATCTTAAAATGGCTGCCGACCATGACCTCATGGTGATTACTACAAAAAGGCCACAATAAAATGGCTAATTTCCCGCCAAAACCAAAATCCAATACTCCAAAATTTGCCACTCTTATACTGAGAAAAATTGATAAACAGCTAAACCTAAAATAGCTTACATTAAATGATGCCTAGAAACAAGATGGTGGCTCATGTCACATGGTTTCACACACAAGGGAATGGTGTCTGCACCTTCCCCTATAGGAAGACTCACAGGTTCTCAAAATGGCCACCGACCCTGGTCACATGGCAAACAACAAAAACTAGGCTACGACTAAAACATCTCCCCACACAAACTGGCAAACATGGGACATCACATTTAATCCATAGACAAACACTAGAGGCTAACTCACATTTAAAAGTGTTAGTTACATGAAAAATCACAACTTAAAACATACACTTCTTGTCCCCACCTAAAATTCATATACTCACTGTGGCATCAGCTTCCATAACAAGCCATTGAGACATACAGTGATGTTTGCTCAGAACATCAGTTCCCTTCCCATAGGGCATAGCCCGTTCAACACATTTTCCTATTGTAACAAACATGGGATAGCCATCCTGGCTGCCCCTCCCCCCAAGCCACATGGCACACAATCATCAGTTACAAACGGCTCTACAAGACTCATGCAATGTACTTGTCCCATACATAGGTAAAAATCTAAATTCATCCATTTCTCATTCAGTTACTTACACAACTTCAATCTAGTCAGTTAAACACCATACATAGCACACACACACACACACACACACAATCAAACGTCAAGCATTATTTCAAAAGACGTAAAATATGTTCTTTTTTGCAAAGCAGAACCTACCTAAACACATATTGAAAAGGAGGTTCTGTTCACCCGTACCTGGCCCGCCAATCTGTCAGCGAAATTTGGCTGTATGTAGAGCACACAGCCAAATCTCCTGTTTCTAATATAAGCACCCATTTCCGTCTTAATGATATAATGACTTACCTTTAGATCGTATGTCTCCCCTTTACCTATCAACCCACTCATCCACAGACATCACCAGCATTCCTACATCCTTATGCCAGCCTGGCCTGGCTTCTTCTCAGCAGCCCCCTCTGGTTCCCCATTAAAGAGACATCACCATCATTCTTAAGTTCTCAAATCGGTCAGCAGTTCCTGAGCCGTGCATCTCTGCTTTTATTTACATATCAACAGGAAGCCACACCCTGGAGGGTTTGCCTCCAACAGCTAAACGCCTCCTACAAAGCTTGTGACCTCACAGGTTCAGCACAGGATGTGAATGACCATATAAGGACATGACACAGAATAAATGAATTAACAATAAAGGATGTAGCAATACAGAGAAAGGTTCGGTCTTCACAGACAGTCAGACATTTGTATTCCTTCAAAAGAACCAATCACAGACATGTATACATTCAAATAGACTAGCAAACGGACATGTGCAAATCGACTAAATGATTCAATAACCAATGACTACAGTTCCTCATGGATGGGAGATTATCTGCAGGTGTACGTCATGGCACCCCAAATATGCTGATCAGGCATACAGGGGTGACAAAAGCGCACATCCACTAAATTCGATAAATGTGTCTGCACGGTGAACAAATCCCCCCCCAGACGATCGATCCATGCATCGCACAGGGGCCCCTCGCTGGCGGACATGTCCTCACCCGGCAAACACCTCTTCCTCCAAACAGGAAGTTATCCACTACCTAACAGGTCTCAACCAGTGTCAGTCTGCCCCAGTCAGCTCTTTAGAGCGGGCTGGGATAGAACGAAAACTGGGGGACTCTTATGACAATACATATTAAAATACATCATAAAATTTTCCACAACAGGATCAACTGTGATCGGGCCTGTCTTTTGGTGGCAGAGGCTAGACAGCGGATTCCCTTGGAGGATTAAAGGCCCTGGCTGGGTATATAGCCAAAAGCGGGAAGGACCTCCCATAATAGGAGGTCTTAAGGAGCTGGTAAGCGGACATTCTCAAGAGGTGGGGGCTTCCTTTCTGAAACTCACTTATCAATTTGGTGAAAATGTATAAGCACTGAGGGATCATTGGATTTCCCATCACTAAATGGACTTTCTTTGTTTCAATATGTTTGCAACTGTTTGTCATTTTTGTGTAGCACAACTCTATTTTGGATGTTTTTGATATGTGCTGTGTGTATCTCACAGGAAAGTTGCTGCTTATATTGGTTTTTATATTTATTCACTGTCCCATACATAGGTAAAAATCTAAATTCATCCATTTCTCATTCAGTTACTTACACAACTTCAATCTAGTCAGTTAAACACCATACATAGCACACACACACACACACAATCAAACTTCAAGCATTATTTCAAAAGATGTAAAATATGTTCTTTTTTGCGAAGCAGAACCTACCTAAACACATATTGAAAAGGAGGTTCTGTTCACCCGTACCTGGCCCGCCAATCTGTCAGCGAAATTTGGCTGTATGTAGAGCACACAGCCAAATCTCCTGTTTCTAATATAAGCACCCATTTCCGTCTTAATGATATAATGACTTACCTTTAGATCGTATGTCTCCCCTTTACCTATCAACCCACTCATCCACAGACATCACCAGCATTCCTACATCCTCATGCCAGCCTGGCCTGGCTGCTTCTCAGCAGCCCCCTCTGGTTCCCCATTAAAGAGACATCACCATCATTCTTAAGTTCTCAAATCGGTCAGCAGTTCCTGAGCCGTGCATTTCTGCTTTTATTTACATATCAACAGGAAGCCACACCCTGGAGGGTTTGCCTCCAACAGCTAAACGCCTGCTACAAAGCTTGTGACCTCACAGGTGCAGCACAGGATGTGAATGACCATATAAGGACATGACACAGAATAAATGAATTAACAATACAGGATGTAGCAATACAGAGAAAGGTTGGGTCTTCACAGACAGTCAGACATTTGTATTCCTTCAAAAGAACCAATCACAGACATGTATACATTCAAATAGACTAGCAAACGGACATGTGCAAACCGACTAAATGATTCAATAACCAATGACTACAGTTCCTCATGGATGGGAGATTATCTGCAGGTGTACGTCATGGCACCCCAAAATGCTGATCAGGCATACAGGGGTGACAAAAGCACACATCCACTAAATTCGATAAATGTGTCTGCACGGTGAACAAATCCCCCCCCCCCAGACGATCGCTCCATGCATCGCACAGGGGCCCCTCGCTGGTGGACATGTCCTCACCCGGCAAACACCTCTCCCTCCAAACAGGAAGTTATCCACTACCTAACAGGTCTCAACCAGTGTCAGTCTGCCCCAGTCAGCTCTTTAGAGCGGGCTGGGATAGAACGAAAACTGGGGGACTCTTATGACAATACATATTAAAATACATCATAAAATTTTCCACAACAGGATCAACTGTGATCGGGCCTGTCTTTTGGTGGCAGAGGCTAGACAGCAGATTCCCTTGGAGGATTAAAGGCACTGGCTGGGTATATAGCCAAAAGCGGGAAGGACATCCCATAATAGGAGGTCTTAAGGAGCTGGTAAGCGGACATTCTCAAGAGGTGGGGGCTTCCTTTCTGAAACTCACTTATCAATTTGGTGAAAATGTATAAGCACTGAGGGATTCATTGGATTTCCCATCACTAAATGGACTTTCTTTGTTTCAATATGTTTGCAACTGTTTGTCATTTTTGTGTAGCACAACTCTATTTTGGATGTTTTTGATATGTGCTGTGTGTATCTCACAGGAAAGTTGCTGCTTATATTGGTTTTTATATTTATTCACTGCTTAAATTGGCAGCGTTGTTTTATTTTCTCTTCTTTTTTTTTTACATGTTGATCTATGTAAAGTGTCATTCAACTCTACTGTTAATCTAGTTTGTCAATCGTGCAAGGTACTGTATACCAGTGTTTCTCAACCTTTTACAGTGAAGTACTCCTACAGATTTAAAAAAATGTCCTAAGTACCAACTTAACACATTGACACCCACACAATCCCAAACTAACACACTTGCAGAAATGCAAATACCCACAAAATCCCAAATTAACAGACTGCCAGACACACACATCGCCAAATTAACACACTGGCAGACACACACACAATCCCAAATTAACACACTTGGAGACACACATATTCATAATCCCAAATTAGCACAGTGCAGACACACACACACATAATTCCAAAATATACACACTTGCAGACACACACATAATTCTAATTACACATACTGGCAGACAGACACAATCCAAAACTAACACACCTGGAAGCACACACACAGAATCCCAAAAGAACACACTGGCAGACACACACAAAGAATCCCAAATTAACTCACTGGCAGACCAGTGATGTAACTAACTGAGTTAAAATAAACTGAGTTACGTAACGCAGTTACTTTAGAGAGTAACGAGTAATGTAACTGATTACTTTTCCCCTCATGGTAACTCAGTTCCCATTACTTTGGCTTAGTTACCCCAATTACATCTACCACCACTAGATGGCAGTAGTGTAATTCCGGTGTCCTGCCGAAAAAGTTCCCCCGCCGGATAAGGACCAGGCGCAGCGCTTGCGCAGTACGAAGGACTACGGAGCTTCCGAAAATTGCCGAACCTAAACAGATCTGAGTGAACTCTACACCGCGCAGGCGCAGTTAACATGTAATTGTACGAGGTGATGCCGCACGCTCCCGATGCTCATGCTACTCTGCAAGGGGCGTCTATCGTGTAAGTAAGGGGCGGGTCTAGTATTACTGTAACCAAGGGCCGCATTTATTATTATCATTGTTATATATCGAGCTCTGCCCATTAATTTAACATTCGCCCTTTTCTGTAGCCATCCGCCCCTTACACGATATAATAATAATAGACCCGCCCCTTACACGATATAATAATAATAGACCCGCCCCTTACACGATATAATAATAATAGACCCGCCCCTTGCTTACACGCTATAACAGATCTGCCCCTTGGTTAGAGTAATAATAGAGCAGCCCCTTGGTTACACGATATATAACAATAATAATAAATGCGCCCCTTGGTTACAGTAATACTAGACCCGCCCCTTAGTTACACGTATAGAATATTTTAAAAAAAATTCAGTTACTTTGCTGAGTAACTAATTACTTTTCCAATGTAGTAACTGAGTTACTAACGCAATTACTTTTTGGGAGAAGTAATTTGTAACTTAACTAATTACTTTTTTAAAGTAAGATGACCAACACTGTGGCAGACACACATATAATCTCAAATTAACACAATTGCAGACACACACAAAGAATCCCAAATGAACACACTGGCAAACACACGTATAATCCTACATTAACACACTCAGAGATACACACATAATCCCAAATTAACCTACTGGTAGACACACAAACAAACACATAATCCTAAATGAGTACACTGGGCACTGATGAAGCTGCACTGATGGGCACTGATGAGGCTGCAGTTATAGGTGGCACTGATGAGGCTGCACTGATAGGCAGCACTGAAGAGGTTGCACTGATAGGTGGCAGTGATAGGAGGCACTGATGGGCACCGATGAGGCTGTACTGATGGGCACTAGTGAGGCTGCACTGGTAGGGGGCACTGATGAGCCTGCACAGATAGGCGGCACTGATAAGGCTGTGCTAATAGGCAGCACTGAAAGGAGGCACTGATAGAAGGCACTGATGAGGCTGCACTGATAGATGGCACTGATGGACACTGATGAGGCTGCATTGATAGGGGCACTGGTGAGGCTACACTGATAGGAGGCACTGATAGGGGGCATTGATGAGGCTGCACTGATAGGCAGCACTGATGGGCACTAATGAGGTGGCACTGATGAGGATGTACTGATAGGGGGCACTGTTGAGGCTGCACTAATAGGTGTCACTGATGAGGTGGCATTGATGAGGCTGCACTCATAGGAGGCCCCGATGGGCACTGATGAGGCTGCACTGATAGGAGGCACTGATAGGAGGCACTGATGGGCACTGATGAGGTAGCACTGATGGGCACTGAGTAGCACTGATAGGTGGCACTGATAGGAGACACTGATGAGCTCTGATAGGCGGCACTGATAGGAGACACTGATGAGCACTGGTAGGTGGCACTGATGAGACTGCACTGATGGGGGGCACTGATAATAGACACTGATGGGCACTCATAGGTGGCACTAATAGGAGACTCTGGTGAGGCGCCACTGATGCGGCTGCACTGAGAGGCGGCACTGATAGGCAGCACTGATGAGGATGCACTGATAGACAGCACTGATAGGGGACACTGATGGATGGCACCAATGAGGCTGCACTGATAGGAGACACTGATGAGGCTGCACTGATAGGAGACACTGGCACTGATAAGGCTGCACTGATAGGAGACAGTGTCACTGATAGGCGGCACTGATAAGGCTGCACTGATAGGGGCACTGATGAGGCTGCACTGATAGCTGGGCATTCTGGGATGTGTAGTTCCTGAGCAGATACAGGAAAGTGACAGGCAGGACTCACATTACCTTTTTTTCCTGTCATCAGTGTGCAGGATTGCACAGTGGAGTCCTCATCTGGACAAGTTCTTTACACAGGCAGAACATCTAAGGCGTGCTGGAGAGGGGGAGGAGCCGGGAGATGGGAGGACATGGGGCCACCTACCTGATCAGTCAGCCCTGGTCGGGGAAACAACTTGCGGCAGCGCAATGGGCTCCATTGATGACAGAACCCCGGGCAGCTGCAAGAAAGCTGTGCGAGGCGGGACTCAGGAGACACTGGGTGTACTCCCTGCCCTTGGTGCACGTACCCCCAGGGGTATGCGTACCACTGGTTGAGAAACCCTGTACTACACAGACTGCGCTATATACTCTGAACTGTATTATATATACTACATGGACTGCACTATATATTCTGCACTGTATTATATATACTACATGGACTGCACTATATCCGGTTCCTGACCGGCGCACAACGCTCCCGCGCCGGTCGGGACCCCCGTGAGGCCGGTCGCGGGTCCCACGGACTCGATCGCCACGGGTACAACCGCGATCGTCTCACGGGAAGGCTGAACGGGAGATGCCGAAATAAACAGCATCTCCCGTTCTGCCTAGCAACTAGTCGCCGATCTCTGCTCCCTGTGATTGGAGCAGAGATCAGCATTCACTAGCTGACAGCCACGCCCCCCACAGTAAGAAACACACCCCTAGGCATTCTTAACCCCTACACTGCCACCCCCTGGTTAACCCCTTCACTGCCAGTCACTATACAGGAATCAATGCATTTAAATAGCATTGATTGCTGTATAAATGACAATGGTCCCAAAAATGTGTCAAAAATGTCCGAAGTGCCCGCCATAATGTCGCAGTCACAATAAAAATCGCTGATCGTCGCCATTACTAATAAAAAATAATTATTAATAAAAATGCTATCAAACTATCCCCTATCTTGTAAACGCTATAACTTCTGCGCAAACCAATCAATAATCGCTTATTGCGATTTTTTTTACCAAAAATATGTAAAAGAATCCGTATCGGCCTAAACTGTATTTTTTATATATTTTTGGGGGATATTTATTATAGCAAAAAATAAAAAAATAATGCGTTTTTTTTTTTCAAAATTGTCGATAGCGCAAAAAATAAAAACCGCAGGGGTGATCAAATACCACCAAAAGAAAGTTCTATTTGTGGGAAAAAAAGGACGTCAATTTTGTTTGGGAGCCACGTCGCACGACCGCGCAATTGTCAGTTAAAGCGGCGCAGTGCCGAATCGCAAAAAGGGGCCTGGTCCTTTGGCTGCAAATTGGTCCGGTCTGAAAGTGGATATACTCTGCACTGTATTTTATATACTACACGTACTGCACTATATACTCCCCACTGTATTATATATACTATACTGACTGCACTATATACTCTGCACTGTATTATATGCACTACATGGACTGCACTATATACAGTACTCTGCACTGTATTATATGTCCTCCCTGGACTGCACTATATACTCTGCACAGTATTACATATACTATACTGGTCTGGAGTGGTGAGTGGGGTACCCCAAGGTTCTGTCTTGGGACCAATTCTATTCAACTCATTCATTCAACGACATAGAGGATGGGATGAATAATTCAGTTTTTGGGGATGACACAAAGTTAGGCAGAGTAATAAACTCTCATCAGTACATGAAAATTTAGCAGAATGACTTGAATAAAAAAAAGGAGTGGGCAGACAAATGGCAAATGAAGTTTAAAGTGGAGAAATGTAAAGTAATGCACTTGGGGTCAAAAAACATAAATGTAAAATATTCACTTGGGGGAGTCAAGAATGGAGAAAGATCTGGGGGTCCTAGTAGATGACAGGTTGTGCAACAGCATGCAATGCCAAGCTGTAGCTGCCAAAGCCAGCAGAATATTAGCATGCATAAAAAAGGGGATATACTCCTGGGACAAAACTATAATGCTGCCACTTTATAAAACTCTGGTTAGGCCTCATCTGGAGTTTTCAGTCCAGTTCTGGTCACCAGTCCTTCAAAGGGACGTGCTGGAGTTGGAGAGAGTACAAAGAAGGACAACAAAACGAATAAGGGGACTGGAGGAGCTTAACCTCTTGGCTTCCACGCTATAGCCGAATGACGGCTACAGCGCGGACCTGAATTTCCAAGAGGCCGTCATATGACGTCCTCCCCATTGTCCCTGCAGGGTGCGCGCTGTGATCACTGAGTCCTGGCCCCTTACCACGGGATCAGCTGTCAGCCAATGACAGCTGATTACGTGTGTAAACAAAAGCTCGGTAATCATTTTTTTTCTCCTGATGCTGACAGCATGAGGAGAAAAAAAGCCGATCACCGACTTATGTGCAAGGGACATCGTTCCTGAAGAGGATGCCAATCAGTACCCTCATCTGCGCCAATCATCTGTTCCAATCAGTACCCCCTGCCAGTGCCACCTGCCATTGCCATTGCCAGTGCCCACAGTGCCCACCAGTGCCACCTATAAATGCCCATGAGTTTCACCTATCAATGCCCACAAGTGCCACCTATCAATGTCCACCAGTGGTGCCAATCAGTGCCTCATCAGTGCCACCTATCATTGCCGATCAGTGCCCATTATTGCCACCCAGCAGTGCCCATCACTGCCACCTATCAGTGCCCATCACTGCCACCTATCAGTGCCACCTATTAGTGCCACTTCTCAGTGTCCACCAGTGCCACCTATCAATGCCCTTCAGTGCCACCCATCAGTGCCACCTCTCAGTGTCACCTCTCAGTACCCACCAGTGCCGCCTATCATTTGCCACCAGTGCCACCTTATCGGTGCCAATCAGTGCAGTCTATCAGTGCCCAGTGCAGCCCATCAGTGCAGCCTATCGGTGCCCATCAGCGCAGAAAAATTACCTGTATTTATAACAAAATATAAAAAAATATATATATATTTTTATTTTTTAGGTCTTTTTACATTTTTTTAACAAAAAATTAAAACCGCAGAGGTGATCAAATACCACCAAAAGAAAGCTCTATTTGTGGGAAAATTGTCATTCAAAGTGCGACAGCGCTGAAAGCTGACAATTGGTCTGGACGGGAGGGGGGTTTAAGCAAGTGGTTAATTACGAGGAACGGCTGCATACACTAAATTTATTCTCGCTGGAGAAAAGACGAGAGGATATATGATAGCGATCTACAAATATCTCAATGGAGATCCCAGCATAGGAAATAAACTATTCAGTCACAGGGAGTGTAAAAGGACACGGGGCCACACAATGAAACTGGAGAAGAAGCAGTTTAAACTTAAACTGGGTAGGGGGTAGGGATGAGCTTTCTGTTCGGGTCGAACATGAGTTCGACTCGAACATTGGCTGTTCGTCCATTTGTCCAAAACCGAACATTATGGGCCGTTCGCGCCAAATTCGAGCGGCACGTAATGGCCCATAATGCACTGCGGGAGCGCAGTGCATTGCTGTATGATGACTGACCAAAGCATGCACCATGACCTGCATGATTTGGCCAATCCCAGCGCCCTCAGCTAAGAGAGACATAATTTGTCCAAAGGCAGGGTGTTTAGCTATATCTGACGGCAGGCCGTTCCTGGTGTACTTTTTCTAATATACTTCAGGCAGACAGGTTATTCAGTTAGCTGCAGTGTATTTATATATATATATATATATATATATATATATATATATACACAGACAGTCCCATATATATATATATATATATATATATATATATATATCCACTGTATCCAGTTTAACTATATCTGACTGCAGGCCGTTCCTGGTGTACTTTTTCTAATATACTTCAGGTGGTGTACACAGTACTGTGCACCCATAGTGCAGTTGCTACTACTTTTCTGGTGGTGTCCACAATACAGTACACCCATAGTTGTTATTACACTTCTGTTGGTGTACACAGTACCGTGCACCTATGGTGCAGTTGCTACTACTTTTCTGGTGGTGTACACAATACAGTACACCGATAGTTGTTATTACACTTCTGTTGGTGTACACAGTACCGTGCACCCCTAGTGCAGATGCTACTACTTTTCTGGTAGTGTACATAATACAGTACACCCATAGTTGTTATTACACTTCTGTTGGTGCCAGTGATGTAAGTAACTGAGTTAAAATAAACGGAGTTACGTAACGCAGTTACTTTAGAGGGTAACGAGTAATCTAACTGATTACTTTTCCCCTCATGGTAACTCAGTTCCCATTACTTTGGCTTAGTTACCCCAATTACATCTACCGCCACTAGATAGCAGTAGTGCAATTCCCGTGTCCTGCCGAAAAAGTTCCCCCGCCGGATAAGGACCCCCTATACTGCGCAGGTGCAGCGCTTGCGCAGTACGAAGAACTACGGAGCTTACGAAAATTGCCGAACCTAAACAGCTCTGAGTGAACTCTACACCGCGCAGGTGCAGTTAACATGTAATTGGACGAGGCGATGCCGCACGTTCCCGATGCTCGTGCTACTCTGCAAGGGGCGTCTATCGTGTAACTAAGGGACGGGTCTAGTATTAATTGTAACCAAGGGGCGCATTTATTATTATTGTTAAATATCGAGCTCTGCCCATTAATTTAACATTCGCCCTCTTCTGTAGCCATCCGCCCCTTACATGATATAATAATAATAGACCCGCCCCTTGCTTACACGCTATAACAGATCTGCCCCTTGGTTAGAGTAATAATAGAGCAGCCCCTTGGTTACACGATATATAACAATAATAATAAATGCGCCCCTTGCTTACAGTAATACTAGAACCGCCCCTTAGTTACACGTATAGAATATAAAAAAAAAAAGTCACAGTTACTTTGCTGCGTAACTAATTACTTTTCCAATGTAGTAACTGAGTTACTAACGCAATTACTTTTTGGGAGAAGTAATTTGTAACTTAACTAATTACTTTTTTAAAGTAAGATGACCAACACTGGTTGGTGCACAGTACACAGTACCGTGCACCCCTAGTGCAGTTGCTACTACTTTTCTTGTGGTGTACACAGTACACAATACATACAGTTCACCCATAGTTGCTATTACACGTCTGTTAGTGTACACTGTACCGTGCACCCCTAGTGTAGTTGCTACTACTTTTCTGGTGGTGTACACAATACAGTACACCCACAATTGTTATTACACTTCTGTTGGTGTACACAGTACCGTGCACCCCTAGT
This sequence comes from Lithobates sylvaticus, assembly GCA_028564925.1. NCBI lineage: Eukaryota > Metazoa > Chordata > Amphibia > Anura > Ranidae > Lithobates > Lithobates sylvaticus. The sequence goes on from CM053035.1 coordinate 72,342,217, forward strand.
GCGGTTGCTACTACTTTTCCAATGGTGTACATAGTACACAATACATACAGTACACCCATAGTTGTTATAACACTTCTGTTGGTGTACGCAGTACCGTGCAACCGTAGTGCAGTTGCTAGTGCTACTACTTTTCTGGTGGTGTACACAGTACACAATACATACAGTGCACCCATAGTTGTTATTAAACTTCTGTTGGTGTACACAGTACTGTGCACCCCTAGTGCGGTTGCTACTACTTTCCTGGTGGTGTACACAATACATACAGAGCACCCATAGTTGTTATTACACTTCTGTTGGTGTACACAGTACCGTGCACCCCTAGTGCAGTTGCTACTACTTTTCTGGTGGTGTACACAGTACACAATACATACAGTACACCCATAGTTGTTACATAGCTAGTTACATAGTTACATAGTTAGTTAGGTTGAAAAAAGACACAAGTCCATCCAGTTCAACCACAAATAAAATAATATCATAAAACCCCATATACCCCATTCTATACCCACAGTTGATCCAGAGGAAGGCAAAAAAAAACAGCAGCGCATGCTCCAATTTGCTAAAGCAGGGGGAAAAAATTCCTTCCTGATCCCCCGAGAGGCAATCGGATTTTCCCCGGATCAACTTTACCTATAAATGTTAGTACCCAGTTATATTATGTACATTTAGTTAAGTATCCAGGCCTTTCTTAAAGCAATCTACTGAGCTGGCCAGAACCACCTCTGCAGGGAGTCTACTCCACATTTTCACAGATGTTACTGTGAAGAAACCTTTACGTATTTGTAGATGAAATCTCCTTTCCTCTAGACATAAAGAGTTCCCCCTTTGTCCTCTTTGACTGTAAAGTGAATAACTCAACACCAAGTTCACTATTATTACATTTACACTATTATTATTATTGTTATTACACTTATGTTGGTGTATACAGTACCGTGCACCCCTAGTGCAGTTGCTACTACTTTTCTGGTGGTGTACACAGTACACAATACAGTGTAGTGTGGTTTTGCTAAACAAAATTTACAGCATGTCCTGAAGGCCACCAAGGAGAGGCCAGCGCTCACAGGCCACTAAAAGAGGGAAAGCAGGCTCTGTGTCTACAGTCGACAGTGCTAGTCGTGCATTCTCAGCATGTGGTCATGGGGCACGCTTGTCCTTTTTGTCTGCCGCTGGCCGTGTTATGGAGCTACAACATGCAGAAGAGTTGGTGGAATGAATAACAAAGCCCTCCTCATCCTCCTCATCCTCTGTTACCCAGGCTCAGAGTAGTTTGCCTGCCAATGCAGCTGCCAAAGCGGCCTATTCCATCGGCTACATGTCAACAGTCACTCCTTCCCTAGCCCCACCATCATGCACAGAGGAGTCCCCCGAACTATTCGACCACAGTGTCGGGTACATGCTATAGGAGGACGCGCAGAGATTTGAAGGCTCCAATGATGGTACCCAGGTTGAGGAAGGGAGTAACGTGAGCCTAGAGAGAGGGGGTGCCCAAGAAGGTCAAGAAACTGGCAGTCATGTTCCCTGAGCTGCAGCATACTACCAAGTTTGCTCCAGTGATGAGGAGGGAGGGGATGATGAGGTCACTGACTCTACTTGGGTGCCTGATAGAATAGAGGAGGAGGAGGAGGAAGAGGAACATCTCCAGGGGGCAGCTTAAGGGCAGCCAACCTACTGCATCACACCGCAGAGCTAAGCAGGTGCAGGGCGCTGCTGACTCCCCACATATTTTGAAAAGATCTTTGGTGTGGGCCTTTTTTGACACGTGTGCAGCAGATCACACCATTGCTGTTTGCAACATATGTCTGAAGCGTATCAAGCGTGGCCAAAACAGCAGCCGCTTGGGCACCACATGCTTGACTGGACATATGACCACTCCCCATGCAGTCCGTTGGCAACAGCACTTAAAAGACCCACATCAAAGAACAAAGTGGACCTCTCCTTGCTCCTCATCAGCTGGGATCTCCAACCCCACTATATCTCCAGTCCTCTCAGAAACCTGCACTGAGAGGAATGAAGGTATAGAAATAGGTGTCCCAAGTACTTCCGGCCAATCTGCTCGTGGTATACCAACATCGGATTTTATCAGGCAAATTTCAACTGCAAGTTCAACTGCCTAAGGCCCAATTTTTCTGTCCCTGATTAACAGGGGCGTGTAATTCCTGCACTCAACAAAATTATCTGTGAGGCTTTACAGTGTTGTGCCACCACCACCACCACCGCCTAAGGCCTAATTTTATGCCCCTGTTTAAAAGGGGCGCGTAATTACAATTCTTGATATAATATTTCTCAGCAGGGCCAGTTCCAGCGCCCACCAAGAGTAACTGTGAGGGCTTAATTTGCGGTACAGTAGCTCTTCTATTGGTTTGGACTACTGTCCAAAATCAGAGGGGGCTCTCTAATTAGGCAAATTAGGCGGTCACCTAAGGTCTCACGCTCCCATGGGCCTCGCGGCCGCCTAATTTACCTAATGTATGTGTGGGAGTGGGTTGCGAATGTCCCCTGGTCAGTGTCCCCAGGGCTGTGGTCGCCCGCAAATAGTTTTCCCCAGCCAGGGGGCAGACTGACCACTTAATTACTTCCCGAGGTCCGAGGGTCAGTGCATTGCGGCTCCATGTACTCCCCTCCTCCGGCTCCTCCCCTTCTGCAGCACTCTGCGGATCTCCTGCAATGTGCAGAGTGTGGCGGCTGAGCAGCTCCCTGATCCACTCTCCAGGACGGACGGCCTGTAATAGAGGAACCTGCCACTGCCACAGCTGGTGCCTGGTGATCATCGGGGAGCCTGCCTGCCAGAGCTCCAGAAGGTACAGAATGACGGTCCTGCCCGACACAGACACATCCTGTGACCTCCCCCCCTGACCGAGGGCGCCCCGAAAATCACTGCTGCTAGTCACCGCACACACACAGCCAAGATATGAATATCACCCGGTATATGATGCCACCTACTGACCACCAGTCATTCTTCCCACTTGCCAGCCAGCCACCCTCTGCCAGCTTCCTACCTTTCCCCCTGTCATCTTCATCCCACCTGTACCCCACTGCCAGCTTCCTACCACCCCCTGTCATGTTCATCCCACCTGTACCCCTCTACCAGCTTTCTACCTTTCCCCCTGTCATCTTCATCCCACCTGTACCCCTCTGCCAGCTTCCTACCATCCCGCCTGTCATCCTCATCCCACCTGTACCCCTCTGCCAGCTTCCTACCATCCCGCCTGTCACCTTTATCCCCCCTGTACCCCTCTGCCAGCTTCCTACCACCCCGCCTGTCATCTGCATCCCACCTGTACCTCTTTGACAGGTTCCTACAAACCTGCCTGTCATCTTCATCCCACCTTTGACCCCTCTGCCAGCTTCCTACCATCCCCCTGTCATCTTTATCCCACCTGCACCCCTCTGCCAGCTTCCTACCCCCCGTCATCTTCATTCCACCTGTACCCCTCTGCCAGCTTCCAACCACCCCCGTCACCTTCAACTCATCTGTACCCCTCTGCCAGCTTCCTACTGTTGTAATGTGTTATGCCAAGTTATGCAGGATATTGTATTAAAGTACCAGAAATTCAGTTGAGTCAAACCCAACTGAATTTAAACATATCAAAGGGACAGAAGACCCTTTGATGTGTAAATCTTATGCAAATTGTGTGTGTGTGAGCTATAGCCTTTTAACCTAGTATTTATTGATGGTAATTAGACCTTGAGGTCTAACCCTGGGGGTATTCATGGAAAAAATTTGGTTGACCCCCCCCCCCCCCCCCCCAGTGTCAGACCAGTATCTGAGAAGACAGGCAGGCTGTCAGGTAGTCTAGAAAGATGGTCTGAGAGGAGGGTCTGGAGGCACAAGTCTAGGGGAAATATTCGTTGTCATGAACTCTGTTGGATTTTTTATCATCTGTAAGAATGTTCTGTTTTGGAAGTCAATAAATTGCTTCTCTCTGGAGAATCGGGTTTGGCTGCGGAGACAATACTTTTATCAATAACTACAAACCATCTACGAAGGAACTATAAGATTAGATCACTACACCTACTACCCCCTGTCATCTTCCTTTCATCTGTACCCATCTGCCAGCTTCCTACCACCCCTGTCTTCTATCATCTTCATCCCACCTGTACCCCTCTGCCAGCTTCCTACCACCACCGTCATCTTCATCCCACCTATACTCCATTGCCAGTTTCCTACCACCCCCATCCCATCATATCCCACCTGTACCCCACTGCTAGCTTCCTACCACCCCTGTCATCTTCATCCCACCTGTACTTCATTGCCAGCTTCCTACCACCCCCCTGTCATCTTCATCCCACCTGTACCCCACTGCCAGCTTCCTACCACCACCCTGTCATCTTCATCCCACCTGTACCCCTCTACCAGCTTTCTACCTTTCCCCCTGTCATCTTCATCCCACCTGTACCCCTCTGCCAGCTTCCTACCATCCCGCCTGTCATCCTCATCCCACCTGTACCCCTCTGCCAGCTTCCTACCATCCCGCCTGTCACCTTTATCCCCCCTGTACCCCTCTGCCAGCTTCCTACCACCCCGCCTGTCATCTGCATCCCACCTGTACCTCTCTGACAGGTTCCTACAAACCTGCCTGTCATCTTCATCCCACCTTTGACCCCTCTGCCAGCTTCCTACCATCCCCCTGTCATCTTTATCCCACCTGCACCCCTCTGCCAGCTTCCTACCCCCCGTCATCTTCATTCCACCTGTACCCCTCTGCCAGCTTCCAACCACCCCCGTCACCTTCAACTCATCTGTACCCCTCTGCCAGCTTCCTACTGTTGTAATGTGTTATGCCAAGTTATGCAGGATATTGTATTAAAGTACCAGAAATTCAGTTGAGTCAAACCCAACTGAATTTAAACATATCAAAGGGACAGAAGACCCTTTGATGTGTAAATCTTATGCAAATTGTGTGTGTGTGAGCTATAGCCTTTTAACCTAGTATTTATTGATGGTAATTAGACCGTGAGGTCTAACCCTGGGGGTATTCATGGAAAACATTTGGTTGACCCCCCCCCCCCCCCCAGTGTCAGACCAGTATCTGAGAAGACAGGCAGGCTGTCAGGTAGTCTAGAAAGATGGTCTGAGAGGAGGGTCTGGAGGCACAAGTCTAGGGGAAATATTCGTTGTCATGAACTCTGTTGGATTTTTTATCATCTGTAAGAATGTTCTGTTTTGGAAGTCAATAAATTGCTTCTCTCTGGAGAATCGGGTTTGGCTGCGGAGACAATACTTTTATTAATAACTACAAACCATCTACGAAGGAACTATAAGATTAGATCACTACACCTACTACCCCCTGTCATCTTCCTTTCATCTGTACCCATCTGCCAGCTTCCTACCACCCCTGTCTTCTATCATCTTCATCCCACCTGTACCCCTCTGCCAGCTTCCTACCACCACCGTCATCTTCATCCCACCTATACTCCATTGCCAGTTTCCTACCACCCCCATCCCATCATATCCCACCTGTACCCCACTGCTAGCTTCCTACCACCCCTGTCATCTTCATCCCACCTGTACTTCATTGCCAGCTTCCTACCACCCCCCTGTCATCTTCATCCCACCTGTACCCCACTGCCAGCTTCCTACCACCACCCTGTCATCTTCATCCCACCTGTACCCCTCTGCCAGCTTCCTACCACCCCCTGTCATATTCATCCCACCTGTACCCCTCTGCCAGCTTCCTACCACCTTCTGTCATCTTCATCCCACCTGTACCCCTCTGCCAGCTTCCTACCACCCCCTGTCATCTTCATCCCACCTGTACCCCTCTGAAAGCTTCCTATCGCCCCCCTGTCATCTTCATCCCACCTTTACCCCTCTGCCAGCTTCCTACAACCCCCGTCATCTTCATCCACCTTTACCCCTCTGCCAGCTTTCTACCACCCCACCCAGTCATCATCATCCCACCTGTACCCCTCTGCCAGCTTCCTACCACCCCACCCTGTCATTGTAATCCCACCTGTATCCCTCTGCCAGCTTCCTACCACCCACCCCCTGGGTAATGAGCAGTAACCCATAGCAACCAATCAGTGAGCAGTAATAATGTCCCGTAACCTCTAACAAATAATCAGTGAGCTGTAATGATGTGCAGTAACCCCTAGCAACCAATAATTGAGTGGTAATGATGTGCAGTAACTTCTAGCAACCAATCAGTGAGTGGTTATGATGTGCAGTAACCTAGCAACCAATTAGTGAGCCTTGAGCAACCAGTGTAAACCAGATATTTCTGTTTACATTATTAATGTGGTTTTTAGAAAAGTCTAGGTGTGTGTTTGTTTTTTGGGGTGGAGGGCCCAGGAAAATGTTTGCCCAGGGTGCAATCAATATTAAAGACTGTGGAGTGGGTGTGGACTGTGGAGAGGAGAATATAGGATGAGACCAGAGCCGCCACTGTAAAACTCAGAGAGAAATGTTTGACTGAGCCCTGCACAGTGCACCTGAGAGGAGGTCAGTGACAGCACCGCCAGAACAGTCTGGGGGGGGGGGGTTCACTGATGTAAGGGGGGGCGTGAATACAGTAAGGTAGGGGGGCACTGATATAAAGGTTCCCCCTTATATCTATTAGACTGTAAGCTCTTCTGAGCAGGGCCCTCTTAAACCTCTTGTATTTTATCGTATTGTAACTGTATTGTCTCCTTTTATATTGTAAAGCGCTGTGTAAACTGTTGGCGCTATATAAATCCTGTATTATAATAATAATAAAATCAGTAACCCCCCACCCTTACATCAGCATTCCCCTTTACACCAAATTCTGCAGCATTCCCCTTTACATCAAATTTCCCCTTGCACTGTTAGGGGCTCTCTTGCAGACTCTGATGTAAGGGGAAACTCTGTGCTGGCTGGGTTATATTAACCTGACCTTGATGTTAAATGGAGAAATATGTTTTTTGACACTTTTGCTATAACTTAAACACATTGCTAATATACCCTATGTTTAATGATATTTGATAGAAGAGTAATTGGTTAGAGAAAATTCTAGAAACTGTGAATACATAGTTCATATGATTTAAGGCTCTCAATATATGCAATTTATGCAGTTAATTTCTATTGCTTGAACATCTCACATGAGCTGCCGTTTTGGAGCTGGACCCAGTCGTCTAGCCATTACTATTTGGCCCGTGTCAGAGTTGCTCAAATTCTTACACGTGTCCATTTTTTTCTGCTTTAAATACATCAATTTCACGGACAACATGTTAACTTGCTGCCTTATATATCCATACCTCCCAACTTTCTGAGATGGGAATGAGGGACACCTATCAGCAAAACAGTAAAAAAGAGAGCACTCACATAGCCACATCCGTAAATTTAAAGGGAAGACAAAAAATAATTTAATACTTGCTAGGTATTCCTGGGTCGGACTTTTAAGGTATACGAAACAATAGCGAAGTATAAAGAAATAACAATGTTTATTGAACAAATACAATATATGAATAGAGCTTTCCAAGAGTTAAAAATCATATATAATGATACAGAGTATACAGTGAGCCCTTGAGCGCCATCGACACAATTCTAATCTTTTTGGCTCTATACACCACCACAATGGATTTGAAATGAAACAAACATGATGTGCTTTAACTGCAGTGCAGGGACAGTTCTAAGCATGGGAAACCTGCGCCCCTTTACTGGCATACTATACACACCCCCCAGGTATGACATTTAAAGGAATATTACACTTTTATTGTTTCACTTTAAGCATTATTAAAATCACTGCTCCTGAAAAAAACAGCCGTTTTTAAAAGTTTTTTTTGCATTGATACATGTCAGTTGGGGCAGGACCCAGGTCCCCAAACACTTTTTATGACAATAACATGCATATAAGCCTTTAAAATTAGCACTTTTGATTTTGAAAGTTCGAGTCCCATAGACTTTAATAGGGTTCTAAAGTTCACATGAACTTTGGGTCTGTTCGCAGGTTCTGGTACGAACTGAACAGGGGGGTGTTCGGCTCATCCCTAATGATGGCTTGCTTCACTAATAGTGACAGCTCTTTGGATCTTATATTGAGAGTTGACAGCAACAGATTCCAAATGCAAATAGCACACTTGAAATGAACTCTGGACCTTTTATCTACTCCTTGTAAATGGGATAATGAGAGAATAACACACACCTGGCAATGGAACAGCTGAGCAGCCAATTGTCCCATTACTTTTGGTCCCTTAAAAAGTGGGAGGCACAAACTGTTGTAATTCACCTGATTTGGATGTAAATACCCTCAAATTAAAGCTAAAAATTCTGCAGTTAATGCACATCTTGTTCGTTTCATTTCAAATCCATTGTGGTGGTGTACAGAGCCAAAAAGATTAGAATTGTGTCGATGTCCCAATATTTATGGACCTGACTGTATGTATATACCACTCACTTTCAGATTCATTGTAACAAGATAATAAGTGTTATTCACTTTACCTGTCAGTAGTCATAATGTTATGGCTGATTGGTGTATCTTGTGTTCCAGATGGTCATGCTATAGTATTAATTGTGCATGAACAAACATCCTCCATGCTCATGAACTCCATTTGGAACCATAGCACAAAGCTGTGATGCAGCCACAACAAAATACTGTTACATAGCTCCCAACTGTCCCTGATTTCGAGGAACTGTCCCTGATTTTGAACAAAGTCCCTCTTTCCTCTTTATTTGTCCCTCATTTTGGTCTGACATATATAGTTGTATATACAATGCCCTTTTTTCTTTCAAAATGTGTCTCACAGTGTTAAACCTTTCATCCAATTTCTAAGTTGCTGCATTTGTAAATTCTAAAAGCCAATATAAAGGAATAGTAGTGGTAAAGAAAAAGTACTCGTGGGTTTAATTAATAATTTTTTTTGTATATTTCTTCTTTGAGAGGGGCGTGGCAGGGAGTGTGTCCTATGCCTACATACTTGTGCTAATAGGTGTCCCTCGTTCCTATCTCAAAAAGTTGGGAGGTATGCTGTTATGCTGCCCACCATGTTTCTGAAGCCTTACTAAAGCCACTGAAGTATTATAAAACACTAGGTAAGATACAAACTAATGGCACACATACATAAAACAGCATTCCAAATTACTAATTCTAGTAACTAGTATATAATAAAATGTTTAACAGAGAGGGACAAGTAAATATTGTATATGTTTATATAAGACAGCAACGGGGTACGAATATACACACACACACACACACACACACACATATTATAGGTACATTTATTCATAGGTAAATATTAATGATACACTAATGTCCTGGTCTCAGGGGCTGCCAACTGTCAGCAGATTTATAAACAGTTGGAATATGAGAGAGCAAGCCTGGCCAGCATCCCTCTCTGGGGTGTCCTTCCACTCAGTTGAGCAGACAAGCCCTCCAATCAGGATGCAGCAAACAGACCCCCTGTGGAAGTTCGTACATCTGTTCAAATCATTTCCCTGAAGTCAAGAGAGAGAAAATGGGCTGCTGGCAATAGCAGCAAAGACAGCATCACAGACATGGAAAGTTGACAAAGGCACGCTTTCCCCAGCACCCCAAGCACCACTCCCTCCATTTTGTGTCTTCTTCATGAATCATCCTTTCAGCTCTACCTCATCCTCCACAGATCTATATACGTATTTAATGACTTTGCTTTCTGGGTGCAGTGTTCTCATGTGTTGCTTTTAGATGTGTGTACGAGAGAACAGAGGAATAAGGATAAGAGGCAGACACTTTCATCTTATCCTGGCTCAGGAACGCTGATTACAACAGATCCACAGATGTGTCTGCGAGGGTCCCCAGTGACTACAAAAGCAGAACAATGGGATTTCACATGAGAGGCCAAATCAATCCAGGCTCCTAAGGATTTCTAGAACATTGGCATTCTTTAAAATCACCTGATGAAACCATTTCATAATACATAATGCTAATCACAAAAGTAAACCTGTCTTTCTTAAAGTGATTTTCCTTTTAAGGGTTGCTTCAAAGAATTAGAGGCTAAGTCCACCTTTTGCAAAAAAAAACAAAAAAAAAAAACATGTTTGCAGAACAAAAAAAACTGTGTTTATTTTTTATGTATTTATTTTTGTCTACAAAACATTTCAATGCACAGACTCATGTAGACTCTTTCTACAGCCCCTGGTCCATACCGAAATATGGGCCTTCAGGTACAGGGCTGCAGAAAGTTTGAATGAACTGTGATCACTGCACTGTTCCATTGAGGACTACAAGTCCTTCTGCCATTCATTCACAAATCTCTGCCAACGCAGCTCCACAAATTTCAAAAGTGACAGGAGCCACCAGGGATTAGAATACTGCAATCCTGCAGGGGAAAGGGGGGCGGGGGTGGTTTTGAACCATGTTACACTTAATATGGGTGTAACATACATGGTAAGAAAGGTGGAGTTAGCCTTTAACTTCTTTACTGCCAAAGCCATTTTTGTGTTTTTTGCACACGTTTAAAAAAATCACTTTTTGCCTGAAGATTACACAAAGCCCCCAAACATTATATAATTTTCTCAAAGCAGACACCCTAGAGAACAGAATAGTGGCAGTTCCACTTTTTATATTACACGTTATTACCACAAAGGTCTAGGGAATGCAAAATGTTTGTAAAAAAAGACACTAAAGTGAGGCCCGGAACGGAGAAAGAGAAAAGAAAAAGTAGTGTAGGGCCGGGCATGACAGTGTGTTAAGGGGAGACAATAAAGGGTTAATAGGTAAAGTGCTCAGAGGGGGTGCTGAGAGGGGCAGGGTGCGTGGGGGAGTGGTGATATTTAAGAGAGAGGCGGGGCCAGGCTGGGGGACAGTGAGCTGAGGAAAGAGAAAGGAGGAGGCAGTTTTTCTGTCACTGCTACTCCAACATGGCTGAGATAGATTCCAGGAGGCGGCGGCGAGCAGGGGCCCGGAATGGCACAGCCGGGTTGCCCCCTTGATAGAAGACCAAACGAGCGGGTCGGTGCAGGGAGGTGAGGCATCCCTACGCCTGCGGAGATCTCGGCCTCCAGTGCATTTTTCTCCAGGGCCTGCATCCAGGCCTGTGCGCCATCCCAGGAGCCCTCTGGGGGACCGATCCGCCATCCCACGGAGCCAGCAGACTGCCGCAGCGGGGCCTGGGCGGACTACGCGCCTCCGGCCTAGCTTGGTGGGCAGGGCCACGGCCATCATGGCGCCGCTTCCCTGCCGCAAATCGCAATATCGCTGCCTTAGCTGCTCCGAGGGCGGAGGCTCAGTGGAGGCTCAGTGGGGGAGAGTAGCAGGCATGGCCATCGGGTCGTTAACAGACAATGCCGGCAGCGCCGCGGGTGGGCGTGGCCTACCCGGGCATCGGGAATCAGGGCAAAATAGCGGAGGATGGAGATAGCAGGCCGGCCAGGGCCCAGCATACAAAGGCTGGCGCGGAACCACAGCAGGGGGCGGAGCCCCACAGCAGAGGGATTCCACAGCCTCCAGGACCTCTTCATCTGGAAGGCTAACAATGCCACCGGTCCCAGTCCAGGATGACAGGTCAGAAGGTGAGTTGTCGGAGGAGGAGCGGTGGCTGTTGGGGTTGCTCCTGGTCAGCCCGGTAAATTCACTAATGTTACTTGTTATTTGAATGCTATTGGGGTGGCGCACAGGGTGTACGGGGGTTCTGCTTGGCTAAGGTATGATGAACAGTTTAGACAGTGCAGGGCAGTTTGTCCGTCATAAAGACATTAGCCTGTGGATGCGACTTATGTTGTCGGCGAGGGCCCCGCCTCAGTTTCTTTTTCGGGGGGTTGGGGGTACACCTTCATCAGGACTGCCAGCCAGATGGGGGTGTTGGCAGTACGACGAGAGCTTCTGCAAGTTCGGGGGGTCCTGCCGATTTAAGCACGAGTGTTCAGGGTGTGGGGGGAGCCTATACATTGTCCCGGTGCTTCAAAAGAGGGAATCGTACCCGCGAGCTGTCTCACAAAAGGGACGACTTCGGTGAGGGGGGAAAGGATGCAGCCTTTCCTAAGTAGCAGCGATGCTGCTTGCCTCTGGTTTTCAGGACGGTTTTAAGATCCCGTGTTCATTGGCCGTGGTTCCACTGATGGCAAGAAATTTGAAATCAGCATGGCAGCAAGTGGTGGTTGGGGAAAAATTGGCAAAAGAGGTGGTGCTAGGCTGCATGGGGGGCCGTTCTCAGTTAAACCTTTGCCGGACCTGGTGGTGTCTCCATTGGGGGGGTGCCCAAGAAGGAACTGAACAAGTTCCGCCTCATTCACCACTTATCTTTCCCAAAAGGGGGTTCTGTCAATGATTTAATCGACCCTGACGTGTGCACTGTGTCCTATACTTTATTTGATGCGGCTGTCAGGTGGGTTAGGTGCTATGGAAAGGGGGCGCTTATGGCGAAATCAGACATAGAATCTTGCTTCCAGTTCATCCAGATAGCTTCCAGCTGCTGAGATGCTGCTGGCAGGAGCAGTTTACGTGGACCGATAGTCCCATGGGTTTCTCCATTTCTTAAGCCATGTTTGAGGCGTTCAGTTCTTTTTTAGAGTGGGTGGTTAGGGATGCGTCGGGCCTTGGATTCAGTCATATATTACTTAGATGACTTTCTTCCTCTGGTGTATGTGCGATCCTACTCTCTACGTTGCAGCACATTGCAGGACGGTTGGAGTGCCGCTGGCAGCCGAAAAAACAGAAGGCCCGACGACGGAACTTCGTTTTTTAGGCATTGTGATCGATTTGGTGGCAATGGAGTGCCGCCTGCCAAGAGGTAAGTTGGAGGCCTTACAGAAGGAAATTTGGGAGATCCAGGGACTGCGCAAAATACAGTTGAGGACTTTGCAGTCATTGCTGGGTAAGTTCAATTTCGCCCGCAGGATCATTCCAATGGGCTGTTGGCTGCTACAGCGGGGGGGGGACATCGGGAGGATTTGATGGTATGGTATGAGTTTTTGGCCTCATACAATGGCAGAGCGGTGTGGATGTCGGGGGGCAGGTGAGTAATTGGATGTGAATTGAATTGATGTGGAATTGGTCACGGACGTGGCAGGCTCCACAGGCTTTCTTTCAAGGGCAATGGAGTGCGGAACCTTGGCGCCAGTCTTGGGTGGAAGCGGGGTTCCTTCGTAACCTGGTGCTACTGGAACTTTTTCCAGTGGTGCTGGCTATGGAGTTGTGAGGTGAGTCATGCCGGAACCTGAAATTGAGATTGAATTGTGACAACATGGGCATGGTTCAAATGGTTAACCGTATGTCCACGTCATCACAACTGGTCATACGGCTACTGCATCATTTGGTGTTGCAATGCTTGCAATTGAACATTTTTCTTTATGCTGTTCATATCCCGGGCATCGACAACACGCTGTCTGACTCCTTGTCTCAAATTCAGTGGGACAAGTTCAGAGAACAAAAGGAAAGAATTCCCCCACGTTGGGGTTTTATTAAATAAAAATAATTAATAAATGACACCCAGGTTAGAACATGAGCTCCAATAGGATAAACAATTAAAATGACATGGATATACATTTAGCAGACTAATGTTCTCATATCGACATGTTAGTACAGTGTCTGTGGTACAGATGAGAGGGAGTCTCTGATGCGTTCCGACCCACAAAGGGTCTTCCTCAGAGGGACAGGTCCGCTATAAGAAACATAGTATTAAAGTCATTAACATAAAGTAGTTGCGCAGAGAGAAAAAAGGCTCTCCCATGAAAATGCAATACAGTTGTCCCATAATATTTACCACGGTTATGTTTATCCTGAAATAAGTGCAGTGTTCCCACCTGGAGATCCCAACTATGGAAAGCATCGTCCACCTTGCCGGGGGTATACCAGGGTGGTACGAATCCGTCAGAGGCCACATGAGTCTGGGAACATCAAAGGGTCTTACAAGAGGCCATGCTCCAAGAAGTCCTCTCCTCCCTCCCCACCCAGGGGGGGCGAGGGAATTGGAAGGAAGAAGATAGCCCAGAGGAGGATAGGAAAATATGTGGACAGTACCTGTGGACCTGTGGACACAGGTACTGTCCACATATTTTCCTATCCTCCTCTGGGCTATCTTTTTCCTTCCAATTCCCTCGCCCCCCTGGGTGGGGAGGGAGGAGAGGACTTCTTGGCGCATGGCCTCTTGTAAGACCCTTTGACGTCCTATTGTGAGCCCATCACAGCGTTTGACGGGTGGGCTTTTTGAACAGGACATGCAGGTGGAGGACCACAGGGTGTGTTTGCAGCTGCGCAAGTCCAAAACGGACCAGAGGGGTAGAGGGGTGGATGTGTTGTTGTTCTCATTGCCGGGGTCCAAGGTATGCCCTGTAGAAGCGGTAAGAGAATTTCTTAGGGTTAGACCTGATGGGGGGGGGGGGGAGCATTCCTGCACCATGAGGATGGGTCCTATTTGTCGAAGTTCCAGTTTATATCGGTGTTCCGGAAATGCCTAAAAGGGGCAGGGTTGGATTGGGCTGAATACGCTTCACACTTCTTCCACATCGGAGCAGCTACTGAAGCTGCCAGATGTTGGTTGGATGAGGCGGCTTGTTGCAGAGGATTGGTAGGTGGGAATCGAGGAGATTCTGTACTTACGTAAGACCTCAACTGGTGGTGGAGTAAAAAAAAAATGCATGCTGTGCTGTTGTTGATTAGGGGGTACATTGTTTTCTTGTTGATGCTACCTTTGTTTTGTTCGTCATTTCGTTTCAGATGGAGGGCCTATATGCCTCGTCTGGATCCTTGGTCACTCGTATGTTTGTTGGGGGGCCTGGAGAGGAGATGTGAGACCGGATGGCAGAGAGTTGGGTATCTCAAGGAAAGAGGCTTATGTTCGCTGGCTAGGGATACTGAAGGCGGCTGTGCAGAGGATTGGTAGGTGGGAATCGAGGAGATTCTGTACTTACATAAGACCTCAACTGGTGGTGGAGTAAAAAATAATGCATGCTGTGCTGTTGTTGATTAGGGGGGTACGTTGTTTTCTTGTTGATGCTACCTTTGTTTTGTTCGTCTTTTCGTTTCAGATGGTGGGTCTATACGCCTCGTCTGGATCCTTGGTCACTCGTATGTTTGTTGGGGGGCCAGGAGAGGAGATGCGAGACCGGATGGGTATCTCAAGGAAAGAGGCTTATGTTCGCTGGCTAGGGATACCAGGGATGATGTGGGGCAGGGTGGTAGCGGAAGTGGATCGTTATGCGCGGTTGGATAGACCGCCAGACGTTTTGGTTGTACATGCTGGGGGGGAATGATTTGGGGGTCCGAACGGTAAAGGAAGCTGAGCTCGGACGTCAAGTCAGATTTCATAAAACTTTGCACGGCTTTTCCTAACACTTTGCTGCTGTGGTCCGACATTGTTGCACGGAAGACGTGGCGCAGGGCAAGGTCCGTGGCGAGAATTAACAAGGCCCGCATACGTGTTAATATGGTGGTTGGGAGGTTTGTTGCTCGGAATGGGGGCATGGTAATCAGGCACATAGAATTAGAAACTAATTTGGGCCTGTATTTGCGTAGTGATGGAGTACACCTCTCGGATGTGGGGATTGATCTCTGGGCGCTGGGGCTGCAAGAAGGGATCCAGCGGGCCCTGCGGGTGTGGAGGGGCCCTTAAGGGTAAGGTGTTATCCTTGCGGGCTGTGGCAGTGTTTTTTTTTGATCTTTGATGGTGGCAGTAAACATATGTGATGAAAAGGGGTGGGGGGCTCATCGGTAGTATGTGCCCCTCCGGTATATTCCAGCAGAAAGGTTAATGGACTACTGTATTGGTTGCACTGCGGGAAGGGGGTTGTCTCTGAGTGGTTATACAGCTGGAGGCCTATCATTTTGGAAAAGGTCCCGCAGTGTATTGGTGGTATATGTGTTGGAATTCGGGGGTGCCCTCAAAGACTAACAGACTGGCATTAAAAGTTACTTACGGATGTTATATTTTTGTTATATATTTTTTATATTGGAGTTATTTATTTAGATTGTGTTAATAAAAGGCTGTGTAGCACTGACCCCTGAAGGAGCTGCTGTTTTTTATTGGGCTTACCGTCACCTTCTTCACCTCGTCTCTGTCTAGGGGTTCCCGTGGTAGATGGCCCAAAGAAATGTAGAAACTGACACTTTATCTTCCTTTTTTGGGTTTATTAAAAAAGATAAAACAGTCTATGTAGGGTAGAGGGTTGGGATGAAAGTTCAGGTATCTTTGGAACTGCTAAGATAGGAAGTCTCTCACTCTAGAAATCCAGAGAATTACCGTTTCACAGCTGGTGTCAGGAAAATCGCGGTTCCAGGCGACTGGTTGGCGCGCGCCGACGCATGCTGGTGTGCGCATCCCTGTGCGTGTTCCCGTGGGCGCGGGCTTGCCTGCGCGCACGCGCTCTAGCGTCCAGGGGCGCGCGCAGTGATTTGCATGCACCTGTGCGCGCTGTTGGCGCCAATTGGCCTATTTAATCAGGCAGCACCTGCTGGCTAGTGCTGCCTGCTGTCCTTGCACAAAAAAATGACATTTGTAAAGGAATAAAAAGAAGCCATTTAAAACCACTTGCGGCTTTAGGTTTGATCTTAATGTAGAATCTGAACAGGTACATTATGAAGTGTAGCTCCATCCAAAAAAATCTATTTTTAAGCTTTTTGGAGAACATAGGGAGGGGTTATCACCCCTGTAACATTTGCTGTCTTTGCACATCTGTTCAGAATATGTCACCTCACTTTCCGTCCCAATGACAATGTTTTTGGAAAAGTGGGGTTTTAATTGAAACAAGGATTGGTGATAAAGTATCAGTAGAGAGGAGATACCTTTTTCCCAAATTAAATCTAACAGGATAGAATTTCCCTTCCTAGGGGTAGATTTCCTCTCACTTCCTGTTTTCTCTTTCCAATTGCAAGTAGGAGTCGTTTGTAAGTTGGATGTTTGAAAGTAGGGGCCTGGCGTATATACTCTGCAGAAATTTGCCCTATTAGATGTTGGTGTAGCCACAAGACTGGTGGGCACAGGAATGGGCCCTGCTGTGAGTTAATAGATCAAGATTTGTAATTGCATGCACCTGTTGAACAGGGCAGAAAAATTGGGGGTGGTGGTGGTGGTGGTGGACGGTTTTGCCACAAGACTGTAAGCTCTCACAGTTACTCTTGGTGGGCGCAGGAATGGGCCCTGCTGTGAGTTATTAGATCAAGATTTGTAATTGCAAGCACCTGATGAACAGGGCAGAAAAATTGGGCCTTTGGCGGTGGTGGTGGACGGTGTTGCACAAGACTGTAGGCCCTCATAGTTACTCTTGGTGGGCGCAGGAATGGGCCCTGCTGTGAGTTATTAGATCAAGATTTGTAATTGCAAGCACCTGATGAACAGGGCAGAAAAATTGGGCCTTTGGCGGTGGTGGTGGACGGTGTTGCCACAAGACTGCAGGCCCTCATAGTTACTCTTGGTGGGCGCAGGAATGGGCCCTGCTGTGAACTATTAGATCAAGATTTGTAATTACCCGCCCCTGTTAAACAGGGGCTGAAAAATTGTGCCTTAGGCACTGGTGCTGTTGCCACAACACTGCAACCCCTCACAGAGACTGTACTTGGAGCACAGCAGTCACACGTGTTGCGAAGCATTTTTTTAAAAAATTGTAAGTACACGCCCCTGTTAAACAGGGGCTGAAAAATTGTGCCTTAGGCACTGGTGCTGGTGCCACAACACTGCAACCCGGCCCTCACAGAGACTGTACTTGGAGCACAGCAGTCACACGTGTTGCGAAGCATTTTTTTTAAAAATTGTAAGTACACGCCCCTGTTAAACAGGGGCTGAAAAATTGTGCCTTAGGCACTGGTGCTGGTGCCACAACACTGCAACACGGCCCTCACAGAGAATGTACTTGGAGCACAGCAGTCACACGTGTTGCGAAGCATTTTTTTAAAAATTGTAAGTTCACGCCCCTGTTAAACAGGGGCTGAAAATTTGTGCCTTAGGCACTGGTGCTGGTGCCACAACACTGCAACCGGCCCTCACAGAGACTGTACTTGGAGCACAGCAGTCACACGTGTTGCGAAGCATTTTTTTAAAAAAATTGTAAGTACACGCCCCTGTTAAACAGGGGCTGAAAAATTGTGCCTTAGGCACTGGTGCTGGTGCCACAACACTGCAACCCGGCCCTCACAGAGACTGTACGTGGAGCACAGCAGTCACACGTGTTGCGAAGCATTTTTTTAAAAAATTGTAAGTACCGCCCCTGTTAAACAGGGGCTGAAAAATTGTGCCTTAGGCACTGGTGCTGGTGCCACAACACTGCAACACGGCCCTCACAGAGACTGTACTTGGAGCACAGCAGTCACACGTGTTGCGAAGCATTTTTTTAAAAAATTGTAAGTACACGCCCCTGTTAAACAGGGGCTGAAAAATTGTGCCTTAGGCACTGGTGTGGTGGCATGGATCATTGAGGAGGAGGAAGAGGATAGTCAGTGAACATAAGAGGACAGTCACTCAGCATCAGCATAGGCAGTCTTGAAGGGATGTGACATTAAAAATTATTCGGTTATATCCGCCTCAGGTGCTGGTAGCTGGTGGTGATCCAAGACTGATTCATTTTGATGAATGTCAGTCGATCAAACGAGGCGGTGGACAGGCGCACCCTATGATCAGTCACAAATCCTCCAGCAGCACTGAATGTGCGTTCGGAAAGAACGCTGGAGGCAGGACAGGCCAGTAGCTCAATTGCATACTGTGCAAGCTCTGGCCAGTGATCCATCCTCAGGACCCAGTAAGCCAGAGGATTTTCGGTGGGAAAGGTGTCCAAGTCTGACCTTGCCCCAAGGTATTCCTGCACCATGTATATCAGACGCTGGCGATGGTTGCTGGAACCGATCATACCTTGGGGCTGCGGACTAAAAAATTGTCTGAACGCATCGGTCAGACGTCCACCTTCCCCACCGCTCCTTCTGCCACTGACCGAAGCCTCAGCAACTCGTCGCCAGGACCAGGAGTTTGTAGCCTCCCAGTTTCTGGGAACGCGTTGCACAGACCTTTCTGCAAGGCCTCCCTGAGATGTCTCATCCTCTGCTCCCTCTGCGACGGCAAGATAAGGTCCGCAACCTTACCCTTGTACGCGGATCAAGGAGAGTGGCCAGCCAGTAATGGTCCCTCTCCTTGATCCGAAGAACACGAGGATCCTTCCGCAGGCTTTGCAGGATCAGGGAGGCCATGCAGCGTAGGTTAGCTGAGGCATTCGGTCCGGAGTCTTCTGGGTCACTGAGGATGACATGATCGCCAGCCACCTCCTCCCAGCCACGTACAAGTCCACTGGCTTGTTGGGACTGTACATCATCCCTAAAAGACTGCTGCTGCTGATGCTGAGTGCCAGGCTCCACCTCCATGCTCACACAATCCTCCTCCTCCTCCTCCTCCTCCTCCTCCTCATCCTCTTCCTGTGTGATGGGTGGGACAGAAGGAACACTGTCCGGATAAAGGGGGCCTTGAGAGGCAAGGAAGTCCTCCTCTTCCTGCCTCTGTTCTGCCTCAAGTGCCCTGTCCATTATCCCACGCAGCGTATGCTCCAACAGGTGGACAAGAGGGACAGTGTCACTGATGCATGCACTGTCACTGCTCACCATCCTCGTGGCCTCCTCAAATGGTGAGAGGACAGTGCATGCATCCCTGATCATGCTCCACTGACGTGGGGAAAAAAAACCAAGCTCCCCTGACCCTGTCCTGGTGCCGTAGTCGCAAAGGTACTCATTGATGGCCCTCTGCTGCGTGTGCAGTCGCTGCAGCATGGCCAACGTTGAGTTCCACCTGGTGGGCATGTCAGATATTAGGCGGTTCTTGGGCAGGTTCAGCTCCTTTTGCAGCTCAGTCAGCGAGCACTGGCATTATAAGATCGGCGGAAATGCACACAGACTTTCCTGGCCTGCCTCAGGACATCCTGTAAGCCTGGGAACCTGCCCAAGAACCGCTGCACCACCAGGTTGAGGACGTGAGCCATGCAGGGCACATGGGTGAGCTGCCCCTGTCGCAGGGCGGAGAGGAGGTTGGTGCCATTGTCAGAAACGACCATTCCTGGCTTAAGCTGACGTGGCGTCAACCACCTCTCGGCCTGCCCCTGCAGAGCTGCCAGAACCTCTGGCCCAGTGTGGCTCCTGTCCCCCAAACACACCAGCGCAAGCACGGCATGGCATCTTTTTGCCTGCGTACTTGCGTAGCCCTTGTACGCCTACGGAGCACCGCTGGTTCCAAGGACAGAGCACTGGAGGAAGAAGAAGAGGAGGGGGGTGGAGGAGAGAGGTGTGTCACAACCAGTAGCAGTAGTCGCGTTTTGGAGGCGTGGTGGCGGAACAACCTCCAACACTACTGCACCTTGTCCTGCATCCCTCCCAGCTGCCAATAGAGTGACCCAATGGGCCGTGAAAGAAAGGTACCGTCCCTGTCCATGCCTGCTGGACCATGAGTCAGCGGTAATATGCACCTTACCGCTGACCGCCCTGTCCAGCGAGGCATGGACATTGCCCTCCACATGCCGGTAGAGAGACGGAATCGCCTTCCGCGAGAAAAAGTGGCGTTTGGGAACCTGCCACTGAGGAACCGCACATTGAACAAACTCACGGAAGGGGGCCGAGTCTACCAACTGAAAAGGCAGCAGTTGAAGTGCTAGCAATTTAGCAAGGCTAGCATTCAACCGCTGGGCATGTGGATGGCTGGGAGTGTACTTCTTTCTACGGTCCAGCAGCTGGGGCAGGGAAATTTGCCTGCTGCATTCGGACGTCGGTGTACTGCAAGTACTTGGTTGTGACACACTGAATTCTACACCTTCAGTCCTCTCAGAGCAGCTTTCAGAGAGGACTGAAGGTGTAGTGGGGATGGAGATCCCAGCTGAGGAGGAGCAAGGAGAGGTCCGCTTAGTTCTTTGGTGTGGGTCTTTTATGTGTGCCTGCCAACGAGCTGCATGGCAGGTCGCCATATGTCTGGTCATGCTTGTCGTGCCCAAGCGGCTGATGTTTTGGCCACGCGAGATACGCTTGAGACAAATATTGCAAATAGCAGTGGTGCGATCTGCTGCACTCGTCTCAAAAAAGGCCCACACCAAAGAACTTTTCTGATAACGTGCAGAGGCAGCGCCCTGCACAGGCGGAGCTCTGCGGTGTTGTACAGTTGCTGTGCTGGCCTCTACCTGGCCTCCAGGGGGCATCCTGCCTCGTTGGACATGTGACGCCGCATCCTCCTCCTCCTCGTCCTCCTCCTCATCCTCTCTCCCTTGAGGCACCCACGTGGAGTCAGTGACCTCATCATCCCCTCCCTCTTCACCACTAGAGCAAACCTGGCAGTAAGCTGCAGCTGGTGGAACTGTACTGCCAGATTCCTCAAGCTGGGTATCGTCATCCGAGCCTTCGAATCGTTGGGCATCCTCCTGGAGCATGTACCCAACACTGTGCTCAAAGAGTTCGGGGGACTCCTCAGGAGGACATGGTGGGTCTAGGGAAGGGGTGGCTGATGATGCTCTGTCAGTACCCTGAGCCTGGGTGAGAGAGGATGAGGAGGATGAGGAGGGCTTGGTCATCCATTCTACCAAGCCTTCAGCATGATGCGGCTCCACATGTCCAGCTGCCGAAAACAAAGACGCACGTGTCCCATGGCCACGTGCTGATGACGATGCACGACCACGTCCACGTCCACGGCCACGTCCACTAGAAACAGAGCCTGCCTGCCCTGTGTTCTTGGCTCTGCACGCTCTGCCTCCCCTTGGCGGTCTTCCAGCCATTGTAGTCGGTAGTCCTGTGGGTGCTGCTGAGAAGAAAATATAGGAGCTCTGTGTGATGCCACTAACACACTAGAAGTCCTATGGGTGCTTCTGCAAAGAAAATAGAGGAGCTCTGTGTGATGCCACTAACACACTAGAAGTCCTGTGGGTGCTTATGCAAAGAAAATAGAGGAGCTCTGTGTGATGCCACTAACACACTAGAAGTCCTGTGGGTGCTTCAGCAAAGAAAATAGAGGAGCTCTGTGTGATGCCACTAACACACTAGAAGTCCTGTGGGTGCTGCTGAGAAGAATATATAGGAGCTCTGTGTGATGCCACTAACACACTAGAAGTCCTGTGGGTGCTTATGCAAAGAAAATAGAGGAGCTCTGTGTGATGCCACTAACACACTAGAAGTCCTGTGGGTGCTTCTGAGAAGAAAATATAGGAGCTCTGTGTGATGCCACTAACACACTAGAAGTCCTATGGGTGCTTCTGCAAAGAAAATAGAGGAGCTCTGTGTGATGCCACTAACACACTAGAAGTCCTGTGGGTGCTTATGCAAAGAAAATAGAGGAGCTCTGTGTGATGCCACTAACACACTAGAAGTCCTGTGGGTGCTGCTGAGAAGAATATATAGGAGCTCTGTGTGTGATGCCACTAACACACTGGAAGTCCTATGGGTGCTTCTGCAAAGAAAATAGAGGAGCTCTGTGTGATGCCACTAACACACTAGAAGTCTATGGGTGCTTCTGCAAAGAAAATAGAGGAGCTCTGTGTGATGCCACTAACACACTAGAAGTCCTGTGGGTGCTTCTGCAAAGAAAATAGAGGAGCTCTGTGTGATGCCACTAACACACTAGAAGTCCTGTAGGTGCTTCTGCAAAGAAAATATGAGCTCTGTGTGATGCCACTAACACACTAGAAGTCCTGTGGGTGCTTCTGCAAAGAAAATAGGAGCTCTGTGTGATGCCACTAACACACTAGAAGTCCTGTGGGTGCTTCTGCAAAGAAAATAGAGGAGCTCTGTGTGATGCCACTAACACACTAGAAGTCCTGTGGGTGCTTATGCAAAGAAAATAGAGGAGCTCTGTGTGATGCCACTAACACACTAGAAGTCCTGTGGGTGCTTATGAGAAGAAAATATAGGAGCTCTGTGTGTGTTGCCACTAACACACTAGAAGTCCTATGGGTGCTGCTTAGAAGAATATATAGGAGCTCTGTGTGATGCCACTAACACACTGAAGTCCTATGGGTGCTTCTGCAAAGAAAATAGAGGAGCTCTGTGTGATGGGACTAACACACTTCAAGTCCTATAGGTGCTTCTGGGAAGAAAATATAGCTCTGTGTGTGTGATGGGACTAACACACTTCAAGTCCTATAGGTGCTTCTGGGAAGAAAATATAGCTCTGTGTGTGTGATGGGACTAACACACTTCAAGTCCTATAGGTGCTTCTGGGAAGAAAATATAGCTCTGTGTGTGTAATGGGACTAACACACTTCAAGTCCTATAGGTGCTTCTGGGAAGAAAATATAGCTCTGTGTGTGTAATGGGACTAACACACTTCAAGTCCTATAGGTGCTTCTGGGAAGAAAATATAGCTCTGTGTGTGTGATGGGACTAACACACTTCAAGTCCTATAGGTGCTTCTGGGAACAAAAATATAGCTCTGTGTGTGTGATGGGACTAACACACTTCAAGTCCTATAGGTGCTTCTGGGAACAAAATATAGCTCTGTGTGTGTAATGGGACTAACACACTTCAAGTCCTATAGGTGCTTCTGGGAAGAAAATATAGCTCTGTGTGTGTAATGGGACTAACACACTTCAAGTCCTATAGGTGCTTCTGGGAAGAAAATATAGCTCTGTGTGTGTAATGGGACTAACACACTTCAAGTCCTATAGGTGCTTCTGGGAACAAAATATAGCTCTGTGTGTGTAATGGGACTAACACACTTCAAGTCCTATAGGTGCTTCTGGGAAGAAAAATATAGCTCTGTGTGTGTAATGGGACTAACACACTTCAAGTCCTATAGGTGCTTCTGGGAACAAAATATAGCTCTGTGTGTGTAATGGGACTAACACACTTCAAGTCCTATAGGTGCTTCTGGGAACAAAATATAGCTCTGTGTGTGTAATGGGACTAACACACTTCAAGTCCTATAGGTGCTTCTGGGAAGAAAATATAGCTCTGTGTGTGTAATGGGACTAACACACTTCAAGTCCTATAGGTGCTTCTGGGAAGAAAATATAGCTCTGTGTGTGTAATGGGACTAACACACTTCAAGTCCTATAGGTGCTTCTGGGAACAAAATATAGCTCTGTGTGTGTAATGGGACTAACACACTTCAAGTCCTATAGGTGCTTCTGGGAAGAAAATATAGCTCTGTGTGTGTAATGGGACTAACACACTTCAAGTCCTATAGGTGCTTCTGGGAAGAAAATATAGCTCTGTGTGTGTAATGGGACTAACACACTTCAAGTCCTATAGGTGCTTCTGGGAAGAAAATATAGCTCTGTGTGTGTAATGGGACTAACACACTTCAAGTCCTATAGGTGCTTCTGGGAAGAAAATATAGCTCTGTGTGTGTAATGGGACTAACACACTTCAAGTCCTATAGGTGCTTCTGGGAAGAAAATATAGCTCTGTGTGTGTAATGGGACTAACACACTTCAAGTCCTATAGGTGCTTCTGGGAAGAAAATATAGCTCTGTGTGTGTGTAATGGGACTAACACACTTCAAGTCCTATAGGTGCTTCTGGGAACAAAATATAGCTCTGTGTGTGTAATGGGACTAACACACTTCAAGTCCTATAGGTGCTTCTGGGAAGAAAATATAGCTTGGTGTGTGTAATGGGACTAACACACTTCAAGTCCTATAGGTGCTTCTGGGAAGAAAATATAGCTCTGTGTGTGTAATGGGACTAACACACTTCAAGTCCTATAGGTGCTTCTGGGAAAGAAAATATAGCTCTGTGTGTGTAATGGGACTAACACACTTCAAGTCCTATAGGTGCTTCTGGGAACAAAATATAGCTCTGTGTGTGTAATGGGACTAACACACTTCAAGTCCTATAGGTGCTTCTGGGAAGAAAATATAGCTCTGTGTGTGTAATGGGACTAACACACTTCAAGTCCTATAGGTGCTTCTGGGAAGAAAATATAGCTCTGTGTGTGTAATGGGACTAACACACTTCAAGTCCTATAGGTGCTTCTGGGAACAAAATATAGCTCTGTGTGTGTAATGGGACTAACACACTTCAAGTCCTATAGGTGCTTCTGGGAAGAAAATATAGCTCTGTGTGTGTAATGGGACTAACACACTTCAAGTCCTATAGGTGCTTCTGGGAAGAAAATATAGCTCTGTGTGTGTAATGGGACTAACACACTTCAAGTCCTATAGGTGCTTCTGGGAGAAAATATAGCTCTGTGTGTGTGTAATGGGACTAACACACTTCAAGTCCTATAGGTGCTTCTGGGAACAAAATATAGCTCTGTGTGTGTAATGGGACTAACACACTTCAAGTCCTATAGGTGCTTCTGGGAACAAAAATATAGCTCTGTGTGTGTAATGGGACTAACACACTTCAAGTCCTATAGGTGCTTCTGGGAACAAAATATAGCTCTGTGTGTGTAATGGGACTAACACACTTCAAGTCCTATAGGTGCTTCTGGGGAAGAAAATATAGCTCTGTGTGTGTGATGGGACTAACACACTTCAAGTTCTATAGGTGCTTCTGGGAAGAAAATATAGCTCTGTGTGTGTAATGGGACTAACACACTTCAAGTCCTATAGGTGCCTCTGGGAACAAAATATAGGAGCTCTGCCTGCCTGCCACGAACACACTACAAGTCTATAGGTGCTTCTGGTAACAAAATATAGGAGCTCTGCCTGCCTGCCACGAACACACTACAAGTCCTATAGGTGCTTCTGGTAACAAAATATAGGAGCTCTGCCTGCCTGCCACGAACACACTACAAGTCCTATAGGTGCTTCTGGTAACAAAATATAGTAGCTCTGCCTGCCTGCCACGAGCACACTACAAGCCCCTCTTTCTCAATCAATCTTTGTAACTGAATCTATCTAACTCAATCTCTGTAAGTGAATCTCTCTAACTATCTAAATGCAGCAGAGTGTCACAGAATCAGCCTGCTCAATCTGCGCCGGAACAGCATGTGACCGGCGCAGACGGCGTGGCGGCGTTTTATAGGGGGGGGCGTGTACTACAGCCCCTGAGCTGTAATTGGCTACAGGCGTCCTGCCTGTAGCCAATTATGGCTCTTCGAGTTTCCGGGGCTGTGATTGGCCAAGCATGCGGGGTCACAGTGCATGCTTGGCCAATCATCAGCCAGCAATGCACTGCGTCGGCCGCGCCGGCCGCAATGCATTGCGGGGCCGCTCGCATCACACGAACGTGATGCGAGCGGCCAAAATAGTTCTGGGCTCGCCGAGCGAGCGAACGCCGGTGCTCGATGCGAACGTGGGTTCGCATCGAGCACCGGGCCCATCCCTACCCACCACTATCCCTCTTCCGCTGAGTGACATGTGTCTGCCTACCATTACTTCACCCTGCTACCAGTGAACTCTGCATACCGATACCTCACCCTGCCATTGGTGAACTCTGCTTACCTGTACTTCATCTTGCCACCAGCGGACCTCCATTACCAACTTCCGGAACCCCTCTATCAGGCTCCCTTACCCTTCCTGACTCCCTCTGTCCAATTGGACTCATCTGTCAGGTACGTGTCACGCTTGATAGCTGGATTCTCACAACCACCGGATAGACCTCCTCTCACTAGGCCGAGCAGCCGGTGGAGCGTTAGGTAAAGCAAAGTCTCTGCCACAGACTTGGTTGTAGAACACTTGAGAATAAAGTCTCTGCCACAGACTTGGTTGTAACTGAGGGACTCAGACAAATTTAGAGAGCCATCATACGTTACCAGTATCTTGCAGCCGGTCCGGCGATACCGTATGAGTGTGGATCTATTTAGTGTCCTTCAACTGAGCCTCCAGGCTCCTTCTGAGAAGCCAGCCTTAGCGCATGGCTTTCTCCCGAAGAGTCCTCCCTGGATGCTTCTCCAGTTGCTGGGCCTCTCCTAGCCGAGACGGCACCGGACCACTTTTGAATAATTTGGCCCCGAAATCCATTCAGACCTGTCCCTGCAGTTGCTTCGCCTTGGGCCATCCAGCCCCGAGACTCAAAATTGCATGGATCCGCATCCCAGACCAGGAGGGCTGGTCAGGAAGACCAGGACCAAACAGACAGAAGATATCTTCTGGACTGGACCGGAACCCCGTAACACGTGATCTCAGTACCTTAAATACAGTGGTGTGAAAAAGTGTTTGCCCCCTTCCTCATTTCCTGTTCCTTTGCATGTTTGTCACACTTAAGTGTTTCGGAACATCAAACCAATTTAAACAATAGTCAAGGACAACACAAGTAAACACAAAATGCAATTTGTAAATGAAGGTGTTTATTATTAAAGGTGAAAAAAAATCCAAACCATCATGGCCCTGTGTGAAAAAGTGATTGCCCCCCTTGTTAAAACATACTATAACTGTGGTTGTCCACACCTGAGTTCAATTTCTCTAGCCACACCCAGGCCTGATTATTGCCACACCTGTTCACAATCAAGGCATCACTTAAATAGGAGCTGCTTGACACAGTAAGGTCCACCAGAAGATCCTTAAAAGCTACACATCATGCCGAGACCCAAAGAAATTCAGGAACAATTGAGAAAGAAAGTAATTGAGATCTATCAGTCTGGAAAGGGTTATAAAGCCATTTCCAAAGCTTTGGGAATCCAGCGAACCACAGTGAGAGCCATTATCCACAAATGGCGAAGACATGGAACAGTGGTGAACCTTCCCAGGAGTGGCCGACTGCCCAAAATTACCCCAAGAGCGCAGCGACGACTCATCCAAGAGGTCACAAAAGACCCCACAACAACGTCCAAGGAACTGCAGGCCTCACTTGCCTCAGTTAAGGTCAGCGTTCATGCCTCCACCATCAGGAAAAGACTGGGCAAAAATGGCCTGCATGGCAGAGTTCCAAGGAGAAAACCACTGCTGAGCAAAAAGAACATCAAAGCTCGTCTCAATTTCTCCACAACACATCTTGATGATCCCCAAAACTTTTGGGACAACATTCTGTGGACCGATGAGACAAAAGTGGAACTCTTTGGAAGGTGTGTGTCCAAGTATATCTGGCGTAGAAGGAACACTGCATTTCAGAAAAAGAACATTATACCAACAGTAAAATATGGTGGTGGTAGTGTGATGGTCTGGGGGCTGTTTTGCTGCTTCAGGACCTGGAAGACTTGCCGTGATAAAAGGAACTATGAATTCTGCTGTCTACCAAGAGATCCTGAAGGAGAATGTCCGACCATCTGTTCGTGTACTCAAGCTGAAACGAACTTGGGTTCTGCAGCAGGACAATGATCCTAAACACACCAGCAAGTCCACCACCGAATGGCTGAAGAAAAACAAAATGAAGATTTTGGAGTGGCCTAGCCAAAGTCCTGACCTGAATCCTATTGAGATGTTGTGGTATGACCTTAAAAAGGCCGTTCATGCTCGAAAACCCTCTAATGTAACTGAATTAGGACAGTTCTGCAAAGATGAGTGGGCCAAAATTCCTCCAGGACGCTGTAAAAGCCTCATTGCACGTTATCGCAAACGCTTGGTTGCAGTTGTTGCTGCTAAGGGTGGCCCAACCAGTTATTAGGTTTAGGGGGCAATCACTTTTTCACACAGGGCCATGATGGTTTGGATTTTTTTTCACCTTTAATAATAAACACCTTCATTTACAAATTGCATTTTGTGTTTACTTGTGTTGTCCTTGACTATTGTTTAAATTGTTTGATGTTCCGAAACACTTAAGTGTGACAAACATGCAAAGGAACAGGAAATGAGGAAGGGGGCAAACACTTTTTCACACCACTGTATCTTCTCCCAGAATTCACAGCAGGATGACACTCCCACTGGGCTGGTTCCGAGAGAAAGAAAGGTATCCAATACATCCAGCTAAACTGCATTCTCACACTTTCCGGCGGTGACAGCGACACCTGCGGCCAAGGAGGACCCAGTGTAATTCCAGCCAGATTGATACTGAGACCATAATTTGGCATAATTAACCCCAAAACCCAACTATGGTTTTAGGAACATTAACTTTGAAAATACATAGCGTATGCTCGTCAGGAGCCAGCGCTACAGCTGTTATGGCCATTTATACTCCAAAAATCAAGGTGTGGTCTCATCATTTGAGGAGGGTAAGAAATGGGGTGTTGGAATACAAGTGGTATAGCAGTAAGAGGTAGGTTGGGTACCTCTGGACTACACTGGTCAAGTGAGGCTCGGAACGGAGAAAGAAAATAAAAGTAGTGTAGGGCCGGTGGCGCATGCACGGACGCCTAGGTGGACGGTAATGCCGGCTTAGAGCTCCGCTCTTGTGACGACCGCGCCGGAGGACTACAGGTCACAGAGGTCCTTATTGTCACCAGAAACGGTTGACAAAGATACCCCACAGCTTCAGGCACCTGGTGAGATGGTTCTTTGGGGACAAAATTGAAATTTAAAACCGATATCAGTAAAGATAAAGCGCAGCCCTTTTGCCACCCTCAGACCTTGGCTTTCATCGTGCGAGATTCTGATGATGGCTTTGGATCCCCTAGGAGTCCTTTGTCTACTCCTAGGAGTTGCTCCCATACCCTATTGATTTTGTATTGCTTACATTCACAATTCTCTGATATTAGGGTTATTTTATCAATCTATGTTTTTCCTTACTCTATCCTTTCTTTTCTTCTCTCTTCTCTCGAGTTGGTGACCTTTACTCTAAGTTTGGGTCACATTACATACTGTAAGCTTATTTATTCGGTCTTGTTATGGCCCCCATAAATATTTTATCTCTTAATGTACAAGGATTTAATATCCCACAAAAACGAACGAAAGCGATGAGCTCCTTTTCAGTCAAGAAGGCACACATAATCTGTTTACAGGAAACCCACTTTATTGATAAAACTGAACCTAAATTTCTTTCATCCTCATACCCACAATTTTTTACTGCCTCCACCAAGGTCAAACAACGTGGTGGAGCAAAATTCTCTCCTTCCTATCCCAATAATTGTTTTAGAGGATGCTCTTCCCCCGGTACTCATCTTCACATATGGTGGGATTGTCCAGTGGTGCAAGAATTTTGGAATAATATTTTCGCAATAGCCTCCAAAGCTTTAGATACCTATGTTGCACCGGATCCAGCTATTGCACTCTTAAATCGTAAACCAGACTTACTCACCCATGTACAATTCAAATTACTTATACATATTAGCACGGCGGCCAAACAAACCATAGCTAAGGCTTGGAAAGCAAAAACTTTAATAGTGGCAGAGGCCAAACACAGATTGAATAAAGCTCTAATTTTTGCTAAAATGACAGCTACTGAAGACAATAACAAATTCCGTATGATTTGGCAACCCTGGGTTACTCATTTCTTTCCTTATGACTTTGACCAGTCATTGTTGTTACCATATTAAAATCCTTGTGTCTCATTTATTTTTCTGTAACATTTACATATAAGTGCCGGGTCACCACCTTGAGAGACTCTACTTCTTTTCTTCTCTCTCTTCCTTTTCCTTTCTTCTTCATTTTTCATTCATTTTTACTCACATGTATGGATGGGCACGGTGTTCGAGTCGAACCCACGTTCGAATCGAGCACCGGGCGTTCGCCTGCTCGGCGAGCCCAGAACTATTTGGGCCGTTAGCATTACATTCGTGTGATGCGAGCGGCCCGCAATGCATTGCGCCAGTCACAGTGCATTGCTGGCTGATGATTGGCCAAGCATGCACTGTGACCCCGCATGCTTGGCCAATCACAGTGCCGGCAGCGAGGAGAGCATCAATTGGCTACAGGCAGGACGCCTGTAGCCAATTATAGCTCAGGGGCGTTAGTACACGCCCCACTCTATAGAAGGAAGCCGAGCCGGCGGCCTAGTGCACTCTGTTCCGGCTGTGATTGTGTGATATAGGCAGACTGCTGATGCTGATGCTGATTCATTATCATTACCATTACTACTGAATAGTGAATATTGATCATTTGAATATATATTCATTCTGCTGATTGCACTGCTGCTGAGTGGTGACATTATCTGCTGCTGAGTCTAACTGCTGTGATTCTGGGGATTAGTCTGGTGTGTGCGTGCTGTTAGTACAGCATTGCAGTATCACCTTCTGGCCTATTGTGATCTAAGGCAGGCAGGCATTTATAGGAGCTAGCGTGTGTGTGTGCGGTGTTAGTACCGCACACATAAAACCATCTCAGTCACTCTATCTGCTATAAGGCCCAGTTGTTGTCATATAAGGCAGCCTTTATCTGCCATAAGGCCCAGTTGTTGTCATCGAAGGCAGCCAGGCATCTCCAGGAGCTAGCATGTGTGTGCTGTGTTAGTACCGCACAGATGAATCCACCTCAGCCTCTCTATCTGCCATAAGGCCCAGTTGTTGTCATATAAGGCAGCCAGGCATCTCCAGGAGCTAGCGTGTGTGTGCTGTGTTAGTACCGCACACATAAAAACCACCTCAGCCTCTCTATCTGCCATAAGGCCCAGTTGTTGTCATATAAGGCAGCCTCTATCTGCCGTAAGGCCCAGTTGTTGTCATCGAAGGCAGCCAGGCATCTCCAGGAGCTAGCGTATGTGTGTGTGCGCTGTGTTAGTACCGCACACATAAAACCACCTCAGCCTCTCTATCTGCCATAAGGCCCAGTTGTTGCCATATAAGGCAGCCTCTATCTGCCATAAGGCCCAGTTGTTGTCATCGAAGGCAGCCAGGCATCTCCAGGAGCTAGCGTGTGTGTGTGTGCTGTGTTAGTACCGCACACATAAAACCACCTCAGCCTCTCTATCTGCCATAAGGCCCAGTTGTTGTCATATAAGGCAGCCTCTATCTGCCGTAAGGCCCAGTTGTTGTCATCGAAGGCAGCCAGGCATCTCCAGGAGCTAGCGTGTGTGTGCTGTGCTAGTACAGCACACATAAAACCACTTCAGCCTCTCTATCTGCCATAAGGCCCAGTTGTTGTCATATAAGGCAGCCTCTATCTGCCGTAAGGCCCAGTTGTTGTCATCGAAGGCAGCCAGGCATCTCTAGGAGCTAGCGTGTGTGTGTGTGCTGTGTTAGTACAGCACACATAAAACCACCTCAGCCTCTCTATCTGCCATAAGGCCCAGTTGTTGTCATCTAAGGCAGCCTCTATCTGCCGTAAGGCCCAGTTGTTGTCATCAAAGGCAGCCTCTATCTGCCGTAAGGCCCAGTTGTTGTCATCTAAGGCAGCCTCTATCTGCTGTAAGGCCCTGTTGCTGTCATCTAAGGCAGCCATCTGCAGGAGTTAGTGTGTACACTAACCACTACAATGCCTGGAAGACCGCCAAGGAGAGGCAGACAGTTCAGAGGCAAGAACACAGGGCAAGCAGGCTCTGTTTCTAGAGACAACAGTGCTGGTCGTGGACGTGGACGTGGTCATGCATCGTCATCAGCACGTGGCCATGGGACACGCTTGTCCTTGTTTTCGGCAGCTGGACATGTTGAGCCGCATCATGTCGAAGGCTTGGTAGAATGGATGACCAAGCCCTCCTCATCCTCCTCATCCTCTCTCATCCTCTCTACTGGCAAAGCAGCTGCTAACGCGTACTCAATGGCATCATCAGGCACCCCTTCCTTAGACCCACCATGTCCTCCTGAGGAGTCCCCCGAACTGTTTGAGCACAGTGTTGGGTACATGCTCCAGGAGGATGCCCAACGTTTTGAAGGCTCGGATGATGATACCCAGCTAGAGGAAGGCAGTAGCGTGAGGGCAGAGAGAGGGGATGCTCAAGGACAGCAATCTGGCAGTCATGTTCCACTAGCTGCAGCTTACTGCCAGGTTTGCTCCAGTGGTGAAGAGGGAGGGGATGATGAGGTCACTGACTCCACGTGGGTGCCTGAAGGGAGAGAGGAGGAGGAGGAGGAGGAGGAGGCGGCGGCACATGTCCAACGAGGCAGGATGCCCTCCGGAGGCCAGCTAGAGGCCAGCACACCAACTGAATCACACCACAGAGCTCTGCCTGTGCAGAGCGCTGCCTCTGCACGTTATCACAAAAGTTCTTTGGTATGGGCCTTTTTTGAGACGAGTGCATCAGATCGCACCACTGCTATTTGCAACATATGTCTCAAGCGTATCTCGCGTGGCCAAAACATCAGCCGCTTGGGCACCACAAGCATGACCAGACATATGTCGACCTGCTATGCAGCTCGTTGGCAAGCGCACATTAAAGACCCACACCAAAGAACAAAGTGGACCTCTTCTTGCTGCTCATCAGCTGGGATCTCCAACCCCACTATATCTTCAGTCCTCTCTGAAAGCTGCTCTGAGAGGAATGAAGGTATAGAATTAGGTGTGTCACAGCCAAGTACTTGCGGGCACTCTGTTAGCAGTACACCAACGTCCGATTCCACCAGGCAAATTTCCCTGCCCCAGCTGCTGGACCGTCGAAAGAAGTTTACTCCCAGCCATCCACATGCCAGCGGTTGAATGCTAGCTTGGCTAAATTGCTAGCACTTCAACTGCTGCCTTTTCAGTTGGTAGACTCGGCCTCCTTCCGTGAGTTTGTTCAATGTGTGGTTCCTCAGTGGCAGGTTCCCAAACGCCACCTTTTCTCACGGAAGGCGATTCCGGCTCTCTACCGGCATGTGGAAGGCAATGTCCATGCCTCGATGGACAGGGCGGTCAGCGGTAAGGTGCATATTACCGCTGACTCATGGTCCAGCAGGCATGGACAGGGATGTTACCTGTCTTTCACGGCCCATTGGGTCACTCTATTGGCAGCTGGGAGGGATGCAGGACAAGGTGCAGTAGTGTTGGAGGTTGTTCCGCCACCACGCCTCCAAAATGCTACTACTGGTTGTGACACACCTCTCTCCTCCACCCCCTCCTCTTCTTCTTCCTCCATGGCCTCTTCGAGTGCTCTGTCCTCAGAACCAGCGGTGCTCCGTAGGCGTACAAGGGGCTACACGAGTACGCAGGCAAAAAGATGCCATGCGTGCTTGCGCTGGTGTGTTTGGGGGACAGGAGCCACACTGGGGCAGAGGTTCTGGCAGCTCTGCAGGGGCAGGCCGAGAGGTGGTTGACGCCACGCCAGCTTAAGCCAGGAATGGTGGTTTGTGACAATGGCACCAACCTCCTCTCCGCCCTGCGACAGGGGCAGCTGACCCATGTGCCCTGTATGGCTCACGTCCTCAACCTGGTGGTGCAGCGGTTCTTGGGCAGGTACCCAGGCTTACAGGATGTCCTGAGGCAGGCCAGGAAAGTCTGTGTGCATTTCCGCCGATCGTATAATGCCAGTGCTCGGCTAGCTGAGCTGCAAAAGGAGTTGAACCTGCCCAAGAACCGCCTTATATGTGACATGCCCACCAGGTGGAACTCAACGTTGGCCATGCTGCAGCGACTGCACACGCAGCAGAGGGCCATCAATGATTACCTGTGCGACTACAGCACCAGGACAGGGTCAGGGGAGCTTGGATTTTTTTCCCCACGCCAGTGGAGCATGATCAGGGATGCATGCACTGTCCTGTCACCATTTGAGGAGCCACGAGGATGGTGAGCAGTGCATGCATCAGTGACACTGTACCTCTTGTCCACCTGTTGGACCATACGCTGCGTGGGATAATGGACAGGGCACTTGAGGCAGAACAGAGGCAGGAAGAGGAGGACTTCCTTGCCTCTCAAGGCCCCCTTTATCCAGACAGTGTTCATTCTCTCCCACCCATCACACAGGAAGAGGATGAGGAGGAGGAGGAGGAGGAGGAGGATCGTGTGAGCATGGAGGTGGAGCCTGGCACTCAGCATCAGCAGCAGCAGTCTTTTAGGGATGATGTACAGTCCCAACAAACCAGTGGACTTGTACGTGGCTGGGAGGAGGTGGCTGGCGATTATGTCGTCCTCAGTGACCCAGAAGACTCCGGACCGAATGCCTCAGCTAACCTGCGTTGCATGGCCTCCCTGATCCTGCAAAGCCTGCGGAAGGATCCTCGTATTCTTCGGATCAAGGAGAGGGACCATTACTGGCTGGCCACTCTCCTTGATCCACGGTACAAGGGTAAGGTTGCGGACCTTATCTTGCCGTCGCAGAGGGAGCAGAGGATGAGACATCTCAGGGAGGCCTTGCAGAAAGGTCTGTGCAATGCGTTCCCAGAGACTGGGAGGTTACAAACTCCTGGTCCTGGACGACGAGTTGCTGAGGCTTCGGTCAGTAGCAGAAGGAGCGGTGGGGAAGGTGGACGTCTGACCGATACGTTCAGACAATTTTTTAGTCTGCAGCCCCAAGGTATCATCGGCTCCAGCAACCATCGCCAGCGTCTGATATACATGGTGCAGGAATACCTAGGGGCAAGGTCAGACTTGGACACCTTTCCCACCAAAAATCCTCTGGCTTACTGGGTCTTGAGGATGGATCACTGGCCAGAGCTTGCACAGTATGCAATTGAGCTACTGGCCTGTCCTGCATCCAGCGTTCTTTCCGAACGCACATTCAGTGCTGCTGGAGGCTGTCACCGATCACAGGGTGCGCCTGTCCACCGACTCGGTTGATCAACTGACCTTCATAAAGATGAATCAGTCTTGGATCACCACCAGCTACCAGGCACCTGAAGTGGAAATAACTGAATAATTTATAATGTCACATCCCTTCAAGACTGCCTATGCTGATGCTGAATGACTGTCCTGTTATGTTCACCGACTATCCTCTTCCTCCTCCTCAATGATCCATTCTTTGATAGCTTGGAAGAACATTTTTGTTTCTGGGTGCCACCACACCAGTGGCTAAGGCCCAATTTTTCAGCCCCTGTTTAACAGGGGCGTGTAATTACAATTTTTTATGCAATGCATTGCAACAGGTCTCATTGCTGTGCTCAGAGTACAGTATCTGTGAGGGGTTGCAGTGTTGTGGCACCAGCACCAGTGCCTAAGGCACAATTTTTCAGCCCCAGTTTAACAGGGGCCTGTAATTACAATTTTTTAAGCAATGCTTCGCAACAGGTCTGACTGCTGTGCTCCAAGTACAGTATCTGTGAGGGGTTGCAGTGTTGTGGAACCAGCACCAGTGCCTAAGGCACAATTTTTCAGCCCCTGTTTAACAGGGGCGTGTAATTACAAATCTTGATCTAATAATTCTCAGAAGGGCCCATTCCTGCGCCCACCAAGAGTAACTGTAAGGGCTTACAGTCTCGTGGCAACACCGTCCACCACCAAAGGCCCAATTTTTCTGCCCTGTTCAACAGGTGCATGCAATTACAAATCTTGATCTAATAATTCACAGCAGGGCCAATTCCTGTGCCCACCAAGAGTAACTGTGAGGGCTTACAGTGTTGTGGCTACACCAACATCTAACTGGGGCAAATTTCTGCAGAGTATATACGGCAGGCCAAGTGAGAGGAAATCTACCCCTAGGAAGGGAAATTCTATCCTGTTAGATTTAATTTGGGAAAAAAGGTATCTCCTCTCTACTGATGCTTTATCACCAATCCTTGTTTCAAAAAAAAAACCACTTTTCCAAAAACATTTGTCATTGGGATGGAAAGTGAGGTGAAATGTTCTGAACAGGTGCACAGACAGCAAAACAAATGTTACAGGGGTGATAACCCCTCCCTATGTTCTCCAAAAAGCTTAAAAATAGATTTTTTGTTGGATGGAGCTACACTTAAAAATGTACCTGTTCAGATTCTACTTAAGAACAAACCTATAGTCCCTGTCTTGTTTGCACCGCCTGTATACTGCTGTTCAGAGTATATAGGGTTGTAGGTATAGGGTTTTATTTTGGGTGCAGGGTTCCCCTTAATATCCATACAAGACCAAAAGGGGCTGGGGGTGATGGGGTAGCCATGCCATTTTTCTCAAGGATTTTCAGCCATATTGCCAGGACAAGACATGACAGTAAAGCCGCAAGCGGTTTTAAATGGCTTCTTTTTTCCTTTACAAATGTAATTTTGTGCAGGGACAGTTCTAAACACGGGAAACACATGCCACTTCACAGGCATACTTTAGACACCCCCCAGGTACCATATTTAAAGGAATATTTCACTTTTTTTTTCACTTTATGCATCATTAAAGCGGTAGTAAACCCGCTGACATTTTTTTTATTTTTTAGACACCTGTAAGGGAAAAGGCATAATGAGTTAGTATGCACCGCATACTAGCTCATTATGAAATACTTACCTTAGAACGAGGCGTCGGTAACTCACCTGGTCCACGCCGAGCTCGCTGACATGTTGCCTCGGCGTGTCTTCCGGGTATCGCGACTCCAGCGCTGTGAGTGGCTGGAGCCGCGATGTCATCACTCCCGCGCATGCGCACGGGAGACTTCATCCCGGCAGGCTTCGGATTCTGCCGGCCCTTCAGCTGAGAATCCCCCGTGCGCATGCGCCACTGCAGTTAGCGGCGCATTGCACGGGGAATATCTCCTAAACCGTACAGGTTTAGGAGATATTTTTTTTACCTACAGGTAAGCCTCATTATAGGCTTACCTGTAGGTGAAAGTCAAAATTTTGACTTTACTTACACTTTAAAATGACTGCTCCCGAAAAAACGTTAGTTTTTAAAACTTCTTTTTGCATTGATATATGTCCCCTGGGGCAGGACCCGTTTCCCCAAACCTGTTTTATGACATTAACATGCATATTGGCCATTATAATTAGCACTTTTGATTTCGAACGTTCGCTCCCATTGTAACTGGTTCGAAAATTCGCACAAACTTTCGGTCCATTCAAAGGTTCTGGTGCGAACCGAACCCGGGGGTGTTCGGGTCATCCCTACTCACATGTCTCCTTTCTCCTTATTTGTTGCTATGTCACAGATAATATTGGGTTACAATATTGTTCCACGCGTTGATTTAATTTTCCCTAGCATAGAGATTTCCTCCTATCTTGATAATTTGATCTTCATAACTTTCCCTAAGGTTTTGGTCATGTTATTCTTTTGTCTACTAGGGAAATAGTTACATGGTTATACCTTTATATTATTTGCCTTATGTTATATATTATATTACGGCGATATTACATCTCCGTTTTTGACTAGATATGCCTCTGCCTGCTCACAGTTTGAGCCCATTAGGGGTGGTCGGGTGTTCTGGTGGCATAACTTACTTCCTTTCTCATATAAATATGATATTATTTTTATTTCATACCTACCTTGTTATACTATTCGATCTCTATGCTTCTTAATTTTCAATTTTTCACATATCTATCTTGGGTACTCAATAATTGATGATAAATATGTTGCTTATTTTCATTACCCATGTTATGAGACATGTTCTGTTATATTATTAAACTCAATAAAAATATTGAACAAGAAAAGTAGTGTAGGGCCGGGCATGACAGTGTGTTAAGGGGAGACAATAAGGGGTTAATAGGTAAAGTGCTGAGAGGGAGTGCTGAGAGGGGAAGGAATAGAGAGAAAAGTACGTGGGGGAGTGGTGATATTTAAGAGAGAGGCAGGGGCAGGCTGGAGGACAGTGAGCGGAGGAAAGAGAAAGGAGGAGGCAGTTTTTCCCACCCACCCTCCGTATAAGTTGTTGGTGTGTGTTTGGAAGATGGTCGTCTTGACAGCTTTTGATTGGCGGTGTTTTTGTTGGTCTTTGACGGTGGTAGTAAACATATGTGATGAAAAGGGGTGGGGGGGCTCATCGGTAGTATGTGCCCCTCCGGTGTATTCCAGCAGAAAGGTTGATGGAATACTGTAATGGTTGCACTGCGGGAAGGTGGTTGCCTCCTTACAGTTATACAGCTGGAGGCCTATCATGTTGGAAAAGGTCCCGCAGTGTATTGGTGGTATATGTGTTGGAATTCGGGGGTGCCCTCAAAGACCAACCGACTGAGGTTAAAACAATTTGTTTACGGATGTTATATATTTTTATATTGGAGTTATTTATTAAGATTGTGTTAATAAAATGCCATTTATACTCTAAAAATCAAGGTCTGGTCTCATCATTTGAGGAGGGTAAGAAATGGGGTGTTGGAGTACAAGTGGTATAGCAGTAAAAGGTAGGTTAGGTACCTCTGGACTACACTAGCCAAGGGAATTTTAGGGCAAACAAAACGCAATAAACTACACACATTTTTGGTAAAATATAAAAGATGAGGTTGCACCGAGTAAATAGATGACCAACATGTCCAACCTTAAATTTGTGTGTGCCTGAAAAATGGCGACAAACTTCAGTACCCTATATTTCTATAGGTGATGCTTCAAAAGCCCCCTATAGGTATCAGTTTAGTGCTACAGAGGAGGTCTTGTGTTAGAATTATTGCTCTCCCTCTGGCGTGCACGGCAATATGTAAAGTGTATTGCAATCAAGGTTTTCACACGTAGGCGCCCCCGATGCATGCATTTATGTTCGAATGTGTGTATATGTGAAGGGTGGGAGGTCCTCAAAAATGTTTTGGGGGGGATTTTATGCACTTGGGTGTAACACAAAGTCCCCTATGTGATGTTTTTAGGTGACGGATTCTCTTTGAGACATGCAGGGTCTTTCTGCATTTCTCTCCGGAATGTTTTGCATTACAGATCGCATTGCAAAACATCCTTTCCCAGCTAAGCTAGCCAGGGACACAGAGAGCTTGATCCGGAAGTGTCGTCATATATGTCGCTTTCCGTGTCACAACAAGAAGGGGATGAGAGCTCTTCTCCTTCCCCTCCAACCGCTGGCACCCACCATCTCGCTCCCAGAGCCGTAGATGAGCAATCAGGACCCGGAATGTATAAATTGCATCTATAAAGAGCCTTAAATCCTATGAACTATGAAATTACAGTTTCTCAAATTTTCTCTAACCAATAAAGTTGAGCGGACACCTGGATGTTCGGGTTCGACTGATCTTCGGAAAAAAGTTTGAGTTCGGGACCGAACTTGATCCCGAACCCCATTGAAGTCAATGGGGACCCAAACTTTTGAGGACTAAAATGTCTCTAAAAATGTAATGGAAAGGGCTAGAGGGCTGCAAATGGCAGCAAAATATTGTTAGAGCATAACAAGTGCTCTGCAAACAAATGTGGATAGGGAAATAACTTAAAATAACATTAAAAAAATAAAATAATATGCTGCAGGCCCCCTTCTCAACTTATTCAATTTAATGGATAAGCTAGTGGGAAAATAAAATACTTTGAAATTAAAAAAAATTTAAAATGATAATCTTGACCTAGAAGGACGAGGTCCATATGGAGTAGGAGGTTGAGGTGGCGGTGAATGTGGATGTGGCTGTGTAGGTGGAAGAGGTGGTGGAGGAGGACGAGGTAACCAACACTGGTTCAAAAATACAACAATGGCTGGGTAAGGCCAGTGATGTGTCGAATTCTGTCCCCCGTCGGATAGTGTCTGCCCTGTACTGCGCTTCCTCAGTACGTAGTACAAGGGGATTTCAAAAATCTCCAAAGATGAACGGCGCCCGCGCGGTGTAACGCTGAGCGCTCCGGGTGTCCCGTCCATCCCGGAGCGCTCACGGCGTCTCTCCCCCTGCAGCGCCCCGGCCAGCTCCCCTGGCCGTAGGCGCTGTTCTGTCTCGGGGATGCGATCCACGCGGCGTCCCGGTCCGCCCGTGGATCGCATCCTGCTCTGCCTACCCGTCCCCGCCGGCTCTGCCCTCTGCCTCCTCCTGCGCGCTCGTCCCCCCTCTCCCCAGGCGTGCGCGCGCGCGCGGCTCTGCCGCCTCTTAAAGGGCCAGCGCACAAGTAAGTGGTGCCTGGCCCAATCATGGTTCACCGTTACCCATATTAACCCACTTCCCCTTCCTGCCCTTGCCGGATCTTGAGTTGCCTTAGTGCCCAGTGAATGCGTTGTGTGTTTTGCTCCTACTGTGTATCCAGACCTTTGCTGTTGCCCCCGACTACGAACCTTTGCCACCTGCCTTGACCCTTTGCTATGTTTGACCTTGCCTCTGCCTAATCCTTGTGTACCGCGCCTGTCTCAGCTGTCAGTGGGGTCGAGTTGCTATTGGAAGACACGACCTGGTTGCTACCGCCGCTACAAGTCCATCCCGCCTTGCGGCGGGCTCTGGTGAAAACCAGTAGCAACATTAGAACCGGTCCTCCAATACAACCCGTGCTATCGCCCCATTGGCATAGGGGATCCACCTCCTGTTCCCCGCCGTACCCGGTACGTGACAGTAGATCCGGCCATGGATCCCGCTGTGGTCCCTCTGCCAAGCCTCTCGGATCTGACCACAGTGGTCGCTCAACAGGGACAGCAATTGGCGCAGTTGACTGCTATGCTACAGCAGCTTCTACCGTCTCCACCGCCAGCTCCTACATCTCCTCCACGAGTTGCTGCTGCTAGAGTCCGCCTGTCCCTTCCTGACAAGTTCAATGGGGACCCTAAGCTATGCCGAGGGTTCCTATCCCAGTGTTCCCTCCATCTGGAGATGTTGTCTGACCAGTTCCCCTCCGAACGGTCTAAGGTGGCATTCGTGGTTAGCCTGCTATCTGACAAGGCCCTAGCCTGGGCTACACCGCTTTGGGACCGTGGCGATCCTGCCACTGCTACAGTTCAAGCTTTCTTTTCTGAAGTTCGCAGTGTCTTCGAGGAACCAGCCCGGGCCTCCTCTGCCGAGACGGCTCTCCTGAACCTTGTCCAGGGAGATTCTTCAGTGGGCGATTACGCCATTCAGTTCCGCACCCTGGCATCCGAACTCTCCTGGAACAATGAGGCCCCCTGCGCGACCTTTAAAAAGGGCCTATCCAGCCACGTCAAGGATGTGCTGGCCGCACGAGAAATTCCTGCTACCCTGTCTGAACTCATCCAGCTGGCCACCCGTATTGACATGCGTTATACTGAAAGACGCCTAGAGCTACGCCAAGAAAGGGACCTTGGTCGCGCCAAACGGTTTCCTCGTCTGGCACCTCTTTTCCAGAACCCTCTCCAATCTGTTCCTGTACCTCCCGCTGAGGAGGCGATGCAAGTGGATCGGTCACGCCTGACCTCACAAGAGAGGACTCGCCGCCGTGACCATAATCTGTGCCTGTATTGCGCCAGTCCTGACCATTTTCTAAAGGATTGCTCTATCCGTCCTCAGCGTCAGGGAAACGCTCGCACCTAGCTAACGTGGGGGAGGTGTTGCTAGGTGTGGACTCTTCCTCTCCACGTCTGACTGTTCCAGTGAGGTTTTCTTGGTCTAAGAAGTCCTCTTTCTCCGCCGTGGCCTTTTTGGATTCGGGTTCTACAGGAAACTTCATTGAAGCCTCACTCATCGACAAATTTAATATTCCAGTCACTCGTCTTGTCAAGCCATTTTTTATCACCTCGGTAAATGGTCAAAATCTGAATTGTATCGTGCGTTACCGCACCGAAATGCTCCTCATGAGAATTGGAGTTCTCCATCACGAAAAGATTGACTTTTTTGTATTGCCCAACTGCACCTCTGAGATCCTTCTGGGCCTACCCTGGCTCCAGTTACATTCTCCTACCCTCGACTGGGCCTCGGGGGACATCAAAAGTTGGGGTCCCTCCTGCCACAGGCATTGCCTCAAAGCGGTACCCACCAAGCAAGTTTTCCTCGCTACCTCTCGGTCTAGTCTCCCCAAACCTTACAGGGACTTTGCTGACGTGTTTTGCAAAAAACAAGCTGAGGTCTTGCCGCCACATAGACCCTTCGATTGCCCTATCGATCCTTTTCCTGGGACCCCGCCGCCCCGTGGCAGGATCTACCCTCTCAGTCCCGGAGACAGAAGCTATGACGGAGTACGTCCAGGAGAACCTCAAAAGAGGTTTCATCCGCAAGTCTTCTTCCCCTGCTGGAGCAGGATTCTTCTTTGTTACCAAAAAGGACGGGTCCTTACGTCCCTGCATTGACTATCGTGGTCTTAACAAGATCACGGTAAAAAAAAAAAAATCGCTACCCGCTGCCCCTTATCTCGGAACTTTTTAAACGTTTGCGCGGAGCAAGAATTTTCACCAAATTGGACCTCCGGGGCGCATATAATCTCATCCGTAAGGGTGATGAGTGGAAAACCGCCTTTAACACCCGTGACGGACACTTCGAGTATCTCGGCATGCCCTTCGGCTTGTGCAATGCTCCGGCGGTCTTCCAAGACTTCGTGAACGAGATTTTCAGAGACTTGCTATACTCCTGTGTCATTGTCTATCTGGATGATATCCTGATTTTTTCCTCTAGCTTGGAGGAACACCGCCCTCTGGTCCGTCAAGTGCTCCAACGGCTTCGGGAGAACCGTCTTTACGCCAAACTAGAGAAATGTCTCTTTGAACGTTGCAGTCTTCCCTTCCTGGGTTACTTGGTCTCGGGACAAGGTCTCCAAATGGACCCGGAGAAACTTTCTGCCGTCTTGAACTGGCCATGTCCTACCGGACTACGGGCCATCCAGCGTTTCCTTGGATTCGCCAATTACTATCGCCAGTTCATCCCTCACTTCTCCTCCATTGTCGCGCCTATTGTGGCATTAACCAAAAAGGATGCGAATCCTAGATCCTGGCCCCCTCCAGTTGAGGAGGCCTTTAACCACCTCAAATCTGTCTTTGCCTCTGCACCCGTTTTGTCCAGGCCTGATCCTCGCAAACCGTTTCTCCTGGAGGTCGATGCCTCCTCTGTGGCAGCAGGAGCTGTGCTTCTTCAGAAAGACTCCAAGGGCAAGAACATCACCTGTGGGTTCTTTTCTAAGACCTTTTCCCCTCCCGAAAAGAACTACTCCATCGGAGACCGTGAGTTACTAGCTATTAAGCTAGCACTTGAGGAATGGAGACACCTTCTTGAGGGATCCGTTCATCCCATCCCGATCTTCACGGATCACAAAAATCTCTTTTATCTCCAGTCGGCCCAGCGATTAAACCCACGCCAAGCTAGGTGGTCCTTGTTTTTTGCCCGCTTCAACTTTGAGATCCATTTCCGCCCTGCGGACAAGAATGTCAGGGCCGACGCCCTGTCACGTTCCACCGATTCTTCTGAGTCCGAGCCCCCTGTACAACACATTATACCTCCTGAGTGTCTGATCTCTTCAGCTCCTGCCTCCTTGGTGCAAGTTCCTCCTGGGAAGACCTTGGTTCCTCCACGTCTTCGTCTTCAGATCCTTAAATGGGGCCATTCCTCTCATCTGGCCGGTCATCCTGGGATTAGGAAGTCCTCCCAACTGATTTCCAGGTATTACTGGTGGCCCTCCTTAAAGGAGGATGTGATGGACTTCGTACAGGCCTGTACTATATGTGCTCGAGACAAGACCCCTCGCCAAAAGCCTGCTGGTCTTCTTCACCCTCTGCCCGTGCCTGAACGACCTTGGTCCCACATAGCCATGGACTTTATCACGGACCTTCCTCCTTCCCTCGGCCATACAGGTGGTTGTTGA
Source organism: Lithobates sylvaticus (assembly GCA_028564925.1). NCBI lineage: Eukaryota > Metazoa > Chordata > Amphibia > Anura > Ranidae > Lithobates > Lithobates sylvaticus. The sequence continues at coordinate 72,386,143 of CM053035.1, forward strand.
TCGTTTTTCTAAAATGGCACATTTTGTCCCCCTTCCAGGCCTCCCTTCTGCACCTAGCCTCGCTAAGCATTTCTTCCTCCAGATTTTTCGTCTTCATGGACTTCCATCTCACATCGTCTCGGATAGAGGCGTTCAGTTCGTGTCCAAGTTCTGGAGGGCCCTCTGCAGTCAACTGAAAGTCAAACTGGACTTCTCCTCTGCTTATCATCCACAGTCCAATGGACAAGTGGAGAGAGTCAACCAGATCCTTGGGGCCTACCTGCGACACTTTGTCTCTGCTCGTCAAGACGACTGGGCTGACCTCCTGCCCTGGGCCGAATTTTCTTACAATCTGAAAGAGTCTGAGTCCTCCTCCAAGTCACCCTTTTTTGTAGTATACGACCGCCATCCTCTTCCTCCCTTCCCATCCCCACTTCTTCCGGAGTCCCGGCTGTAGATGAAGTCACCCAAGAGCTGTCGTCCATCTGGAAGGAGACCCAAAAGTTGCTTGCCCTGGCCTCTTCTCGCATGAAGAAACATGCGGACTGTAAAAGAAGACCTCCTCCTATCTTCTCCCCGGGTGATAGGGTGTGGCTCTCCTCCAGGTACATCAGGTTCCCCATCCCCAGTTACAAGTTGGGCCCCCGCTACCTCGGTCCATTCAAGGTCAAGGCCCGGATCAAATCCGTGTCCTACAAACTACATCTTCCCCCTTCCCTCCGCATCCCCAACTCTTTCCATGTTTCCCTCCTCAAACCCTTTATTCTTAATCACTTTTCCCCAAGGTCACCGCTCCTGCTCCTGTCTCCGGCTCCTCCGACATCTTTTCCGTCCAAGAGATCCTTGCCTCTAGAACCACCCGAGGTAAACGGTTCTATCTTGTTGATTGGGAGAATTGTGGTCCTGAGGAGAGGTCCTGGGAACCTGAGGCTAACATCATTGACAAGAGTCTCATCCTCAGGTTCTTGAGCTCCAGGAAGAGGGGGAGACCCAAGGGGGGGTACTGTAACGCCGAGCGCCTCGGGTGTCCCGTCCATCCCGGAGCGCTCACGGCGTCTCTCCCCCTGCAGCGCCCCGGCCAGCTCCCCTGGCCGTAGGCGCTGTTCTGTCTCGGGGATGCGATCCACGCGGCGTCCCCGGTCCGCCCGTGGATAGCATCCCGCTCTGCCTACCCGTCCCCGCCGGCTCTGCCCTCTGCCTCCTCCTGCGCGCTCGTCCCCCTCTCCCCAGGCGCGCGCACGGCTCTGCCGCCTCTTAAAGGGCCAGAGAAAATATTGGAGATACGGGACTGTCCAAGGTACAAACACAAAAAAAGTTTCATAGAGATATGATAAAAATTACTTATTTTATTAGCATATAAAACAAGAGGAAAACAGGATATAAATTAGACTCCATGTACAGCAGTATACAAATCACAGGGTTCGAAGGTACTACATACAATTCCTAATAGAACACCTTTATGATCATAAACTTATAATACATAGGTCATAATACTTGTCCAATCGCTCAACATGTTTCGCCTAGATAGGCTTCATCAGGAGACAAGGATAAAGTACATTGCAGTGTGGACGAAAATTCTGAAGATATTTTCTTATTCTATGGTATGTATACAAAACAAAAGATCAGTTAGTATGTACAGAATAATTTTTATTCATTCAAAATTATATATACTGCATAAGTGTGCGGTAGCGGTAATGCTTATGTGAAGTCAATATATGCATGCACGGTCCCCTACCTCCAATGTAATAGGGGACAATACATGCCCAGACTTCCAAATGTTGGTCCAGGTGGGCCCACAACGGCGCCTCTCGTGATAGGGATTTACACAGGGCTATACCAGGCGGCTGCAGCCAAAGATGATGGCTGGGGAGTCGTAGGGGGAGAGAAAAGGTCCTATGCGTTTTCAGATTTCGTGTTTGTGGGGCCTGTAAAGTACAGAAGTACTTATTTAACACAATTATATTTAAATAAATTATAATGTAATTACTCGAGGTGTGGGAAAATAGTGTGACCATACCCAATATCTATTGTCAGACTATACCTACCTCTACGGAAGCTCATGAGACATTATACACGCAGGAGGCTCGGGTTGAACCCCCAGAGAAGGGGGGAAGAGAAGGGGAACTGGTCTATCTTGGTTTTGAATAATGTCCACTATTAGCCAGAGAGTTCTGGAAGAATAACAAAAAATAAGGGGGAAAATTTCAATGAAAATACGTAGGAACTACGTCCATTGTATTACAGGGGCCCCCAATGTGATTGCAATCCCCTACCTTATAGTGGAGTATGTATACCATCAGGTTGTATCGTACTGATGGCTAGTCGGCTCATACACACTGCCCTAAGCATGGGGCTAAGTGTATCATCCAATACCTGTGAATAGGGTAGAGTTTTTTTTAGAAATAAATACAATGGTTTGATATAGTGAGAATTTGAGTAACAAAACATCCGAAATTAGAAAAGACTAAGGCAAATGAAGTCTTTCACTTTACCAGTTTTTGGGGTTCCCGATACGTCCCGAGCCTCACGTCCACCTCAGTCTGACTAAGCGTCAGACTGGGTTTAAATAGTCTCCCCCCGTGGCGCCAAAATGCACGGCGTGTGACGTCACGCCGTGCTGACGTCACGCGGACGTAGTACGGGGGCCAGCCAGCGCTCAGTCCACACCATGTGACCGGAGCGTTCCTGTGTGGAACTGCTTCCGGTTCACAGTACAGATCGGGCTGTCCCGACATGCCCTGCTGACAGCAGCCATAACAAGGCATGAGAGGGTGCCCGGTGTTGGAAACTGCAAGTGAATGGCCGGATCGGCGCTTATGGCTGACTCCCGATCCGGATGCGTGGCGGGGAAAGATCCACCTTTGTACGGTGGAGACAATGCCACGCCACGCATCCGGATAGATCCATACGAATCCCCATAGCCCAAAGGCGGAAGCCGCATGGGGTTCCCCCTGTGCATGGATGTAGATTATCCCTGGGGGCCTATGCTAGCGCAAGGTCCACCCGGACCAAGCAAGGCACACAGAAGGAGGAAAGGAGACACAAGGAAGAAAGGTTATAAAAAACATTGGAAAAGACATCCCGCGAGCTCACACCCATTGCAGCACATGATTATTTTTACTTTTTGTTTGTTTTTTATTTGTAACAAAGTGTTGACAGCTTGACATAGGTATAGTTGAATACCATTACAGAATATGAGTAGTAGTCACTAAACATTTTTCCACCCCTACAAACGGGGGGATATCCAATAAACGAGCACGCTCCAAAGCAGATAGGCAAAATCTAAACCTAGGCCACATGGGGCCCACACACCAAGTCTGCAATCACATTGGGGGCCCCTGTAATACAATGGACGTAGTTCCTACGTATTTTCATTGAAATTTTCCCCCTTATTTTTTGTTATTCTTCCAGAACTCTCTGGCTAATAGTGGACATTATTCAAAACCAAGATAGACCAGTTCCCCTTCTCTTCCCCCTTCTCTGGGGGTTCAACCCGAGCCTCCTGCGTGTATAATGTCTCATGAGCTTCCGTAGAGGTAGGTATAGTCTGACAATAGATATTGGGTATGGTCACACTATTTTCCCACACCTCGAGTAATTACATTATAATTTATTTAAATATAATTGTGTTAAATAAGTACTTCTGTACTTTACAGGCCCCACAAACACGAAATCTGAAAACGCATAGGACCTTTTCTCTCCCCCTACGACTCCCCAGCCATCATCTTTGGCTGCAGCCGCCTGGTATAGCCCTGTGTAAATCCCTATCATGGGAGGCGCCGTTGTGGGCCCACCTGGACCAACATTTGGAAGTCTGGGCATGTATTGTCCCCTATTACATTGGAGGTAGGGGACCGTGCATGCGTATATTGACTTCACATAAGCATTACCGCTACCGCACACTTATGCAGTATATATAATTTTGAATGAATAAAAATTATTCTGTACATACTAACTGATCTTTTGTTTTGTATACATACCATAGAATAAGAAAATATCTTCAGAATTTTCGTCCACACTGCAATGTACTTTATCCTTGTCTCCTGATGAAGCCTATCTAGGCGAAACATGTTGAGCGATTGGACAAGTATTATGACCTATGTATTATAAGTTTATGATCATAAAGGTGTTCTATTAGGAATTGTATGTAGTACCTTCGAACCCTGTGATTTGTATACTGCTGTACATGGAGTCTAATTTATATCCTGTTTTCCTCTTGTTTTATATGCTAATAAAATAAGTAATTTTTATCATATCTCTATGAAACTTTTTTTGTGTTTGTACCTTGGACAGTCCCGTATCTCCAATATTTTCTCTTTCTATATTAATTTGGGATGATAGTACAATATATATGAGTAACCCCAGGAGAACACCCCAGTCTAGCGAGCTTTGAAAATCTCTTAAAGGGCCAGCGCACAATTAAGTGGTGCCTGGCCCAATCATGGTTCACCGTTACCCATATTAACCCACTTCCCCTTCCTGCCCTTGCCGGATCTTGAGTTGCCTTAGTGCCCAGTGAAAGCGTTGTGTGTTTTGCTCCTACTGTGTATCCAGACCTTTGCTGTTGCCCCGACTACGAACCTTTGCCACCTGCCTTGACCCTTTGCTACGTTTGACCTTGCCTCTGCCTAATCCTTGTGTACCGCGCCTGTCTCAGCTGTCAGTGGGGTCGAGTTGCTATTGGAAGACACGACCTGGTTGCTACCGCCGCTACAAGTCCATCCCGCCTTGCGGCGGGCTCTGGTGAAAACCAGTAGCAACATTAGAACCGGTCCTCCAATACAACCCGTGCTATCGCCCCATTGGCATAGGAGATCCACCTCCTGTTCCCCGCCGTACCCGGTACGTGACACGCTGTGAGTCCAGGTTCAAGCCACACCATCCGAGGTTCAAGCCGAGCGAAGCGAGGCCGTGCCCGAAGCCTGGCGAGTGAAGCAACCCCGTGAGGGGTCCTGTTACTATGTGCTACCATATGTCCACTTGGATGGTGGGGTTTGAACCTGCACTCACTGCGCAGGCGCTGTTCATCTTCAGAGATTTTGTGAATCTCCTTGACCACCGTACTGAGCAAGCGCTGCGCCTGCGCAGTACGAGCCGGACACTATCCGATCGCCGGACAGTTTTTGTCAGAACACCGGTATACATGTCTATTCTGCACAAGGTATGGACAAGTCCTGTGGGATCCATGCCTGGTTCATTTTAATGAACGTGAGTGTGTCCACATTGGCTCTGGACAGGCGGCTGCGCTTGTCTGTGATAACGCCCCCTGCCCTGCTAAATACACGTTCAGATAATACACTGGCTGCAGGGCAGGCCAGAACCTCCAAGGCATAAAGGGCAAGCTCAGGCCATGTGCCCAATTTGGTGCGGTGCCCTGGCTGCATTGGTGACCTCTTCCTCCTCCTCTGCCTTAGCCTTGTGCTTCCACCGTACCCCCGCTGTCAGGTGGGAATGCCACCAGCAGAACGTCTGCCAGCATGCGCTTGTACTCGTGCATCTTACGCTCCAGTGAGGTAATTAAGGACGGTACGTTGTCCTGGTAACGGGGATCCAGCAGGGTGGCCACCCAGTAATCAGCATTAGTTAGAATGTGGGCAACTCGGCGGTCGTTGCAGAGACACTGCAGCATGTAATCGCTCATTTGTGCCAGGCTGCTCAGAGGCAGGAAGGTGTATCGTCTGTGTCCGCTGTATCCTCCCAGCCATGCACCAGTGATGGCCATGAGCTGATCTGGGTGCCACCCTGCTGTGAACATGGTTCCTCCTCCATCTCCACCTCGTCATCCTCCAGAACTGTGCCCTTGCTGCCGGACAATTGTGTACCTGCCGTTTGTTGGTGCAGGAACCCACCCTCGTAGCCACTTGTGAATGACTGCCCTGAAAGCCTTGGAAATGATCACGGTTCCTCCACCTCCTCCTTCTGTGCCACATCCTCTTCCATCATCGCCCAAAGCGTTCTTTCAAGGAGGCATAGAACTAGGATAGTAACGCTGAGAACAGCGTCATCGGCACTGGCCATGTTGGTGCAGTACTCGAAACAGCGCAACAAGGCACACAGGTCTCGCATGGAGGGCAAGTTATTGGTGGTGAAGTGGTGCTGTTCCGCAGAGCCACTCACGCGTGCGTGCTGCAGCTGAAACTCCTCTATCACCTGCTGCTGCTCGCACAGTCTGGCCAGCATGTGCAAGGTGGAGTTCCACCTTGTGGGCACGTCACATATGAGGCAGTGAGCGGGAAGGCGAAGTTACGCTGCAGCGCTGACAGGCGAGCAGCAGCAGGGTGAGAATGCCGAAAGTTCGCACAGACGGCCCGCACCTTCTGCAGCAGCTCTGGCATATTGGGGTAGTTTTTAAGGAACCTCTGGACCACCAAGTTCAGCACATGCGCCAGGCAAGGGATGTGCGTCATAGAAAAAGAATATACAATATTCCCCGTGGGGTTTTTTGGCAGCAAAGGAAAACACTATCTTGAAAAAAATCAACAAATTTTATTAATATAGTATCCAAAACACCATACATGTAAATTTATATTATTAAAATGCGAGCTCTGGTTTACATTATACAATCTATCTAGGCAAGAAGAGGTACATGCAAGAATCTATATAACAATATTTTGATTCATAAAACAGCTGTGGTAAAGTAGATTTCAGGGAAAAAGATTTGTCTGGCGAAGGTGCACCCCAATGCCCCAATGCATTTCGACCGTATTTGTGGTCTTCTTCAGGGGGGGAAAAAGAGGGGGGGTCACTTTATTGCATTTCTGCAAAGCATCAGAAAAAAGATTTTAGATTTATAATTTATTGTCAATCATTAGTGCATAGTCTATTGCAGTTGCATGCATGTCATAGTTACCCCTTTGTCAAGATATGTAGCATGGACCAGAGACTTGTTTAAAAAACAGAAACTTTTTCTTTCTATCTCATGAAGATCCGCACCGACTCCGTCAACCTGAAGTGCCTCCTCAATTCCCAGGTTATGGGAAGAGAAAAAGGAAAAACTCCCCCATGTCAAACAGGAGGGTTTTTTTTCTAATCACGGGCTATCAGGGGACGGCGCTGGAATAGCACTGTCCACCTAGGAGGGAGGAAGCGCAGCCGAGACACCCACCTGGAAGCAATAACGATTGTTTTTTAGTGGCAAAGTATTTGTATAGATATCGTATTATTAGCATTAGACTGACTTAATCTCATGTAGGGAAGGGATCGTAATTATAGATTATCAGAGTAAGTTATGGTGTTATCAGATATAGTGTGTAGTGAAAATAATATAAATTTCATCAGTAAAGGGAGTGACAATATGTGTGGGAGGTAATTACAGGGATTAGTAGTGTAGGAAATATATAATGAATGAATAAATCTGATATAAGTGTAAAGTAATATTGGTGTGGTATAAGTGAATATTAATGTGCAATGGGTTGACTAATTGGGCACAGTGTGCAGCAGTGAAAGAAACACAAGAGAAAAAAAAATAAAAAATACCAAAGAGTAAGTGAATTGGTGTAAAAAATAGAGGAGTATGAGATTACAAAACAATGATAAATAGCAATGTGTATAAATAATGTGGTAACAATGGCAGAGTGGTGTGCTAAAATTAAGTGATACAAGTGCGATGGTCTACAGTCATTAAAACTTTGATTTACCTGACAGTATTGTGATATCAAATTAGCATCCAAGAGGGGGGATGGGTAGTAGTGGTTAATTTGTCAGCGATCAGACAAGGTCTGCAAGAAAGTATAAACTAGTGAAAATGGCTTCATTTATTGAAAAGAAAGGCATGGGAGTCAATGGGTAGACCTACTTAATCCTTCCCTCAGGGCATGCAAGGCCAAGGGGAAAGGAAAAAAAGGGGGGGGGGGGGTCATCCCATAGTTAAGTTCATAAGATGGATAGTTGTCTTACCTATTGTTGTCAATGGTGTATGTCTGCACTTCCCAGAGGTCAGGCTGAAATGCCATATGTGCAGGCAGCCTTTGTAGGAAATTCTGCCTAGCATTAATTGTTAAATTGCCTCCAGGTGTAGGTGTGTCGGTCCCGCCCTCCCTGTCAGAGTGAGTGCTTTAGGGCCATAATAAGGCCCTAGCGTTGTTCCCTCTGCGTCCCGGAAGGCTTGTCCTGCCTTGGGACTCCCATCGCCTCCGATGAACTGTGCATGACATGACGCGGGGCGCCCCGCGCATGCGCAGTAAGAGCGCACCGGGTTTCCCCAGTGCGCCCGCCACGCATGCGCAATGCGCATACCACGCCGTCCGGCGGCGATCGTGGGACGCCGCCGGCAAGGATAGTGCCTACTACACAGGCAGCTTTAATGCTCTGTGAGGGCCCCAGAGAATGGGGGTGATGTATGATATCTCTCCCCATACTCTTACCTTGCCGTGAAGCACGTGACAGTCAATTTTAAAGGACGCAAGTCAGTGACACAGCGGGCAGAGCTTCATGTGGAGAGGAAGAAGGATAGTAATTATAAAATACATAGTAATTATAGAATACATACATTTATTACTTGAGTGGATGTATACAGGTTAGAGGATACCTATAAGTTACGATATGTTATGTTAGTATGTGTAATATCATCGTAGTTAAATTCATATTTATGGTCTAGAGCCCTACGAACGACATGAGTAACGATGACACATAGGGACAACACAAAACTCACCAACATGAAATAGACCTGAAAGTGTGCCTTGGTCTACCGTATGGTACGCCAAAATAAGGGGGCATACCCTAGATAAAGAATGATAAGAAGTAGTTATGGAAATGTGGAATGAGTATTCAGTCTGGGGTAAGAATACTTAGAAGAGGTTTTTAAAAGGGGAGGGTGGGCGGGTATCACGCACAGGAAACCGACAAAGACCGGCGGCCTTTGGGCTGCTTAAATACCCTCCGGGCTCCTCCCATAACTTCAGGCCGGTACCCGGCCTTCCAATTTATGGTCTAGAGCCCTACGAACGACATGAGTAACGATGACACATAGGGACAACACAAAACTCACCAACATGAAATAGACCTGAAAGTGTGCCTTGGTCTACCGTATGGTACGCCAAAATAAGGGGGCAAAAACCTTCAGGTAGGGGATAATTATTTATTAGAGGTAATGTCACTGAGTGAGTCGAGCAAAGGCCTGAGCCATCTCTAACTGTGGGTTAGGAATGTAGCGAGAGAAGCAGGCCGACTTCCACCGACCCAGTTTCTTGATTACGTGGTCCGGAACCCCCTGTCTTGAGGCCGTCGTGGCCGCCCCGATCCGGAACGAATGCCCGGAGTACTGGCTGGGGTCCAACTGAAGATGGCCGAGAAGGACCCGGACATGTTCCACGAACTGCGAAGAGTTAAGGGCTTTCACCGGAAACGGTAGCAGTGGACTGGCCCCTGGGCAGTCGGACAGCAGTGCCGTCAGGCGGTCCAATACGGCAACTGGGCACCAGTTGTTGTGAGTCCTGTACAGGTGAATATCTACTCCGGAACCTCGCTGTTGGGTTTTGGAGGTCGTCAAGTGAAGGACGTAGTGATCCTGGTGACGATAGAGATTATTTCTACGCAAGACTGGACCGGCTGGGTGGCTGCGAGTGAACTCGCTGGGCCGCAGAAACCCGTAAAACGCCATGTGTATCGCAGCCTGCAGGACGGTACTGAGGAGGAGACCGAAAGGGGACCTATCCAGGATGTCAGATATCCCCTTGAAGATCTCCCCCGTGATAGGCAGCCGCTTTGAGCTGACTGGCGGCTGGTGTTTCTGAACTCCACGTAGTAGAGCCCTCACGGCGTGGCAGGAGAACACCGATGGCCTTGCGGGGTCTTGAAGTGACAAATAGTGCTGCACCCCGGCCACGTACTGGCGTATCGTGCTGTGTGACAGTGCTAGGTGTGAATGGCAGTAGGCGATGAACGCCAAGACCTGCTTGAGGCTGGAAGACTCGCGAGGCCGCTGGGGCAGGAACTTGTTAAACGCCCTCCAGGCCGTCTGGTAGGCCCGACGGGTGTTGCGGGCGAGTGAGGCGTTGATGATATCGGTAGCTGAGTGTAGATGTGGGGCTAGTCCAAGGTCAGTTGTGACCAATCCGGGATAGTGGCTGAATGACGGCAGGCTCCTGGCACCTGTTCAAAGAAAGAAATAAAGTTAAAACGGGAGAGTGCGTCCGCTGCTGCGTTGAACTACCCTGGAATGAAGGAGCAGTACACATTGAACTGATGCTGTAGGGATAGCTGGACCAGTCTGCGGAGGAAGGACATGACGGGCCTGGACTTAGACCTGCCCTTGCTGATGATCTCGGCTGTGGCTTGATTGTCTGTCGAGAAAGCCACCGTCTGTCCAGACCAATGGTGACCCCATAGGTGGGCGGCTGCTACAATAGGGAAGAGCTCAAAGAGGGCTGACGTAGTAGTAAAGCCCGGTGTGGCTAGTGCTTGAGGAGGCCACGGGGCGGCGAACCACAAATGGCCAAAAATGGCGGCGCATCCTGTGGATGCCGCCGCGTCGGTCACCACCTGTGGTGACTGCGTGGACACGACTGGGATAAACAGGGACACACCGTTCCAATCACTAAGAAAGTGCTCCCACATGGCCAGATCTGCCCTGGCTGCAGAATCCAGCCTAATGACCTGGTCTGGGTCCTGCGTGTAGGACAGGAAGACCAGCAACCGGGACACAAAGGAGCGGCCCTGGGGGATGATCCTCACGGCAAAGTTCAGCATCCCGAGGAGAGACTGAAGTTGTTTCTGAGTACATCCCCCCCCCGGGTGAACTCTCGCAGAACCGTCCTGATACGGTCCAACTTATCTGCTGGAAGGCTGGCCTGCATGGCCAACGTGTCAAGGTCGACGCCCAGGAACGTGATCTTGTGTGCCGGGCCGTCAACCTTGTGCTCCGCTATGGGGACGTTCAGATTGTCGAAAACCGTCCTCAACTTTCCAAGGTCCCCTGGGGGAGCCCCGGGCGGCTCTATCAAAAGGAAGTCATCCAAATAATGGATGACCTCGTGGCACTGTGCCTCATGGAGAAGGATCCACGCCAGGGTCTCGGCGAACTTGTCAAATAGCCAAGGACTACTTTTAGACCCGAAGGTCAATTTGGTCGCGAAATAATATCGCTCCCTCCACTTGATGCCGTGCCAGCACCACAAGGAAGGATGGATGGGCAGCAGCTTGAAGGCGTCGGATATGTCCGCCTTCGAGAGCCACGCACCCACCCCTGCCCTGAGAATGGCCTGGATAGCCATGTCTACCGAAGCGTACTTCAGCGAGAACTCCTCGGAGGGGATGAGCGAGTTGAGACTGGGAACGACGGAAGAATGAGGCGCTGACAGATCATACACCAGACGTTTTTTATTTGAAAACTTTCCCTGCACAAGCCCGATAGGGCTAACCCTCCAGATGCTGAAGGGGGATTGACAGAACGGGCCTATCATGAAGTCCCGATCCAACTCCGTCTGCAAAAGGACATCAATCGCTGGCTCGTCTGTTGCTGCTGAGCGTAAATTCGGACATTCGTGGGTGGAGTGGGGCAGGGTGATGAGCCCGGTATGGAACCCCTCAGTGAAGCCTCGGATGAGGTAGCTGGCGAGTGACGGAGTGGGGTGTGAGGTCAGGTAAACGCCGAGCCAAAGGACATTGACCCGGCTTAGTCATGGTCTCTTCTGTTTGACCTCACACAGGATCCTGGGGTGCGCCCTCTGGCACAGGGTGCAAATGTGCAAGAGCCGGCACTGGCTGAAATTGCAGGAGCCGTAATTAAAATTGTTGCAAATGGCGGCTCCCCCAACCATCCGCACCGGACGTCCCAATTTGTCCATCTTTCGCCCTTGCACCGGGGCCTGCTGAGCCTGGCTCGTGCTGGCAGAGGCCGTGCTAGCTATCGGATGGACAGAGGCTACGTTGGCACACCAGACCGTGGTGTGAGACGCTGACTGACAGACAGCACATAGCGGGGAGCGAAGGCCTGCAAAGTGGCGGCAGAACAATTCCGTGTCCACTACGCTCCAGTCCGTTGGCAAATGGAACTGTGTGAATCTGGCTGCGGCTTTGGCCGAGAAGGACCGATGGTAGTCGTAGAACGCTGAGCCACCGTATTTGTGGCCCAGGTCTACGACCAAATGGAGGTAGAGGTCCAGCTCTTCCCGTCTGCCGGGGGAGGCTGAGCACAGCACGTCTCTAAACATGCCGAAAGCGAGCGTGAATTCGGGCACCGTGAGCTTCCTGTTGAGCCTCGGATCCTTCGCTTTCAACACCACCGAGACATCCCCCCAGGTGTAGGCCTTGTTCTCGGCCAAGTCATGGACCGAGATCAAGAGTGAGGCCAGATTGACGTCTTTGCCCTCTAGAATGTCCTTCCTTACGCTGGGTGGCACCAGGTGGGAAGGGTGAACGGTAGGCGTGGCAAGCTCACTACCTGCGGCCGGTGCACTGATGGCTGGGACCACCGCGTGGTCCGGAACCGTGGCAGCCGGGCTGGCCTCTAGCCGAGACACCCTGTCCTGGACCTCCACGATTGAGGAAGACAGGGAAGACACGAGGGTGTGTAGCTGGGCAACGGCGGCTGAAATCGATTCCAGAGACGCCTGCTGGCTGCTGGGGCTTGCTGCGGCCGGTGGTGGGAAGAGAAGCCTGAACAGCTCTGCCTTCCTGGCCGTGGACGAGAAGGGTATCCCTCTGCGTCTCAGCTCGGCGGACAGCCTGGGAATTGTCCATGCCCTAAGAGACTGGACACTGCCAGCCTCGGAGGCTGACGCCGGAGATAGTGGGGTGGTGAGGTCATCGCTGCCAACTGACGACATGGCGGCTGCCAAGACCTGTAACTTGGTAGACTGGTCACGTGTCTGCAGGCTGGGCCTAAAAGGTGACAAGAAATGAGTTTGGACGTGTCACCTATGATATACGTACCTGCCACGAGAAAGCAGGAGCCCCCGTGCCCTTGTGTTTTTTTTTTTTTTTTTTTTTTACCTGCTGGAACCCTGATCAAGTTGGCGCAGGTGGACCTACTGAATCCGACTGACCTGAGAGAGTGTGAGAAAAAATACCTATTTAAGAGCCTAAAACTGCTGCCGTCCAGAGCGACGGAACCCAACGCAGATGATAACAACAGGCGATAGTGACTTGAGTCGACTGCCGAGATCGCTGTGGGATCAACTGACAGATGACAACACGAACGACTGACTTGACACGTTGCCTTACTGAATGAACTTCCCGTGACAGGGCCCGGCCCGTTCGTACCGTATGGGGGTGACTGTGGGCCGGACTCCGGAGCACGTACAAAATGAGGCCACCATGAAACTAGGCCGACTGCCTAGGTATGCTGAGGCCGAACTGTGACATCCAGCTGCCACCGAGTCCGACTCCAAGCTCCCCCCTTTTTTTTTTTTTTTTGTTTTCTTTTTTTTTTTTCTTTTTTTTTTTTTTTTTTGAAATGCGGCCGGCCTAGGGCACGCCGGCGCGAATTCGTACAAGCGGGTGACCAATTAACACCGGGCGTGGTAAGGTGACACAGAAATGATATAACATGACAAGGGCAAGAATCAAAGTTTTTTTTTTTTTTTTTTTTTTTTTTTTTGCGACTCCGCCCCTGGCGCATGTATTGAAATGAGGCCGAGCCTAGGGCACGCCGACACGAATTTAGTGCGAAGAAGTGACTCCATTCATGCCGGGCGTGGTAGGGTGACAGAAATGAGATACCATGACAGGGGCAAGAATCAGGAATGTACGTAAACCAGTGACGCGATTCTGCCCTTGGCGCATGTATTGAAATGAGGCCGTGCCTGGGGCACGCCGACATGAATTTAGTGCGAAGAAGTGACTCCATTCATGCCGGGCGTGGTAGGGTGACAGAAATGAGATACCATGACAGGGGCAAGAATCAGGAATGTACGTAAACCAGTGATGCGATTCCGCCCTTGGCGCATGTATTGAAATGAGGCCGTGCCTAGGGCACGCCGACACGAATTTAGTGCGAAGAGGTGACTATATTCACGCCGGGCGTGGTAAGGTGACAGAAATGAGATACCATGACAGGGGCAAAAATCAGGAATGTACGCAACCAGTGATGCGATTCCGCCCTTGGCGCATGTATTGAAATGAGGCCATGCCTAGGGCACGCCGATACGAATTTAGTGCGAAGAAGTGACTACATTCACACCGGGCGTGGTAAGGTGACAGAAATGAGATACCATGACAGGGGCAAGAATCTGGAATGTACGCAACCAGTGATGCGATTCTGCCCTTGGCGCATGTATAGAAATGAGGCCGTGCCTAGGGCACGCCGACATGAATTAGTGCGGGGAAGTGACTGCATTCATGCCGGGCGTGGTAAAGTGACAGAAATGATATGCCATGACAGGGGCAAGAATCAGGAATGCCCGTAGCCAGTAAAGTGACTCCGCCCTTGGCGCATGTATCGAAATGAGGCCGGGTAGTCGTGCATCTGGATCGCCCCGATCGGAGCATGCGTGGATGCGACCGGACCAGGATCGAAGCGATGGCATGAACGCCCTGATTAACTGATGCGAAATGATTTAGCATGACCGAATGGCCTGGTACGTTAGCCACGTTTGAAATGATGAAATGATTGTCATGCTAATTCGTGAAATGTTTCGACACGGTCGAAGTGATTCGTACAACTAGAATGCCAACAGTGCTTCGGAATAATAGCGATACGGCACGCTCGCTAGCGCCACTAATTCGGATAATGGCAGAACATGAACGATACGTGTGAGCGCGAACGGCACCCGTGCGTGAGTTATGTTGAACGATTCGGAGACTGTGTAGCCCGCTCGTGTAAGGGAACCCTACGTGCCGGATGCGACATCGGTCGGAGTGTCTGTGGCGGGCGGCCCTGAACGTGCGTGCCGTTAGATGGCTCCCGATCGGGTACAACAAAACGTGCGAGTAAGTATTTAGGTTTCGAGACAAGCAGCGTGTGGCTCGTGAGCTACGCAGATCACAGTTTAGTGACATGATAAGCAGTGTATGAGAACGTAAAACATGGGAGCCGAAGCCCTACCTGCGACAGCCGAACCAGACTCTTTGTACGAAACTGCGACTCGACGACACGAGTGCGACACGAAGGGGCGACACAACTTACGACACGGAACACGGGACTGCAACAAGAGAAGACGGATAGACGAAAAACGGAGCTCACGAGCCGGCACCAAGAGCGCTTGTCACGAACGAGTCGGTCCTAGATGTCTGACGTATCAGATATCACGCACAGGAAACCGACAAAGACCGGCGGCCTTTGGGCTGCTTAAATACCCTCCGGGCTCCTCCCATAACTTCAGGCCGGTACCCGGCCTTCCAATTAGTCATTGAAATTACAGTTGCGAGCTATAGTGGTAAAGAGAATGAGAGGGAGGAAAAGAAGAGACGAGAAAATGTAAAAATTAAAAAAGGTATATATATATATATTTGCGAGACTATGTATGACAGCCAATAATAAAGATAGTGGCAATGTCACAGAATTAATGTCAATTATTTTGGACTAAAAAAGAGGCAAACATGATGGTGTCAGCTATATTCCATGGTATTCTACATAATCACAAGAAAAGCGAGAGGGGAGACATAGGGAGGTAACCTATGTAAGAGAGGCCAGATGGTTCTGTTCAGATGTTTATTATATATTGTTTGTTATTATTTTTTATTTTTGCTTCAGGGATAAACCTGATTGCATAAAGGGATAAATACCTATATTCATATGTGTATATCGGTAATGCAGTAATATATATATATATATATATATATATATATATATATATATATAGTGTGAACAGTATATCCCCATATTGGGTCCCATCTGGTTACTCCCCTTGTCCTACCTATGTGTCCCCTCTAGCTAGTCTTGCCCGATGCGTATCTCTGCAGAAACGGTGCAAAGGACACTAATTCATTCAGGCCATGGTAAATTGTTGCATGGAGAATGTATATCCATTTTTGCTCTATTTGGACCAATCGTTTGTCGCTGCCTCGATCGGAAATATGTACCCGATCGAGAGCGGCGAATGAAATTTTGGGCATCCTGTAATCATAATTTTTGACGACATGTCGACCAAGGGGGAGGTAGATGTTTCCTATCTGCATACTGTATGCATGTTTAGAAGTTCTACACCAGAATTTTTGTCTCGTTTTACCTATATAATAGGCACCGCATTCGCAGACCATTAAATATACAACCCCACAGGTTTGGCAGTTTACGAAATGTTGTGGTCGAAAAGTTTTACCATTTGGGAGAGTAAAAATCTGTTCTTTGCGTATTAGTGGACAGTGGGCACAGTTCCCACATGGGAAGGTGCCCAAGACTGTGCAATGCTTCTTGTTGGTTTTGATGTATTCACTTTTTACTAGCCTATCTTTTAGGGAAGTTGCCCGCTTATATGTGATGGCAGGAAGTGGAGAAACAAATTGCGCTATCACTCCATCATCACATAAAATGGGCCAATGTGCGTAAAACCGGCTAGGCCCAGAGCTGCTACGAGATTTCGCCCATTATCGCACACCACCAGGCCAGGCTTGAGGCTCACTGCCACCAACCCATCATCAGTCTGTTGTTCCATGTCCCTCCACAACTCCTGTGTGGTGTGGGGTTTTTCCCCCAAACAGGAAAGTTTTACAACTGCCTGCTGTTGTTTACCCCTGGCTATGCTGAAGTTGGTGGCGAAGGTGTTACGCTGACTGGATGAGGAGGCGGTAGAGGATGAGGAAGTGGAGTAGGAGGAGTTAGCAACAGGAGGCAAACTGAAGCACCCTGCAATCCTCGGTGGTGGAAGGACATGCGCCAAACTGCTATCCGCCTCAGGCCCAGCCACCACTGCATTTACCCAGTGTGCTGTTAGGGAGATATAGCATCCCTGACCGTGCTTACTGGTCCACGCATCCGTAGTTGGTGGACCTTGCCACAGATGGCGTTGCGCAGTGCACACCTGATTTTGTCCCCCACTTGGTTGTTCAGGGAAGGGATGGCTCACCTGGAAAAGTAGTGGCGGCTGGGCACGATGTACTGTGGAACAGCCAATGCCATCAGGCTTTTAAAACTCTGCGTCTCCACCAGACGGAATGACATCATTTCAAAGGCAAGGAATTTTGAAATGCTGGCATTCAGGGCCAGGGATCGCGGGTGGCTAGGGGGGTACTTCCTCTTCCGCTCCAGTGTTTAGGAGATAGAGACCTGAACGCTTCCATGTGACATTGTGGAGATGGTTGGTGACCCAGGTGGTAGTGTTGCTGGCAGATCCTCTGTTTGCGGGTTGGCAGGTGCCACTGTCACTACAGAGGTGGACGAAGAGGTCGAGACTGCAGCAGAAGAGGAAGCAGGAGGAGCCAGAGACCTTTCTTGTTTTTTGAGGCGTCTACTCCACTGCAGCTCGTGCTTTGCACTTAGATGCCTGGTCATGCAGGTTGTGCTCAGGTTGAGAACGTTTATGCCTCGCTTCAGGCTCGTGTCTTGTCATCAGCACATTGTCTGAAGAACTGCCACGCTAGGGAACTCCTTGGACTTGGCTTTGGTGTGCTCGGTCCCTTGCTGCGTTGGGCAGTAGCAGCTGTACTGTCTAGGGGACGGACGCTCCGCTTTTGCACCCTGCTCCCTCTTCTCCTGTGCTGGTGGCTCTGTGCGACCACCGCCTCTTCCTCTGAACTACACTGGTCACCTGCATGACGTTGATTCCATGTGGGGTTGAGGACCTCATCGTCCTCCACATCATATTCCACCCAGTCTTCACCCCTGCCCTCCTTGTTGGTCTGCTTAATTGCGAAAGCAGAAAGCAGCAGCAGTTGGCACCTGTGTTTCGTCATTATCCGAGACGTGCTGCGATGGTCCTCCCATGTACTCATCATGAAACATAAGTGGTTGGGCATCGGTGCACACAATCTCTTCCACTTCTGGGGCAGGGCTAGGTGGATGGCCCTGGGAAACCCTGCTAACAGAGTCATCAAAAAGCAGAAGAGACTGCTGCATGATTTGGGGCTCAGACTGCTTGGCTGATTTGCAAGTGGGCGAGGTGAAAGACTGATGGACATCAGCTGCAGGTGCCAACTCTGATCTTTCAGCAGGAGACTGGGTGGGAGACAATGTGAAGGAACCGGAGGCACTGTCAGCAACACAATCTACCATCGCCTGTACTTGTCCTGGCCTCAACATTCGTACAGCCGCATTAGGCCCTACCAAATACCGCTGCAGGCTCTGTCGCCTACACGCACCTGAGGGAGGTGTTTCACTTGTGCGTGTAGCTGGGACAGATCGACCACGTCGTCTCCCTGCAACAGGAGCTCCACCAGCAGCACCACGACCGGGGTCACGTCCCTTCTTTGACGTTCTCCTCATATTTTCCAAATTTAAGATCTTGCCCTAAATGGGTGTTTTTGCAATAGCAGAATACACCCACAGGATGTAAACGGTGTATCTCACAACTACAGAAATGCAGAAAATGCTATTCAAAAAAAAAGTTTTTGCCCTAAAAAATGTTTATTTGAATAGCACAATAGAAGACAAATATATAAATTGTGTATCTCACACCTCCAGATATGCAGAAAACACTGCAAAATATATTTTTTTGCCATAAATGGGTGTTTTTGAAGAGCAGAATACACCCACAGTATGTATCTCACAGTAACATATGCAGTGCTGGTGCACTGAGCTTGCAGATAAAAGTTATATTTTCTCTGGCACTAGGCTCATGGCAGTGTAAAAAGACTGTGCACTGCAACCCAACCAGGTAAATCTATGTAGATCGCTGAGTTAATAGAATAGATTTCTGAATCTGGACTCCTAGATAATTCTCTCTCCCTCAAAGCAGCAACAGGAACCTTGCCCTACATTGTCTATCTTTTCTCTCAGTGCAGTGTAAAAAGCTTGTGCACTGCACCCACACAACTAAATCAATGTAGGTCGCTGACTAATTAGAATAGAGTTCAGAATCAGGACTCCCATCATGTATCTCTCTCCCTCACAGCAGCAGCAGCCAGGAACCTTTCCCTACACTGTCTAAAGCAGAGTGACATGCTGTGCTGTGTGCCTCTAGCTTATATAGAGGCTGGGTCACATGCTGCACTGGCCAATCACAGCCATGCCATTAGTAGGCATGGCTGTGATGGCTTCTAAGGGCACACCAGTTTAACGAATGTTGATTGGCTGCCCTGCAGCTTTTTAAAATGTGCCATTACATTGCCGAACACCGGACCCGAACATACAGTCAATTGTTTGGGATCGGGTCCGGGACCCAAAGAGCCAAAAGTCCGGTACAAACCCGGTTCGCTCAACCCTACTAACCAATTCTTCTTGAATCAAATATATAGACCACATACATATTATATATATATATATATATATATATATATATATATATATATATATATTACAGGAACACAAATATAGATAACATTTGTGCAGCTGCTTCTAGCAATATGTTTAAGGTAGAAAAGAGTAAAAAAACATATTTCTCCATTTACATGAAGGTCAGGTTAATATAACCCAGCACAGAGTCCCCCCTTACATCAGAGTGTGCAGGATTCCCCCTTACAGTGCAAGGGTAAATCTGATGTAAGGGGGAACTTCAGAGTTCCCCTTTATGTCATTGTCCACAGAGTTCCAACTTGCATTTAAAATGGAAACTCTAATGTGGGGGGGGACTCTGGTCACCATAGAGCACCTTCCGCAGAGTAAATGCACAAAGGTAAGGGGGAGGGGTACCGATATATCAGTAACCTTTATATCAGTGCCCCTTTACCTTACTGTATTCACTGCCCCTTACATCAGTGATCCTCCCTCAGACTGGCTTTGCTACGCTGTCACTGACAAATGGTGACCGGGCAGGGCTCAGTCAGATTGTCCTCTCTGGGCTCCAGCTTGGTGGCTCTCGTTTCATCTTATATTAGACTATGAGACTGTGAGTACATGATACAAGAGATGGTCAGAGACAGACTGCATACATGATACAGCAGATGGTCAGAGAGTGTGCAGACATGATACAGTTGATGGTCAGAGACTGCATACATGATACACGAGATGGTCAGAGAGTGTGCAAACATGATACAGGAGATGGTCAGAGATTGCATACATGATACAAGAGATGGTCAGAGATTTTATACATGATACAGAAGATGGTCAGAGATTGCATACATGATACAGAATATGGTCAGCGAGTGTGCAGACATGATACAGGAGATAGTCAAAGACTGCATACATTATACAAGAGATGGTCGGAGACTGCATACATGATACAAGAGATGGTCAGAGACTGCAAACATGATACAGGAGATGGTCAAAGACTGCAGACGCACTACAGGAGATGGTCAGATGGTGTGCAGACATGATACAGGAGATGGTCAGAGACTGCAGACATGATACAGGAGATGGTCAGAGACTGCAGACACACTACAGGAGATGTTCAGAGACTGCAGACACACTACAGGAGATGGTCAGAGACTGCAGACAAACTACGGGAGATGGTCAGAGACTGCAGACAAACTACGGGAGATGGTCAGATAGTGTGCGGACATGACACAGGAGATGGTCAGATTCTGCATACATGATACAGGAGATGGTCAGAGACTGCATACATGATACAGGAGATGGTCAGGGAATGTGCGGACATGATACAGGAGATGGTCAGAGAATGTGCGGACATGATACAGGAGATGGTCAGAGAATGTGCGGACATGATACAGGAGATGGTCAGAGACTGCAGACATACTACAGGAGATGGTCAGATAGTGTGAGGACATGATACAGGAGATGGTCAGAGGCTGCAGCCATGATAATGGAGATGGTCAGAGACTGCATACATGATACAGGAGATGGTCAGAGACTGCAGACACACTACAGGAGATGGTCAGATAGTGTGAGGACATGATACAGGAGATGGTCAGAGGCTGCAGCCATGATAATGGAGATGGTCAGAGACTGCATACATGATACAGGAGATGGTCAGAGACTGCAGACACACTACAGGAGATGGTCAGATAGTGTGAGGACATGATACAGGAGATGGTCAGAGGCTGCAGCCATGATAATGGAGATGGTCAGAGACTGCATACATGATACAGGAGATGGTCAGAGACTGCATACACGATACAGGAAATGTTCAGAGACTGCATACATGATACAGGAGATGGTCAGAGACTGCATACATGATATGGTCAGCAAGTGTGCAGACATGATACAAGAGATGGTCAGAGACTGCATACATGATACAGGAGATGGTCAGAGACTGCATACATGATACAGGAGATGGTCAGAGAATGTGCGGACATGATACAGGAGATGGTCAGAGAATGTGCGGACATGATACAGGAGATGGTCAGAAAATGCAGACATACAACAGGAACTGTTCAGAGACTGCAGACATACTACAGGAGATGGTAAGATGGTGTGCAGACATGATACAGGAGATGGTCAGAGACTGCACACATGATACA
Source organism: Lithobates sylvaticus (assembly GCA_028564925.1). NCBI lineage: Eukaryota > Metazoa > Chordata > Amphibia > Anura > Ranidae > Lithobates > Lithobates sylvaticus. The sequence goes on from CM053035.1 coordinate 72,407,509, forward strand.
GGAGATGGTCAGAGACTGCATACACACTAAAGTAGATGGTCAGAGACTGCATACACACTAAAGTAGATGGTCAGAGACTGCATACACACTAAAGGAGATGGTCAGAGACTGCAGACACACTAAAGGAGATGGTCAGAGACTGCAGACACACTAAAGGAGATGGTCAGAGACTGCAGACATGATAATGGAGATGGTCAGAGACTGCATACATGATACGGGAGATGGTCAGAGACTGCATACACGATACAGGAAATGTTCAGCGACTGCATACATGATACAGGAGATGGTCAGAGACTGCATACATGATACAGGAGATGGTCAGGGAATGTGCGGACATGATACAGGAGATGGTCAGAGAATGTGCGGACATGATACAGGAGATGGTCAGAGAATGTGCGGACATGATACAGGAGATGGTCAGAGAATGTGCGGACATGATACAGGAGATGGTCAGAAAATGCAGACATACAACAGGAACTGTTCAGTGACTGCAGACTTACTACAGGAGATGGTAAGATGGTGTGCAGACATGATACAGGAGATGGTCAGAGACTGCACACATGATACAGGAGATGGTCAGAGACTGCATACACACTACAGGAGATGGTCAGAGACTGCATACACACTAAAGTAGATGGTCAGAGACTGCAGACACACTAAAGGAGATGCTCAGATAGTGTGCAGACATGATACAGGAGATGGTCAAAGACTGCATACATGATACGGGAGATGGTCAGAGACTGCATACACGATACAGGAAATGTTCAGGGACTGCATACATGAAACAGGAGATGGTCAGATAGTGTGCAGACATGATACAGGAGATGGTCAGAGACTGCATACATGATACAGGAGATGGTCAGAGACTGCATACATGATACAGGAGATGGTAAGCCAGTGTGCAGACATGATACAGGAGATGGACAGAGACTGCATACATAATTGTGTTTTTCATAGTGTGAACCCGCCCTGTGACCTGGAACCCACACTTTACTCCACTAACTTGTCTGGAAGGGGGGCACTAGTATGGGCACCTATAGCAAATGGCCACCCCCTCTGTGGCAGACAGCAGTTCTTTGATTTTGGGGGGGAGAGGATATATGTGCTAAGGGGGGTGGATTTAATATCCAAGCCCCCTTGTAGCACAGGTCCTAAAGTGCCCCCTAGAACATATCCCCCCAAATCACTCAAAGTATACTGTAGGCTTGTCCCCCCTCTCCCTCCTGTTCATGCCCTCCTCCTCTGGAAGACTCACATTGTATACAAGTAGATGCGCAAAAAATCAGATGTATGGGTAATGAAAAATCACTTAGTGAAGGACTGGCACTTGTAAACATGACATGTTACCATATGAATACAATGCAGCGTAGGAAGTCCATAAACATTATTTTAACCGCTTCCCGACCGGCCACTGCATATATACGTCAGCAGAATGGCACGGGCAGGCAGAATCACGTACCTGTACGTGATCGTGCATGTGCCTGCCCGTGGGTCGCGCGCGCGCCGCTAGCGGCGCGCTCGCGACCCGGTCGGGAGCTCCGTGACCCCGGCCGCGGGACCAGCGGACCCGATCGCCGCTGGTATCCCGCGATTGGGTTACGGAGCGGAAGAACGGGGAGAGGTCTATGTAAACAAACCTCTCCCCGCGCTTCCTACACTGACTGTCAGTGAGCGGCGGTTCCCTGTCATCGGGAACGCCGATCAATGACGTCAGACGTACAGCCACGCCCCCCTACTGTAAAAAAAAAAACACAACACGTCACACTGACTCCTCCCTAGTGGTTAACCCCCTAACTACAACTGTCATTTACATAGGAATCAGTGCTATTTAAATAGCACTGATTGCTGTATAAATGACAAATGTCCCAAAAATGTGTCAAAAATGTCCGATGTGTCCGCCAAAATGTCACAGTGACAATAAAAATCGCTGATCGCCGCCATTACTAATAAAAAAAAAAATATTAATAAAAAATGCTATAAAACTATCCCCTATTTTGTAAACGCTATAACTTTTGCGCAAACTAATCAATAATCGCTAATTGCGATTTTTTTTACCAAAAATATGTAGAAGAATACGTATCGGCCTAAAATGAGGAAAAAAATGTTTTTTTATATATTTTTGGGGGATATTTATTATAGCAAAAAGTAAAAAATATTGCATTTTTTTTCAAAATTGTCGCTCTATTTTTGTTTATAGCGCAAAAAATAAAAACCACAGGGGCGATCAAATACCACCAAAAGAAAGCTCTATTTGTGGGAAAAAAAGGACGCCAATTTTGTTTTGGAGCCACGTCGCATGACCGCGCAATTGTTAGTTAAAGCGACGCAGTGCCGAATTGCAAAAAGGGGCCTGGTCCTTTGGCTGCCAATTGGTCCGGGGCTGAAGTGGTTAAAGAAGTCTTTTGGGAAGTGGGTCCAAGGGGAGAAAGGGGGAAGGGGGAGGGGAAAGGGAGGGGCGGTAAAATAAAGTCCACAAAACAGGGCTGCCTCCGGTGGGGAACTGAAACCAAGTTCCAAGATAACTGGAGAGAAAAAACAAAGAGAGGGGCGCCTCTGGGTGCAGACGTTTTAACAGGATCATTTTATTTGTAAGCATGTGTATAAGCAACTCACATTTTGTAGGGTTGTCATAGGCATGTAGATTAAAAAGTATCCATCAAGGGTCCTCAGATCAGTCTCCGATTTTGTGCTGGGTGTAGGGATGGGCCCGGTGCTCGATGCGAACCCATGTTCTCATCGAGCACCGGGTGTTCGCTCGCTCGGCGAGCCCAGAACTATTTTTTGCCGCTCGCGTCACATTCGTGTGATGCGAGCGGCCCCGCTATGCATTGCGGCCGGCGCGGCCGGCGCAGTGCATTGCTGGCTGATGATTGGCCAAGCATGCACTGTGACCCCGCATGCTTGGCCAATCACAGCGCCGGAAACTCGGAGAGCCATAATTGGCTACAGGCAGGACGCCTGTAGCCAATTACAGCTCAGGGGCTTTAGTACACGCCCCCTCATTTAAAAGGCCGCCACGCCGTCGGCGCCGGTCACATGAGTTCCGGCTTTAGGAGAGATCAGGCTGATTCTGTGTCACTCTTTGCTAGATTCCTATAGAAAGATTTGCTCTACTTTGCTAAACCATTGGCTATTTATTTGCTAAACCATTGCTACCTGTCATTGATCGTCCATTGCTGCTGCTGGTTAGTGTGTTTTTAGCTGCTGCTGGGGGTTAGTCTAGTGCGTGTCTTACTGTTAGTACAGTATTTCAGTAGTACCAACCGCAGTGCTGTTAGTACAGCACTGCACCCCAAAAGCACCCACAGGACTTGTAGTGTGTTAGTGGCAGCAAACAGAGTTCCTATATTTTCTTTGCAGAAGCACCCATAGGACTTGTAGTGTGTTAGTCCCATCACACAGAGTTCCTATATTTTCTTCCCAGAAGCACCCATAGGACTTGTACTGTGTTAGTGGCATCACACAGAGCTATATTTTCTTCCCAGAAGCACCCATGGGACTTGTAGTGTATTAGTCCCATCACACAGAGTTCCTATATTTTCTTTGCAGAAACACCCATAGGACTTGTAGTGTGTTAGTCCCATCACACAGAGTTCCTATATTTTCTTCAAAGAAGCACCTATAGGACTTGTAGTGTGTTAGTCCCATCACACAGAGCTCCTATATTTTCTTCCCAGAAGCACCCATAGGACTTGTAGTGTGTTAGTCCCATCACACAGAGCTCCTATATTTTCTTCCCAGAAGCACCTATAGGACTTGTAGTGTGTTAGTCCCATCACACATAGCTCCTATATTTTCTTCCCAGAAGCACCCATAGGACTTGTAGTGTGTTAGTCCCATCACACAGAGCTCCTATATTTTCTTCCCAGAAGCACCTATAGGACTTGTAGTGTGTTAGTCCCATCACACGGAGCTATATTTTCTTCCCAGAAGCACCTATAGGACTTGTAGTGTGTTAGTCCCATCACACAGAGTTCCTATATTTTCTTCCCAGAAGCACCCATAGGACTTGTAGTGTGTTAGTCCCATCACACAGAGTACCTATATTTTCTTCCCAGAAGCACCTATAGGACTTGTAGTGTGTTAGTCCCATCACACAGAGCTATATTTTCTTCCCAGAAGCACCCATAGGACTTGTAGTGTGTTAGTCCCATCACACAGAGCTCCTATATTTTCTTCCCAGAAGCACCTATAGGACTTGTAGTGTGTTAGTCCCATCACACAGAGCTATATTTTCTTCCCAGAAGCACCTATAGGACTTGTAGTGTGTTAGTCCCATCACACAGAGTTCCTATATTTTCTTCCCAGAAGCACCCATAGGACTTGTAGTGTGTTAGTCCCATCACACAGAGCTCCTATATTTTTCTTCCCAGAAGCACCCATAGGACTTGTAGTGTGTTAGTCCCATCACACAGAGCTCCTATATTTTTTTCCCAGAAGCACCTATAGGACTTGTAGTGTGTTAGTCCCATCACACAGAGCTCCTATATTTTCTTCCCAGAAGCACCCATAGGACTTGTAGTGTGTTAGTCCCATCACACAAAGTTCCTATATTTTCTTCCCAGAAGCACCCATAGGACTTGTAGTGTGTTAGTCCCATCACACAGAGCTATATTTTCTTCCCAGAAGCACCCATAGGACTTGTAGTGTGTTAGTCCCATCACACAGAGCTCCTATATTTTCTTCCCAGAAGCACCTATAGGACTTGTAGTGTGTTAGTCCCATCACACAGAGCTATATTTTCTTCCCAGAAGCACCTATAGGACTTGTAGTGTGTTAGTCCCATCACACAGAGTTCCTATATTTTCTTCCCAGAAGCACCCATAGGACTTGTAGTGTGTTAGTCCCATCACACAGAGCTCCTATATTTTCTTCCCAGAAGCACCTATAGGACTTGTAGTGTGTTAGTCCCATCACACAGAGCTCCTATATTTTCTTCCCAGAAGCACCCATAGGACTTGTAGTGTGTTAGTCCCATCACACAGAGTTCCTATATTTTCTTCCCAGAAGCACCCATAGGACTTGTACTGTGTTAGTGGCATCACACAGAGCTATATTTTCTTCCCAGAAGCACCCATGGGACTTGTAGTGTATTAGTCCCATCACACAGAGTTCCTATATTTTCTTTGCAGAAACACCCATAGGACTTGTAGTGTGTTAGTCCCATCACACAGAGTTCCTATATTTTCTTCAAAGAAGCACCTATAGGACTTGTAGTGTGTTAGTCCCATCACACAGAGCTCCTATATTTTCTTCCCAGAAGCACCCATAGGACTTGTAGTGTGTTAGTCCCATCACACAGAGCTCCTATATTTTCTTCCCAGAAGCACCTATAGGACTTGTAGTGTGTTAGTCCCATCACACATAGCTCCTATATTTTCTTCCCAGAAGCACCCATAGGACTTGTAGTGTGTTAGTCCCATCACACAGAGCTCCTATATTTTCTTCCCAGAAGCACCTATAGGACTTGTAGTGTGTTAGTCCCATCACACGGAGCTATATTTTCTTCCCAGAAGCACCTATAGGACTTGTAGTGTGTTAGTCCCATCACACAGAGTTCCTATATTTTCTTCCCAGAAGCACCCATAGGACTTGTAGTGTGTTAGTCCCATCACACAGAGTACCTATATTTTCTTCCCAGAAGCACCTATAGGACTTGTAGTGTGTTAGTCCCATCACACAGAGCTATATTTTCTTCCCAGAAGCACCCATAGGACTTGTAGTGTGTTAGTCCCATCACACAGAGCTCCTATATTTTCTTCCCAGAAGCACCTATAGGACTTGTAGTGTGTTAGTCCCATCACACAGAGCTATATTTTCTTCCCAGAAGCACCTATAGGACTTGTAGTGTGTTAGTCCCATCACACAGAGTTCCTATATTTTCTTCCCAGAAGCACCCATAGGACTTGTAGTGTGTTAGTCCCATCACACAGAGCTCCTATATTTTCTTCCCAGAAGCACCCATAGGACTTGTAGTGTGTTAGTCCCATCACACAGAGCTCCTATATTTTTTTCCCAGAAGCACCTATAGGACTTGTAGTGTGTTAGTCCCATCACACAGAGCTCCTATATTTTCTTCCCAGAAGCACCCATAGGACTTGTAGTGTGTTAGTCCCATCACACAAAGTTCCTATATTTTCTTCCCAGAAGCACCCATAGGACTTGTAGTGTGTTAGTCCCATCACACAGAGCTATATTTTCTTCCCAGAAGCACCCATAGGACTTGTAGTGTGTTAGTCCCATCACACAGAGCTCCTATATTTTCTTCCCAGAAGCACCTATAGGACTTGTAGTGTGTTAGTCCCATCACACAGAGCTATATTTTCTTCCCAGAAGCACCTATAGGACTTGTAGTGTGTTAGTCCCATCACACAGAGTTCCTATATTTTCTTCCCAGAAGCACCCATAGGACTTGTAGTGTGTTAGTCCCATCACACAGAGCTCCTATATTTTCTTCCCAGAAGCACCTATAGGACTTGTAGTGTGTTAGTCCCATCACACAGAGCTCCTATATTTTCTTCCCAGAAGCACCCATAGGACTTGTAGTGTGTTAGTCCCATCACACAGAGCTCCTATATTTTCTTCCCAGAAGCACCTATAGGACTTGTAGTGTGTTAGTCCCATCACACAGAGTTCCTATATTTTCTTCCCAGAAGCACCCATAGGACTTGTAGTGTGTTAGTCCCATCACACAGAGTTCCTATATTTTCTTCCCAGAAGCACCTATAGGACTTGTAGTGTGTTAGTCCCATCACACAGAGCTATATTTTCTTCCCAGAAGCACCCATAGGACTTGTAGTGTGTTAGTCCCATCACACAGAGCTCCTATATTTTCTTCCCAGAAGCACCTATAGGACTTGTAGTGTGTTAGTCCCATCACACAGAGCTATATTTTCTTCCCAGAAGCACCTATAGGACTTGTAGTGTGTTAGTCCCATCACACAGAGTTCCTATATTTTCTTCCCAGAAGCACCTATAGGACTTGTAGTGTGTTAGTCCCATCACACAGAGCTATATTTTCTTCCCAGAAGCACCCATAGGACTTGTAGTGTGTTAGTCCCATCACACAGAGCTCCTATATTTTCTTCCCAGAAGCACCCATAGGACTTGTAGTGTGTTAGTCCCATCACACAGAGCTCCTATATTTTTTTCCCAGAAGCACCTATAGGACTTGTAGTGTGTTAGTCCCATCACACAGAGCTCCTATATTTTCTTCCCAGAAGCACCCATAGGACTTGTAGTGTGTTAGTCCCATCACACAAAGTTCCTATATTTTCTTCCCAGAAGCACCCATAGGACTTGTAGTGTGTTAGTCCCATCACACAGAGCTATATTTTCTTCCCAGAAGCACCCATAGGACTTGTAGTGTGTTAGTCCCATCACACAGAGCTCCTATATTTTCTTCCCAGAAGCACCTATAGGACTTGTAGTGTGTTAGTCCCATCACACAGAGCTATATTTTCTTCCCAGAAGCACCTATAGGACTTGTAGTGTGTTAGTCCCATCACACAGAGTTCCTATATTTTCTTCCCAGAAGCACCCATAGGACTTGTAGTGTGTTAGTCCCATCACACAGAGCTCCTATATTTTCTTCCCAGAAGCACCTATAGGACTTGTAGTGTGTTAGTCCCATCACACAGAGCTCCTATATTTTCTTCCCAGAAGCACCCATAGGACTTGTAGTGTGTGTTAGTCCCATCACACAGAGCTCCTATATTTTCTTCCCAGAAGCACCTATAGGACTTGTAGTGTGTTAGTCCCATCACACAGAGCTCCTATATTTTCTTCCCAGAAGCACCTATAGGACTTGTAGTGTGTTAGTCCCATCACACAGAGCTATATTTTCTTCCCAGAAGCACCTATAGGACTTGTAGTGTGTTAGTCCCATCACACAGAGTTCCTATATTTTCTTCCCAGAAGCACCCATAGGACTTGTAGTGTGTTAGTCCCATCACACAGAGCTCCTATATTTTCTTCCCAGAAGCACCCATAGGACTTGTAGTGTGTTAGTCCCATCACACAGAGCTCCTATATTTTTTTCCCAGAAGCACCTATAGGACTTGTAGTGTGTTAGTCCCATCACACAGAGCTATATTTTCTTCCCAGAAGCACCCATAGGACTTGTAGTGTGTTAGTCCCATCACACAGAGCTCCTATATTTTCTTCCCAGAAGCACCTATAGGACTTGTAGTGTGTTAGTCCCATCACACAGAGCTATATTTTCTTCCCAGAAGCACCTATAGGACTTGTAGTGTGTTAGTCCCATCACACAGAGTTCCTATATTTTCTTCCCAGAAGCACCCATAGGACTTGTAGTGTGTTAGTCCCATCACACAGAGCTCCTATATTTTCTTCCCAGAAGCACCCATAGGACTTGTAGTGTGTTAGTCCCATCACACAGAGCTCCTATATTTTTTTCCCAGAAGCACCTATAGGACTTGTAGTGTGTTAGTCCCATCACACAGAGCTCCTATATTTTCTTCCCAGAAGCACCCATAGGACTTGTAGTGTGTTAGTCCCATCACACAAAGTTCCTATATTTTCTTCCCAGAAGCACCCATAGGACTTGTAGTGTGTTAGTCCCATCACACAGAGCTATATTTTCTTCCCAGAAGCACCCATAGGACTTGTAGTGTGTTAGTCCCATCACACAGAGCTCCTATATTTTCTTCCCAGAAGCACCTATAGGACTTGTAGTGTGTTAGTCCCATCACACAGAGCTATATTTTCTTCCCAGAAGCACCTATAGGACTTGTAGTGTGTTAGTCCCATCACACAGAGTTCCTATATTTTCTTCCCAGAAGCACCCATAGGACTTGTAGTGTGTTAGTCCCATCACACAGAGCTCCTATATTTTCTTCCCAGAAGCACCTATAGGACTTGTAGTGTGTTAGTCCCATCACACAGAGCTCCTATATTTTCTTCCCAGAAGCACCCATAGGACTTGTAGTGTGTTAGTCCCATCACACAGAGCTCCTATATTTTCTTCCCAGAAGCACCTATAGGACTTGTAGTGTGTTAGTCCCATCACACAGAGTTCCTATATTTTCTTCCCAGAAGCACCCATAGGACTTGTAGTGTGTTAGTCCCATCACACAGAGTTCCTATATTTTCTTCCCAGAAGCACCTATAGGACTTGTAGTGTGTTAGTCCCATCACACAGAGCTATATTTTCTTCCCAGAAGCACCCATAGGACTTGTAGTGTGTTAGTCCCATCACACAGAGCTCCTATATTTTCTTCCCAGAAGCACCTATAGGACTTGTAGTGTGTTAGTCCCATCACACAGAGCTATATTTTCTTCCAGAAGCACCTATAGGACTTGTAGTGTGTTAGTCCCATCACACAGAGCTCCTATATTTTCTTCCCAGAAGCACCTATAGGACTTGTAGTGTGTTAGTCCCATCACACAGAGCTATATTTTCTTCCCAGAAGCACCTATAGGACTTGTAGTGTGTTAGTCCCATCACACAGAGTTCCTATATTTTCTTCCCAGAAGCACCCATAGGACTTGTAGTGTGTTAGTCCCATCACACAGAGCTCCTATATTTTCTTCCCAGAAGCACCCATAGGACTTGTAGTGTGTTAGTCCCATCACACAGAGCTCCTATATTTTTTTCCCAGAAGCACCTATAGGACTTGTAGTGTGTTAGTCCCATCACACAGAGCTATATTTTCTTCCCAGAAGCACCCATAGGACTTGTAGTGTGTTAGTCCCATCACACAGAGCTCCTATATTTTCTTCCCAGAAGCACCCATAGGACTTGTAGTGTGTTAGTCCCATCACACAGAGCTCCTATATTTTTTTCCCAGAAGCACCTATAGGACTTGTAGTGTGTTAGTCCCATCACACAGAGCTCCTATATTTTCTTCCCAGAAGCACCCATAGGACTTGTAGTGTGTTAGTCCCATCACACAAAGTTCCTATATTTTCTTCCCAGAAGCACCCATAGGACTTGTAGTGTGTTAGTCCCATCACACAGAGCTATATTTTCTTCCCAGAAGCACCCATAGGACTTGTAGTGTGTTAGTCCCATCACACAGAGCTCCTATATTTTCTTCCCAGAAGCACCTATAGGACTTGTAGTGTGTTAGTCCCATCACACAGAGCTATATTTTCTTCCCAGAAGCACCTATAGGACTTGTAGTGTGTTAGTCCCATCACACAGAGTTCCTATATTTTCTTCCCAGAAGCACCCATAGGACTTGTAGTGTGTTAGTCCCATCACACAGAGCTCCTATATTTTCTTCCCAGAAGCACCTATAGGACTTGTAGTGTGTTAGTCCCATCACACAGAGCTCCTATATTTTCTTCCCAGAAGCACCCATAGGACTTGTAGTGTGTTAGTCCCATCACACAGAGCTCCTATATTTTCTTCCCAGAAGCACCTATAGGACTTGTAGTGTGTTAGTCCCATCACACAGAGCTCCTATATTTTCTTCCCAGAAGCACCTATAGGACTTGTAGTGTGTTAGTCCCATCACACAGAGCTATATTTTCTTCCCAGAAGCACCTATAGGACTTGTAGTGTGTTAGTCCCATCACACAGAGTTCCTATATTTTCTTCCCAGAAGCACCCATAGGACTTGTAGTGTGTTAGTCCCATCACACAGAGCTCCTATATTTTCTTCCCAGAAGCACCCATAGGACTTGTAGTGTGTTAGTCCCATCACACAGAGCTCCTATATTTTTTTCCCAGAAGCACCTATAGGACTTGTAGTGTGTTAGTCCCATCACACAGAGCTATATTTTCTTCCCAGAAGCACCCATAGGACTTGTAGTGTGTTAGTCCCATCACACAGAGCTCCTATATTTTCTTCCCAGAAGCACCTATAGGACTTGTAGTGTGTTAGTCCCATCACACAGAGCTATATTTTCTTCCCAGAAGCACCTATAGGACTTGTAGTGTGTTAGTCCCATCACACAGAGTTCCTATATTTTCTTCCCAGAAGCACCCATAAGACTTGTAGTGTGTTAGTCCCATCACACAGAGCTCCTATATTTTCTTCCCAGAAGCACCCATAGGACTTGTAGTGTGTTAGTCCCATCACACAGAGCTCCTATATTTTTTTCCCAGAAGCACCTATAGGACTTGTAGTGTGTTAGTCCCATCACACAGAGCTCCTATATTTTCTTCCCAGAAGCACCCATAGGACTTGTAGTGTGTTAGTCCCATCACACAAAGTTCCTATATTTTCTTCCCAGAAGCACCCATAGGACTTGTAGTGTGTTAGTCCCATCACACAGAGCTATATTTTCTTCCCAGAAGCACCCATAGGACTTGTAGTGTGTTAGTCCCATCACACAGAGCTCCTATATTTTCTTCCCAGAAGCACCTATAGGACTTGTAGTGTGTTAGTCCCATCACACAGAGCTATATTTTCTTCCCAGAAGCACCTATAGGACTTGTAGTGTGTTAGTCCCATCACACATAGTTCCTATATTTTCTTCCCAGAAGCACCCATAGGACTTGTAGTGTGTTAGTCCCATCACACAGAGCTCCTATATTTTCTTCCCAGAAGCACCTATAGGACTTGTAGTGTGTTAGTCCCATCACACAGAGCTCCTATATTTTCTTCCCAGAAGCACCCATAGGACTTGTAGTGTGTTAGTCCCATCACACAGAGCTCCTATATTTTCTTCCCAGAAGCACCTATAGGACTTGTAGTGTGTTAGTCCCATCACACAGAGTTCCTATATTTTCTTCCCAGAAGCACCCATAGGACTTGTAGTGTGTTAGTCCCATCACACAGAGTTCCTATATTTTCTTCCCAGAAGCACCTATAGGACTTGTAGTGTGTGTTAGTCCCATCACACAGAGCTATATTTTCTTCCCAGAAGCACCCATAGGACTTGTAGTGTGTTAGTCCCATCACACAGAGCTCCTATATTTTCTTCCCAGAAGCACCTATAGGACTTGTAGTGTGTTAGTCCCATCACACAGAGCTATATTTTCTTCCCAGAAGCACCTATAGGACTTGTAGTGTGTTAGTCCCATCACACAGAGTTCCTATATTTTCTTCCCAGAAGCACCCATAGGACTTGTAGTGTGTTAGTCCCATCACACAGAGCTCCTATATTTTCTTCCCAGAAGCACCCATAGGACTTGTAGTGTGTTAGTCCCATCACACAGAGCTCCTATATTTTTTTCCCAGAAGCACCTATAGGACTTGTAGTGTGTTAGTCCCATCACACAGAGCTCCTATATTTTCTTCCCAGAAGCACCCATAGGACTTGTAGTGTGTTAGTCCCATCACACAAAGTTCCTATATTTTCTTCCCAGAAGCACCCATAGGACTTGTAGTGTGTTAGTCCCATCACACAGAGCTATATTTTCTTCCCAGAAGCACCCATAGGACTTGTAGTGTGTTAGTCCCATCACACAGAGCTCCTATATTTTCTTCCCAGAAGCACCTATAGGACTTGTAGTGTGTTAGTCCCATCACACAGAGCTATATTTTCTTCCCAGAAGCACCTATAGGACTTGTAGTGTGTTAGTCCCATCACACAGAGTTCCTATATTTTCTTCCCAGAAGCACCCATAGGACTTGTAGTGTGTTAGTCCCATCACACAGAGCTCCTATATTTTCTTCCCAGAAGCACCTATAGGACTTGTAGTGTGTTAGTCCCATCACACAGAGCTCCTATATTTTCTTCCCAGAAGCACCCATAGGACTTGTAGTGTGTTAGTCCCATCACACAGAGCTCCTATATTTTCTTCCCAGAAGCACCTATAGGACTTGTAGTGTGTTAGTCCCATCACACAGAGCTCCTATATTTTCTTCCCAGAAGCACCTATAGGACTTGTAGTGTGTTAGTCCCATCACACAGAGCTATATTTTCTTCCCAGAAGCACCTATAGGACTTGTAGTGTGTTAGTCCCATCACACAGAGTTCCTATATTTTCTTCCCAGAAGCACCCATAGGACTTGTAGTGTGTTAGTCCCATCACACAGAGCTCCTATATTTTCTTCCCAGAAGCACCCATAGGACTTGTAGTGTGTTAGTCCCATCACACAGAGCTCCTATATTTTTTTCCCAGAAGCACCTATAGGACTTGTAGTGTGTTAGTCCCATCACACAGAGCTCCTATATTTTCTTCCCAGAAGCACCCATAGGACTTGTAGTGTGTTAGTCCCATCACACAAAGTTCCTATATTTTCTTCCCAGAAGCACCCATAGGACTTGTAGTGTGTTAGTCCCATCACACAGAGCTATATTTTCTTCCCAGAAGCACCCATAGGACTTGTAGTGTGTTAGTCCCATCACACAGAGCTCCTATATTTTCTTCCCAGAAGCACCTATAGGACTTGTAGTGTGTTAGTCCCATCACACAGAGCTATATTTTCTTCCCAGAAGCACCTATAGGACTTGTAGTGTGTTAGTCCCATCACACAGAGCTCCTATATTTTCTTCCCAGAAGCACCCATAGGACTTGTAGTGTGTTAATCCCATCACACAGAGCTCCTATATTTTCTTCCCAGAAGCACCTATAGGACTTGTAGTGTGTTAGTCCCATCACACAGAGCTCCTATATTTTCTTCCCAGAAGCACCTATAGGACTTGTAGTGTGTTAGTCCCATCACACAGAGTTCCTATATTTTCTTCCCAGAAGCACCCATAGGACTTGTAGTGTGTTAGTCCCATCACACAGAGTTCCTATATTTTCTTCCCAGAAGCACCTATAGGACTTGTAGTGTGTTAGTCCCATCACACAGAGCTATATTTTCTTCCCAGAAGCACCCATAGGACTTGTAGTGTGTTAGTCCCATCACACAGAGCTCCTATATTTTCTTCCCAGAAGCACCTATAGGACTTGTAGTGTGTTAGTCCCATCACACAGAGCTATATTTTCTTCCCAGAAGCACCTATAGGACTTGTAGTGTGTTAGTCCCATCACACAGAGTTCCTATATTTTCTTCCCAGAAGCACCCATAGGACTTGTAGTGTGTTAGTCCCATCACACAGAGCTCCTATATTTTCTTCCCAGAAGCACCTATAGGACTTGTAGTGTGTTAGTCCCATCACACAGAGCTCCTATATTTTCTTCCCAGAAGCACCCATAGGACTTGTAGTGTGTTAGTCCCATCACACAGAGTTCCTATATTTTCTTTGCAGAAGCACCCATAGGACTTGTAGTGTGTTAGTCCCATCACACAGAGTTCCTATATTTTCTTCCCAGAAGCACCCATAGGACTTGTAGTGTGTTAGTCCCATCACACAGAGCTCCTATATTTTCTTCCCAGAAGCACCTATAGGACTTGTAGTGTGTTAGTCCCATCACACAGAGCTATATTTTTTCCCAGAAGCACCTATAGGACTTGTAGTGTGTTAGTCCCATCACACAGAGTTCCTATATTTTCTTCCCAGAAGCACCCATAGGACTTGTAGTGTGTTAGTCCCATCACACAGAGTTCCTATATTTTCTTCCCAGAAGCACCTATTGGACTTGTAGTGTGTTAGTCCCATCACACAGAGCTCCTATATTTTCTTCCCAGAAGCACCCATAGGACTTGTAGTGTGTTAGTCCCATCACACAGAGCTCCTATATTTTCTTCCCAGAAGCACCTATAGGACTTGTAGTGTGTTAGTCCCATCACACAGAGTTCCTATATTTTCTTCCCAGAAGCACCCATAGGACTTGTAGTGTGTTAGTCCCATCACACAGAGTTCCTATATTTTCTTTGCAGAAGCACCCATAGGACTTGTAGTGTGTTAGTCCCATCACACAGAGTTCCTATATTTTCTTTGCAGAAGCACCCATAGGACTTCTAGTGTGTTAGTGGCATCACACAGAGCTCCTATATTTTCTTTGCAGCAGCACCCACAGGACTTCTAGTGTGTTAGTGGCATCACACAGAGCTCCTATATTTTCTTTGCAGAAGCACCCATAGGACTTCTAGTGTGTTAGTGGCATCACACAGAGCTCCTATATTTTCTTCTCAGCAGCACCCACAGGACTTCTAGTGTGTTAGTGGCATCACACAGAGCTCCTATATTTTCTTCTCAGCAGCACCCACAGGACTTCTAGTGTGTTAGTGGCATCACACAGAGCTCCTATATTTTCTTTGCAGAAGCACCCATAGGACTTCTAGTGTGTTAGTGGCATCACACAGAGCTCCTATATTTTCTTCTCAGCAGCACCCACAGGACTTCTAGTGTGTTAGTGGCATCACACAGAGCTCCTATATTTTCTTTGCAGAAGCACCTATAGGACTTCTAGTGTGTTAGTGGCATCACACAGAGCTCCTATATTTTCTTCTCAGCAGCACCCACAGGACTACCGACTACAATGGCTGGAAGACTGCCAAGGGGAGGCAGAGCGTGCAGAGGCAAGAACACAGGGCAGGCAGGCTCTGTTTCTAGTGGACGTGGCCGTGGCCGTGGACGTGGTCGTGCATCGTCATCAGCACGTGGCCATGGGACACGCGCGTCTTTGTTTTCGGCAGCTGGACATGTGGAGCCGCATCATGCTGAAGGCTTGGTAGAATGGATGACCAAGCCCTCCTCATCCTCCTCATCCTCTCTCACCCAGGCTCAGGGTACTGGCAGAGCAGCTGCCAACGTGTACTCAATGGCATCATCAGCCACCCCTTCCCTAGACCCACCATGTCCTCCTGAGTAGTCCCCCGAACTCTTTGAGCACAGTGTTGGGTACATGCTCCAGGAGGATGCCCAACGATTCGAAGGCTTGGATGATGATACCCAGCTTGAGCAAGTCAGTAGTGTGCGCGCAGAGAGAGGGGATGCTGAAGGACAGCAATCTGGCAGTACTGTTCCACCAGCTGCAGCTTACTGCCAGGTTTGCTCTAGTGGTGAAGAGGGAGGGGATGATGAGGTCACTGACGCCACGTGGGTGCCTGGAGGGAGAGAGGATGAGGAGGAGGACGAGGAGGAGGAGGATGCGGCGTCACATGTCCAACGAGGCAGGATGCCCCCTGGAGGCCAGCTAGAGGCCAGCACAGCAACTGTACAACACCGCAGAGCTCCGCCTGTGCAGGGCGCTGCCTCTGCACGTTATCAGAAAAGTTCTTTGGTGTGGGCCTTTTTTGAGACGAGTGCATCAGATCGCACCACTGCTATTTGCAATATTTGTCTCAAGCGTATCTCGCGTGGCCAAAACATCAGCCGCTTGGGCACCACAAGCATGACCAGACATATGTCGACCTGCCATGCAGCTCGTTGGCAGGCACACATAAAAGACCCACACCAAAGAACTAAGCGGACCTCTCCTTGCTCCTCATCAGCTGGGATCTCCATCCCCACTACATCTTCAGTCCTCTCTGAAAGCTGCTGTGAGAGGACTGAAGGTGTAGAATTCGGTGTGTCACAACCAAGTACTTGCAGTACACCGACGTCCGATTGTAGCAGGCAAATTTCCCTGCCCCAGCTGCTGGACCGTCGAAAGAAGTACACTCCCAGCCATCCACATGCCCAGCGGTTGAATGCTAGCTTGGCTAAATTGCTAGCACTTCAACTGCTGCCTTTTCAGTTGGTAGACTCGGTCCCCTTCCGTGAGTTTGTTCAATGTGCGGTTCCTCAGTGGCAGGTTCCCAAACGCCACTTTTTCTCACGGAAGGCGATTCCGTCTCTCTACCGGCATGTGGAAGGCAATGTCCATGCCTCGCTGGACAGGGCGGTCAGCGGTAAGGTGCATATTACCGCTGACTCATGGTCTAGCAGGCATGGACAGGGACGTTACCTTTCTTTCACGGCCCATTGGGTCACTCTATTGGCAGCTGGGAGGGATGCAGGACAAGGTGCAGTAGTGTTGGAGGTTGTTCCGCCACCACGCCTCCAAAATGCTACTACTGCTACTGGTTGTGACACACCTCTCTCCTCCACCCCCTCCTCCTCTTCTTCCTCCAGTGCTCTGTCCTCAGAACCAGCGGTGCTCCGTAGGCGTACAAGGGGCTACGCAAGTACGCAGGCAAAAAGATGCCATGCCGTGCTTGCGCTGGTGTGTTTGGGGGACAGGAGCCACACTGGGCCAGAGGTTCTGGCAGCTCTGCAGGGGCAGGCCGAGAGGTGGTTGACGCCACGTCAGCTTAAGCCAGGAATGGTCGTTTCTGACAATGGCACCAACCTCCTCTCCGCCCTGCGACAGGGGCAGCTCACCCATGTGCCCTGTATGGCTCACGTCCTCAACCTGGTGGTGCAGCGGTTCTTGGGCAGGTTCCCAGGCTTACAGGATGTCCTGAGGCAGGCCAGGAAAGTCTGTGTGCATTTCCGCCGATCTTATAATGCCAGTGCTCGGCTGACTGAGCTGCAAAAGGAGCTGAACCTGCCCAAGAACCGCCTAATATGTGACATGCCCACCAGGTGGAACTCAACGTTGGCCATGCTGCAGCGACTGCACACGCAGCAGAGGGCCATAAATGAGTACCTTTGCGACTACGGCACCAGGACAGGGTCAGGGGAGCTTGGTTTTTTTTTCCCCACGTCAGTGGAGCATGATCAGGGATGCATGCACTGTCCTCTCACCATTTGAGGAGGTCACGAGGATGGTGAGCAGTGACAGTGCATGCATCAGTGACACTGTACCTCTTGTCCACCTGTTGGAGCATACGCTGCGTGGGATAATGGACAGGGCACTTGAGGCAGAACAGAGGCAGGAAGAGGAGGACTTCCTTGCCTCTCAAGGCCCCCTTTATCCGGACAGTGTTCCTTCTGTCCCACCCATCACACAGGAAGAGGATGAGGATGAGGATGAGGAGGAGGAGGAGGAGGAGGAGGATTGTGTGAGCATGGAGGTGGAGCCTGGCACTCAGCATCAGCAGCAGCAGCAGTATTTTAGGGATGATGTACAGTCCCAACAAACCAGTGGACTTGTACGTGGCTGGGAGGAGGTGGCTGGCGATCATGTCATCCTCAGTGACCCAGAAGACTCCGGACCGAATGCCTCAGCTAACCTACGCTGCATGGCCTCCCTGATCCTGCAAAGCCTGCGGAAGGATCCTCGTGTTCTTCGGATCAAGGAGAGGGACCATTACTGGCTGGCCACTCTCCTTGATCCACGGTACAAGGGTAAGGTTGCGGACCTTATCTTGCCGTCGCAGAGGGAGCAGAGGATGAGACATCTCAGGGAGGCCTTGCAGAAAGGTCTGTGCAACGCGTTCCCAGAAACTGGGAGGTTACAAACTCCTGGTCCTGGACGACGAGTTGCTGAGGCTTCGGTCAGTAGCAGAAGGAGCGGTGGGGAAGGTGGACGTCTGACCGATGCGTTCAGACAATTTTTTAGTCCGCAGCCCCAAGGTATGATCGGTTCCAGCAACCATCGCCAGCGTCTGATATACATGGTGCAGGAATACCTTGGGGCAAGGTCAGACTTGGACACCTTTCCCACCGAAAATCCTCTGGCTTACTGGGTCCTGAGGATGGATCACTGGCCAGAGCTTGCACAGTATACAATTGAGCTACTGGCCTGTCCTGCCTCCAGCGTTCTTTCCGAACGCACATTCAGTGCTGCTGGAGGATTTGTCACCGATCATAGGGTGCGCCTGTCCACCGACTCGTTTGATCGACTGACCTTCATCAAAATGAATCAGTCTTGGATCACCACCAGCTACCAGGCACCTGAAGCGGATATAACGGAATAATTTATAATGTCACATCCCTTCAAGACTGCCTATGCTGATGCTGAGTGACTGTCCTGTTATGTTCACTGACTATCCTCTTCCTCCTCCTCAATGATCCATGCCACCACACCAGTGCCCAAGGCACAATTTTTCAGCCCCTGTATAACAGGGGCGTGTACTTACAATTTTTTAAAAAAATGCTTCGCAACACGTGTGACTGCTGTGCTCCAAGTACAGTATCTGTGAGGGGTTGCAGTGTTGTGGCACCAGCACCAGTGCCTAAGGCACAATTTTTCAGCCCCTGTTTAACAGGGGCGTGTAATTACAATTTTTTTAAAAAATGCTTCGCAACACGTGTGACTGCTGTGCTCCAAGTACAGTATCTGTGAGGGGTTGCAGTGTTGTGGCACCAGCACCAGTGCCTAAGGCACAATTTTTCAGCCCCTGTTTAACAGGGGCGTGTAATTACAATTTTTAAAAAAAATGCTTCGCAACACGTGTGACTGCTGTGCTCCAAGTACAGTATCTGTGAGGGGTTGCAGTGTTGTGGCACCAGCACCAGTGCCTAAGGCACAATTTTTCAGTCCCTGTTTAACAGGGGCGTGTAATTACAATTTTTAAAAAAAATGCTTCGCAACACGTGTGACTGCTGTGCTCCAAGTACAGTATCTGTGAGGGGTTGCAGTGTTGTGGCACCAGCACCAGTGCCTAAGGCACAATTTTTCAGCCCCTATTGGGGCGTGTAATTAAATTTTTAGGCAATGCTTTGCAACAGGTCTCATTGCTGTGCTAGGAGTACAGTATCTGTGAGGGGTTGCAGTGTTGTGGCACCAGCACCAATGTCTAAGGCACAATTTTTCAGCCCCTGTTTAACAGGGGCGTGTAATTACAAATCTTGATCTAATAGTTCACAGCAGGGCCCATTCCTGCGCCCACCAAGAGTAACTATGAGGGCCTACAGTCTTGTGGCAACACCGTCCACCACCACCGCCAAAGGCCCAATTTTTCTGCCCTGTTCAACAGGTGCTTGCAATTACAAATCTTGATCTAATAACTCACAGCAGGGCCCATTCCTGCGCCCACCAAGAGTAACTGTGAGAGCTTACAGTCTTGTGGCAACACCGTCCACCACCACCACCAAAGGCCCAATTTTTCTGCCCTGTTCAACAGGTGCATGCAATTACAAATCTTGATCTAATAACTCACAGCAGGGCCCATTCCTGCGCCCACCAAGAGTAACTGTGAGAGCTTACAGTCTTGTGGCAACACCGTCCACCACCAAAGGCCCAATTTTTCTGCCCTGTTCAACAGGTGCATGCAATTACAAATCTTGATCTAATTCACAGCAGGGCCCATTCCTGCGCCCACCAAGAGTAACTGTGAGAGCTTACAGTCTTGTGGCAACACCGTCGTCCACCACCACCACCACCACCAAAGGCCCATTTTTCTGCCCGGTTCAACAGGTGCATGCAAGTACAAATCTTGATCTTTTAACTCACAGCAGGGCCCATTCCTGTGCCCACCAGTCTTGTGGCTACACCAACATCTAATAGGGCAAATTTCTGCAGAGTATATACGCCAGGCCCCTACTTTCAAACATCCAACTTACAAACGACTCCTACTTGCAAACGGAAAGAGAAAACAGGAAGTGAGAGGAAATCTACCCCTAGGAAGGGAAATTCTATCCTGTTAGATTTAATTTGGGTAAAAGGTATCTCCTCTCTACTGATACTTTATCACCAATCCTTGTTTCAATTAAAACCTCACTTTTCCAAAAACATTTGTCATTGGGACGGAAAGTGAGGTGACATGTTCTGAACAGATGTGCAAAGACAGCAAATGTTACAGGGGTGATAACCCCTCCCTATGTTCTCCAAAAAGCTTAAAAATAGATTTTTTTGGGATGGAGCTACACTTCATAATGTACCTGTTCAGATTCTACTTAAGAACAAACCTACAGTCCGTGTCTTGTTTGCACCACCTATATACTGCTGTTCAGAGTATATAGGGTTGTAGGTATAGGGTTTTATTTTGGGTGCGGGGTCCCCCTTAATATCCATACAAGACCCAAAGGGCTGGGGTGGGGGGGGGGGGGGGGTGATGGGGTAGCCATGCCATTTTTCTCAAGGATTTTCAGCCATATGGCGGCCAGGACAAGACATGACATTAAAGCCGCTAGTGGTTTAAAATGGCTTCTTTTTTTCCTTTACAAATGTCATTTTGTGCAAGGACAGTTCTAAACACGGGAAACACATGCCACTTCACAGGCATACTTTAGACACCCCCCAGGTACCATATTTAAAGGAGAATTTCACTTTTTTTTTCACTTTATGCATCATTAAAATGACTGCTCCCGAAAAAACGTTAGTTTTTAAAAGTTCTTTTTGCATTGATATATGTCCCCTGGGGCAGGACCCGGGTCCCCAAACCTGTTTTATGACATTAACATGCATATTGGCCGTTGTAATTAGCACTTTTGATTTAGAACGTTCGCGTCCATTATAACGTATAGGGTTCGAAAATTCGCACAAACTTTCGGTCCGTTCGAAGGTTCTGGTTCGAACCGAACCCGGGGGTGTTCAGCTCATCCCTAGCTGGGTGTAGTACTCACATTGGATTAGTTCAGTTAATCTCAGACCAGCAGCGTTGTCTTGGCAGAATGGTGTTCCTCCTCCTTCTCCTCCTCTGTGTCCAGGAAAACATCACAGCAGGAGGAGGAGGGATGGGTTCAATTCTCTCCACACCACCCTGCACTGTGTAAGTGTCACGTAGCTGGAGACTGCGGGGAGAGATGTCGGCTCTGCCATAAAAAGACAGAGGTTATACACTGACTCTGATTCGCCCAGGAGGTTGAGGTATGGGAAAATTAGGCAGCCGCGAGGCCTTAGGCAACTGCCTAATCTGCTTAATTAAAGGCCGGCCTCTGGTTAAAGCTGGCCATACACTCAGTAAAAAAAAAAATGTAAAAATCAACAGGGTAGGCTGTGAACCTCTGAGACGAAAAGCTCCTGCATCCAATAAGATGCAAATATTTTATTCAGTTTATGGGCTGAATGAAAGAAATCTATACTATATGGTCAGCTTTACTCACCTTGTGTTTTTTAGCATTTGGGGAAACTTTCTGGTCCTGCCCTGGGCTATATAGGGATATCACGCTGTCCTAGGAATAAAGGCACCTTGAACCTCCTTTAGGGAAAGGGAGCCTTGATTGCTGGAAGCATGGCATCACTGTGGGTGGGAACTTAGGTTCACACTAAAAAGGGAGGTAAAAATAGCTCTCTTCGGATTGGCTGCAAAGACCTGAGGTGAATTGGTGGAACTTGAACTTTAGAAAAAGGCAATGCTGGGGCACATCCAATAGGTCTGAATTCAGCCAAAAATTTCGGCTGGAATCGGACCTGAAATGGTGATAAGGGACACACTGGACCCCTTTGTGCTGCAGTGTGAACCCAGACTCAGCTGTCACATAAGTTGTCCTTCCCCAGCATTCCTGTATCATCTGGATCTTTTATCCAGAGGTCAGTCTCACTGGCTCCTTCCTCTTCCTTACTGTGAGACTGTCCCCTCAGCTCCTACACCTGCTAACCATCCCCTGGTGCCAGGGTCTTCCAGGGTCATTTGATGCAACTTCCCTCCAGAGGCGGCTCTAGGCTTTGTGAGGCCTTAGGCGAAACGTACACATGAGGCCCCACTCAAGCCCATAATAGGAAAAAAAATACAAGCACACAGAAAAGAGGGTGAGATAAAGAGGGGGGAGAGAGAGAGAATCAGTGATTGAGCACAGGCAAATTAGGAGGCCGTGAGGCCCCTGTGAGCGTGAGGCCTTAGGCGTCCGCCTAATTTGCCTAATTAGAGAGCCGTCTCTGCTTCCCTCCATCCAGACTGAGCCCCAGCTCTTTCAGGCCGGGCCACTACTAATACACCCAGACACAGGACTGGAGCTACTGGTGCTGAGGGGGCACTAGCTCCACTTGTTCTCTGCTAGTCCCTCACTCTGCCTGCATCCCCCTTAGCTATTCCCACCACAGCCATGCCTCTAATACAGCTTCTGCTCCCGTTAATGGACACCACCTGCCCCATTCTAGAATTCCCAGAGCATTGCCATCACATGTGAATGGACCTCGGATGCCAGCAACAGCACTTTCCCTGGACTCTGTCAGTGGGGCTCAGCTCCCTGTGCGCTGCAGGACAGGAACTGTCAGCTCTTAACCCCTCCAGCATTTCATTCAGCTCCTCTCACTGCCTATGTGAGGGATTAGGTTTCAATACAGCAGGAGGTACTTATTAACTCTTTGCATCCCTGCCTCAGCCTGCATGCCAGTCAGCTCTTTTCTTCAGTAACATGCAATTTCAGTGTTACAGCCTCCCCAAGTGACCTTGCCTCAGATTCTCTGACAGGGCTTCTGTGTCACTTGAGGCAGGAGGCTCCTTATTAACCCTGCATGTCCCAGCGCAACCTCTGACACACAGGGTCAACTCCTGGACTCCAGACTCTCCTTCTAGCTCTCTTTCTGAAGGCAATCATCAGTCCTTCTACTCAACCTCTGCTGGGTAAGTATGATGATGGGGGTTGTCTTAGGTGAGTCAAGTTAAGCTGTTTTAGGGCCACTGATGCATTTTTACAGCAGTCCAATCAGTT
Source organism: Lithobates sylvaticus (assembly GCA_028564925.1). Lineage (NCBI taxonomy): Eukaryota > Metazoa > Chordata > Amphibia > Anura > Ranidae > Lithobates > Lithobates sylvaticus. The sequence goes on from CM053035.1 coordinate 72,430,726, forward strand.
TTTACTTTAACTTTTTTTGGGTATAACGTCAGCTGTGGCACCCACCCCATCCCCAGGGTCTGGTTCTCACCGGGGTGCCTTCTATAATCAATTCTTCCTGTCAATTTGCACTTAGGACAGGGGATTAAATAAATACATTTATTTATTTTTTTAATTTTTATTGCAGGTTTAGAAATCAACAGTACAAAACAGCGCCTATTGGGCATACCCAGGCTCAATTGCATAGCAAAAAAAAAACTAACAGAAACAAAAGCACAATAAAAACAACCTAGCTAAAATCAAGGCACTCTAAACTATTGAGAAATTGGTACGCTCTAACCGCCCGCGCAGGCTGAAATATTTAGGATTCTTATTGCCCATTCTCCCTCTCAAACATCCTACAGAGCTAAACTCGGGAATTTATGAAAATGCGCACTCTCCCATATCTTAAGTGTCAGGAAAGACTCCCTCTAATGAAGCAGAAATGTAGAAGTTGTACAACAATATATACCATTAACTAAATAAATACATTTTTAAAATGGCACAGTGAGTTCACTGATGTGCCGACGCTGGTGCTTTTTTGATACACAGACAGTTTGTCAGAAACCATAAGTTTAGACCAAGACAGAAGTACAGTTAAATCACACTTGTTTAATAATAAAAGTAAAAAGAACAAACCTAGTCAAAGCATAGCCAAAGTATGGATAGTCAGCCAAGCCAGAAGTCATGGATTAATGTAGTGAAACAGCAAGCAGGATCTGGAGCCAGAAGGGATGTTAGCAAAGCAAGTCTTTAAACAGGACCACAGGAGGCCGTCTCTGTGATGTTAACCAAGGTGAAGGTAGAGATCCTCTGGACTGGATGGCTTAAGTAGGCAGGACTGACGACAAGGATATCATCAACAGCTGAGTAACTGTGGAGAGATAGGAGCTGGCAATTAGCTAACAGCTGAGCGGCCAGCTCAGAAAAGGAAGGACTGAGCCCAGCCCTGACACAGTTAACAAATCAAAAACATACTGATGTTAATATTGAGGGTGAAAAATCAAAGAAGCTTCCTTGTACTTTTGTGAACTAGCTGCAGGGATCTGGCCAGCTAGTTTGGCATTGCTCTGTAAATAATTTCCAGAATTAGTCCCTTCCTATACAGTTATGTGGATCTCAGTTGGGAGGTCTACTAAATATATGGTGCGTAGTGCCGTTTTATTTTGATACCCAGTTTTGCCTAAAAAATGCTGCCTGGAAAGAACTGTGTTTTGACTGCGGAAATGTTAGTCTATGGTATATGTATATTGTCCTGCGTCGCTAGCCGCCAACATTATTCACTCTAACGCTGACTTTTACTCTGCATATGGTTATTACTCATGTGCCTGCACAGGCCAACTTCTTTTTAGTCACCTGCAGAGAACATCAGCGGTATCCAAATAGGCATCTGCTGGCTGTTTAACTAGAGCCACTGAGCAGTACACCGCATGTCACTTTAATCATGACTTTTCCCTTGGAGGTGGTATCCACCCAGCGTTCGACTCTTTCTGAATGGTGAATATGCCACCTGCCAAACCAGGTTCCAAGGTTTACCCTCCTAAGACAGAGGATGCCAGTGAACGTCTCAAGGATGTTGCACTGGCAGGACCAGTATTCTCTCAGTAGGGAGGCTTGGATCCTACAATTGGGATTTAATTGGGGGTTTTGGATGCCTTTTATACCATCAGATGAGCCTACTATGTCTGTGATCTTAAAAAATCAGCTTTACAATTTGAATCAGTAGTAGCTGGCAAAACTGAGAAAGAATTGTACTTCGGTCTCATGACATGCCCATTTGGTCTGCCTCCCTAACGCTCCTAGCAGGTTTCCTCATTTGGTGTGGTACCCAAAAAAGAACGAAAAAGGAAAAAAAAAACGTATACAACACTTTTGCAGGCTTGTTGGTTAATGGTGGTTAGGGATGAGCCGAACACCCCCCTGTTCGGTTTGCACCAGAACCTGCGAACAGACCTAAAGTTTGTGTGAACTTTAGGACCCTATTAAAGTCTATGGGACTCGAACGTTCAAAATCAAAAGTACTAATTTTAAAGGCTAATACGCAAGTTATTGTCATAAAAAGTGTTAGGGGACCTGGGTCCTGCCCCAGGGGACATGTATCAATGCAAAAAAATTTTTTTTTAAAAACAGACGTTTTTTCAAGAGCAGTGATTATAATGATGCTTAAAGTGAAACAATAAAAGTGTAATATTCCTTTAAATTTCGTACCTGGGGGGTGTGTATAGTATGCCTGTAGAGGGGCGCATGTTTCCCGTGCTTAGAACTGTCCCTGCACAAAGTATAATTTTTGCAAACAAAAGAGTCATTTAAAATCACTTACGGCTATAATGAATTGTCGGCTCCCATAATACAGAGAACAGTCTTCGAAAGTCATTGATGTAAAAAAAATAATAATAATAATAATATGTGTGGGGTTCCCCCCAAATTCAATTACCAGGCCCTTCAGGTCTGGTATGGATATTAAGGGAAACCCAGAGTCAAATAATAAAAAAAAGACTCAAATAATAAAAAAGATCCCCCTAAATATCCATACCAGATCCTTATCCGAGCACGCAACCTGGCAGGCCGCAGAGAGAGTGCCCCCCTCCTGAACCATACCAGACCACATGCCCTCAACATTGGGAGGATGCTTTGGGGGTCTGTGACCCCTCAAAGCACCATGTCCCCATGTTGATGAGGAGAAGGGCCTCATCCCCACAACCCTTGCCCGGTGGTTGTGGGGGTCTGCGGGCGGGGGGGCTTATCAAAATCTGGAAGCCCCCTTTAACAAGGGGACCCCCAGATCCCGCCCCCCCTTTTTGAAATGGTAAGGGCCTACCATTTCACAAAGAAAGTGTAAACATTTTTTAAAAAACACACAGGCACCGTTGGGAAAAGTCCTTTATTAAAAATAAAAAAAAGATTACAGCGGTGGTAATCCACTCTTGCTATCCAGCGATGGGTGATCTCTTCTCCGGGGTCCAGCGATGGATGATCTCTTCCTATGACGGCCAGCGCAGCGCATCCTGTCTCCATGGAGACACTGTGGGAATCCCGTCTTAGCTGAGGAGGACCGGTGTTCTGCCCAGAAAGTTCCCCTCGGCAGATAAGGACCCCCCTGTACTGCGCAGGCGCAGCGCTTGCGCAGTATGAAGCATAACGAAGCTGCCGGAAATAGCCGAAGCAGAAGACAGTGAATCAGCTGTACACAGCGCCTTTAACAGGGCCCCTCGCTGGCTCGCTATGCTCGCCACGCTTTGGGCATGGCACATTTTTATTCTAACTCTATGTCCACTTGGATGGTGGGGCTCGAACCTGGACATAGGTTAGAATGTAGTGCGCAGGCGCCGTGTACAGCTGACTGACCTCAGCTATTTTCGGAAACTCCGTTGTGCTTCGTACTGTGCAAGCGCAGCGCCTGCGCAGTACAGGGGGGTCCTTATCCGCCAGGGGAACTTTCTCGAAAAGACACCGGGCCACCCGTCACCTGACCCCGCCCCCCTCTGACGCAACGCAAGGGGGAAGCTGGGCTATCCCAGTGACGTACGGGTGACCCCGCCCCCCTCTGATGTAACAGAAACCTGCGTTAAATTAGAGAGGGCAGGGTCACCCGTACATCACTGGGGAAGCCCAGTTTTTCCCTTGCGTCAGAGGGGGGCAGGGTCAGGTGACGGATGGCCCGGTCCTCCTCAGCTGTGTCTCTGTGGAGAAACCCAGGGGAAACCCAGTGATGTAAGGGTGACCCCTCCCCCTCTGACACAAGGGAAAAGCTGGGCTTCCCCAGTGATGTACGGGTGACCCCACCCCCCTCTGATATAATGCAGGTTTAAGTTACATCAGAGGGGGCGGAGTCACCCGTACGTCACTGGGGAAGCCCAGCTTCCCCCTTGCGTTGCGTCAGAGGGGGGCGGGGTCCCCGGAGAAGAGACCACCCAATGGTGTCTTTGTGTTTTTTAACTATTTTTTACACTTTCTTTGTTAAATGGTAGGGGTACTTTTGTACCCCCTTACCATTTCAAACGGGGGGCGGGATCTGGGGGTCCCCTTGTTAAAGGGGGCTTCCAGATTCTGATAAGCCCCCTGCAGACCCCCACAACCACCACAAGGCAAGGGTTGTGGGGATGAGGCCCTTCTCCTCATCAACATGGGGACATGGTGCTTTGAGGGGTCACAGACCCCCAAAGCATCCTCCCAATGTTGAGGGCATGTGGCCTGGCATGGTTCAGGAGGGTGGGTGCTCTCTCGCCCCCTGCCGCTTTTCCTGCGGCCTGCCAGGTTGCAGGCTCGGATAAGGGTCTGGTATGGATTTTGAGGGGGGCCCCCACGCCATTTTTTTTTTTTGGGTTCCCCTTAAAATCCATGCCAGTGACTGTTCTCTGTATTACGGGAGCCGACAATTCATTATCGCTGCGAGTGATTTTAAATGCCTTTTTTCCTGCAAAAATGACACTTTGTGCAGGGACAGTTCTAAGCACGGGAAACATGCGCCCCTTTACAGGCATACTATACACACCCCCCAGGTACGAAATTTTAAGGAATATTACACTTTTATTGTTTCACTTTAAGCATTATTAAAATCACTGCTCCTGAAAAAATGGCAGTTTTTAAAACGTTTTTTTGCATTGATACATGTCCCATGGGGAAGGACCCAGGTCCCCAAACACTTTTTATGACAATAACTTGCATATAGGCTTTTAAAATTAGCACTTTAGATTTCTCCCATAGACTTTTACAGGGTGATAGGCGGCTTTTCGAATTTGCTGCAAACACCCCAAATTGTTCACTGTTCGGTGAACAGGCAATGTTCAAGTCGAACATGAGTTCGACTCGAACTTGAAGCTCATCCCTAATAATTAATGGTAGCACCAATGGCAGTAAAAGCTGAGTTGTGAAGGGTTAGAACACCTGTCAGGGATTTAAGACTGTCTGTGACCAAGGCTAGGGAAAAAATCTCTCCATCAGGACACATGTAGCTATAAAAACCTGACAGAGCTGCTAATATTTCGCCTCTGCAATAATCACAAGCATAACCATGCTGTATTGTTTGCAATTATTTTGTAATAAAAAAAAATGTACTTGATAAGATCTGTTTTGGTTTTATACATGCAAATGATTTCCTCTGGCAAACCCAAGAACCAGAATATTTCATTTTGGGAACTCTAGGAGAACAATAAAGGTAAGTATGTAAACTTTGTCACCCTTTAATCTTTGTCACAATGTTTCCTACTATTAATGTTACTGATTATATCATTATATGGGCACAAAAAGCATTTTCAGCAGCCGGAACATTAGTAGTTACATGTCTACTAAAGTATTCAATATTTCTCATTAAGGCCTCATGCACATTGGGCATTTAGCCCAGTGCATGAGGCTCTGGGGATTTATCTGCATCTGGAGAGCACAAGCACACCATCCAGTACTGCTGCTAGCAGCCTGTAAATGAGCATTTTATAGCTGTTGCAGCTGGGTGGTGCACTCAGTGGTACTTCCTTTTGGCAGAATGCACCCAGGAATGAATTCCCCAAACACAGATGTCTTGTGTTCATTCTGCTCATTTGTCCCTGAGTGCAGCTACATCTAAATGCCGGAGTTTCATGCACCTGGGCACCTGTGGCCAAAAGCATAGTAAAAGTTTGTTAACTACCATCGGCGGTTACATGATTGGGAAGATACCAATAGCAAGCTAAGAACGGGAGCATTTTAGTAAGCTGCCGGTAACTGTGTCGGGAGCATGCAGGGCACAGCTCTACTGGCACTATTGCAAGTAAATATGCAGCCTCTCGGCAGCCGGGCCTTGGCACCGAGCAGCCACATATTTGCATGTGGTCGGCGCCAAGGAGTTAAATATTAACTAGCCTGTAGTGTAGCAAGTTTACCAAAAGAATTGCTATGTTTGAAAAAGGTGGTCCTTTCTTTGCTTTTGGATCTACATATATGTTCAAAAAGATTTTTTCACACCTGGAGACAATGTTAAGTTCACCTTACAACAGATAATTCAGAATCGTGAGTGCAGCTGAATTTAAAGTAGTCCTAAAGGCTATGTAAATACATGTGTGTGTATATATACACATTCAGCACAACAAATTCAATTATTATTGCAATAAATGCCCAGAACCAGTTACCGTACTCTTTGGTGTTTTTACAAGCTTAGCCTCTCTGTACCTCTGCACTGCTTCCCTGAATTTCAGGAAGTTCACATTAATCCAATTCCTCATTCCTCAGATCTATGTGTCTCTTAAATCATAGCACCACTGCACATGTGCAGCCCTTGCAAGCCACTTTCAATAATATGCAAAAGGCATATCTATTGGTCTCAGGCTGCCCCCATGCTTGTTGACAGTTGGCAGTGTCATGAGGTTATCCCAGGAGAATGCATGTAAGGAATGCCCCCTACAACAGAAGTTAATGCCAGTTGGGGGACAGCCTGAAAAGATGGGAAGAAGACAAAAAATGGCATAATAAGCTGAAGGCAAGGTGAGTCCTACATGGAGCATCTACCATGAGCAATATAGAAAAAGAACCATGTTTAATATTCCTTTAACATCCTGCAGGCCAGACATAGCTCAACTAAGCAGTGAAAGACAGGAACAAGAATCACACTAAAAGTCCAGTTTACTTTTCCATACATCAGTGCATGTTAACAGTAAATATGAAAATGTTTTGTTTCTGCACCACTAATACTATTAATTTACAAGTTTAACTTGCCATTAGCAGCACAACTATGAGTGTAAAAATGTAAACAACCTACAGTATTTGTCTACAGAAAGCTATTTTTCACTGGCATGCTGGTTGTAAAAGGCCTCATTCACATTGCCGTAATGCACCTGTGAAAATTTTACTGACCATTAAGGCAAGGAACAAATGTTCCTGTTTAATGATCATTAAATAGATACAATTTTTAATGCATAAAAATTGTCATGTTCTTTTTCCCAATGGTATATGTGTATACGCATGTCCTCAGATGCAGATTTCTGGTTATGGATCTGAATGCAATGCATGTTTACACACCTGTGTGAATGTCTCAGTTGAAAACAATGCAGCTGTATTCAGATCTTTAAATAAAAAATGGATGCAACTGTGTTTTTCATGGCAGTCATAAGGCCAAATGCTTGTAAATTACCACTTAACAGAAAAGATCACAGACCCCAGATTATATATTTGCTGTATGCACAGCACCATCTAGTGGCTGATGGGTAGTAAAACACACCATTCAAACTGGATCACCAACAACAGAAGAAGGGCTTCAGATTTACACATCTTTGGATATATGATTCTTTGTATAGATGTTTGTTATTTATTTTATATTGGTTGAACTAGATAGACTTGTGTCTTTTTTCAGCCTGACTAAGTATGCAACTATGTATGCTAACTGTAAACAAACAGACTCAGACAGCACTCACACTCAACACAAATAAGAAAAATGTATCAAATAAATTCTGTAATAAACAATGTAACCTATATTAGCAAAAGTTATAAAGAAAAACAAACACAATAACTCACACAGAGCACACAGTGTTGCACAGAACAGTTGGCACCTGAGGGGCAGTGAATGTGGATAGAAATGATGAGGAAAGGAAACAAAGGTGCTAGGTCAACATCAGGGTCCCAGGCTATGTAAACCGCAATGGGTCCTGGTATACACAGCTAGAACTGCCAGAGAAAAAACAAAAAGAGCTCTTTTCTTCATATGCAGCCTAATTCTGACATGTTTTGATTGGCAGATGCCAATCTGCATTAGGGATGGGCTGAGCACCCCCGTTTGGTTCACAACAGAACTCCCGAAAAGGGGAAATGTTCTAACCCAAACGGCAAACCCCATTGAAGTATACCGGAGCCGAACAGGAATAATCAAAAGTGCCCATTTTGAAGGCTTATATGCAAGTACTTGGCCATAAAAAGGGTATAGGGGTCTGGGTACTGCCCTGGGGGACATGTATCAATATTTTTTTATTTTTTATTTTAAACTATCATTTATTTCAGGAGCAGCGATGTTAACCACTTGCCCACTGGGCACTTAAACCCCCTTCCTAAGCAGACCAATTTTCAGCTTTCAGTGCTCTCACACTTTTGAATGACAATTACTCAATCATGCAACACTGTACCCATATGGCATCTTTGTCCTTTTTTTCACACAAATAGAGCCTTCTTTTGGTGGTATTTATTCACCGATGGGTTTTTATTTTTTTCGCTATAAATGAAAAAAGACCAAAAAATAAATTTTTCTTTGTTTCTGTTATAAAATTTTGCAAATTAGTAATTTTTCTTCATACATTTGGGCAAAATTTATACTGCTACATATCTTTGGTAAAAATAATCCAAATCCTCTGTATGATGGCCTATCTCTTTTCTTGAGACCCTAACAAGCCAGGATAGTACAAATAACCCCCAAATTACACCTTTTTGGAAAGTAGAAATTCCAAGGTATTTAGTAAGAGGCATGGTGAGTTTTTTGAAGTTGTAATTTTTCCCACAATTCTTTGCAAAATCAAGTTTTTTTTTTTATTTTTATTTTTTTTCACAAAATTGTCATATTAGCAGGTCATTTCTCACACACCGCATATGCATACCACAAATTGCACCCCAAAATACATTCTACTACTTCTCCTAAGTATGGCGATACCACATGTGTGAGACTTTTACACAACGTGGCCACATACAGAGACCCAACGTGCAGGGAGCACCGTCAGGCATTCTACGAGCATAAATTACACATATAATACTACCTCTTGCACTTTTGAAGGACAGGACAATGGAAACGCCCAATAAATTACCCTATTTTGGAAAGAAAACACCAACGTATAATCTATGAGGCATAATGAGTCTTTTAAACATGAATTGAGGTCACTTCGTTCTTGAGAAAGAGAGAAATCCCACGAAATGCATCGACTTTGCCATCCACTTGCTTCTGTGCTTATTAATTGATGTAATAACCTTTACAATGATAAGTATATATCCATAATATTGGATTTAAATGATCACCACATTGATAGTGTTTTTACTATGATGGAATAAAGCTTTGATAATTTTTTAACTTTGTGGTTCACCATTTTGAGGCACAAATTAGAGTCCTATTATCACATGATTGGTTGCAATAGTGCAGAACTCTGTCACTGTTGAGCTCTACATGGATTCTTACTTCAGTTCCCTTATTAACTATACCTCCAGGCTAAGTCCCCCGTTTGGGGCACCGATCGCTAGGGAGAGGGCCAAGCTTACCAACCCCCTCACTACCAGGGTGACCATCTCCCCTGCCAAGTGCCGACTTTCCACTAGCTGGTTGCTATAACATTCATTTACCATGCTGGTTACCCATAGTAATGGCAATATAGCCTTATCTTCCGCACACTCCTCTGCACACTAAACTCTTGCATGGTGGCCTTCTCTTCATCCCCTCTTTACAAGCCCTGCCCAGAATACACCTAGCATGCACACTTTTTTAGAAAAACTTCAGGTACTTTTTTTTTTCAAATATTTTTTATTGATTTTCATAATACAACAAAATAGAAACTCAAACAAACAAAACATTTCCCATGATTTCCCCCACCCTAAAACTATTTATATATATATATAAATATTGTGCTCACCAGTTTACATTTCAAATTTTAATCAAAACACTTCTTCACAATATTATGCTTTAGTAATATATATATGTTTTTTTTTTTTTTTGTAACCTGGGGGACAGGTAGCAGGTACAAAGCTCCCTGGGGATGAGCAGTCTTTCAGGCACAGGTACTAAATCCAGTGAGGTCTTGACAAACAATGCAGTGTTTATTTGTGATATATACAGGTGCTGTACAGAGTTCCAGAAGAACAAATTGGAACAAAAATAGCTGAAACAAAAACCTAGCCGTGTCTCGGCACTAACTATACAATATTTACAGGCCCTAACTACCAGGCCGAGCAAGCCTTCAGCTTGTCAGCTTCCACATATACAGCTTAATAGCTTTTACCAACCTTTTGGCTCTCCTAGACAGAAGTTGTCTGAGGTTTCCAGGCCAAGAACACTGGCCGTCTGTCTCAGGTGAGTTTAAACTGGCCTGAGGAGAGGACGAAGATCCGAACTGGACCATGGATCAGAGATCCCTGAATGTGTATGAAAGGAGCCTGGGAGACGTATAAGCCCTGAACAGGACTTTTCCCAGCTCTCTCCGTGATGCTCTGCTACATACCCCCCCCCCCCCTGTTTAAACCCCAGGGTTCGAGCGTTCGAGCGTTTGTCCAATTGCGAACGTTATGGGCCGCTCGCACCAAATTCAAGTGGCACGTCACAGCCCATAATTCACTGCGGCATCGCAGTGCATTGCTGGCTGATAATTGGCCAAGCATGCACTATGACTCGCATGCTTTGGCCAATCACCGCACGGAAAAAATAGAGAGCCATAATTGGCCAAAGCCAGGATGGCTTTGGCCAATTATGTCTCGGGGTTTAGTACACGCCCCACACTATATAAGGCCGCCTGCGTGGTGGCCTAGTGTAGTGTGTTGCGGCGGTGGTTAAAGACAGACAGAGAGAGAGAGAGACAGTGTCATTTAATTTGAGCTAGATAGAGCAGGCAGGCAAGTCAGTTAGCTTCAGTTACAGTGTGTAGAGGATATATATGCATCCTAGGTGTTGTATATATATTTATACACTGTATTCAGTTTAGCTAGATCCATACCTGTTATTCTCTTCATAATATACTGACAGGCAGGGAGCTGCAGTATTTTCACTTAGTGTACTGTGTCCTTTGCACAGTGTGCACCTAAAGCTTAACTGAATACAATTGCTGGTGTTCTCATACAAATACAGGCAGGGAGCGGCAGTATTTTGTTTTAGTGTCCTTTGCACAGTGTGCACCTAAAGCTTACCTGAATACAATTGCTGGTGTTCTCATACAAATACAGGCGGGAAGCTGCAGTATTTTGATTTAGTATCCTTTGCACAGTGTGCACCTAAAGCTTACCTGAATACAATTGCTGGTGTTCTCATACAAATACAGGCAGGGAGCTTTAGTATTTTGTTTTAGTGTCCTTTGTACAGTGTGCACCTAAAGCTTACCTGAATACAATTGCTGGTGTTCTCATACAAATACAGGCAGGAAACTGCAGTATTTTGATTTAGTGTCCTTTGCACAGTGTGCGCCTAAAGCTTACCTAAATACAATTGCTGGTGTTCTCATACAAATACAGGCAGGGAGCTGCAGTATTTTGATTTAGTGTCCTTTGCACAGTGTGCACCTAAAGCTTACCTGAATACAATTGCTGGTGTTCTCATACAAATACAGGCAGGGATCTGCAGTATTTTGTTTTAGTGTCCTTTGCACAGTGTCCACCTAAAGCTTACCTGAATACAATTGCTGGTGTTCTCATACAAATACAGGCAGGGAACTGCAGTATTTTGATTTAGTGTCCTTTGCACAGTGTGCAACTAAAGCTAACTGAAGACAATTGCTGGTGTTCTCATACTAATAATACTACAGGCAGGCAGTTGATTCTGCTAGCTGCAGTATAATCAGTATATATATACATCCCAGCTTTGTGCAGCTACATCTCCCGTTAGGCCATTAGTATGTCTGGAAGGACAACAAGGAGAGGCAGACAGTCATGCGCCAATAAAGGAGGGCAAGCAGGCTATGTGTCTAGAGGCAACAGTGCTGGTCGTGGACACGGTGCATCCTCATCAGCACGTGGTCGTGGGACACGCTTGTCATTTTTTTTGGTAGCTGGCCGCGTCGAGCCGCAACATGACGAAGACTTGGTAGAGTGGATGACCAAGCTGTCCTCATTCTCCTCATCCTCTCTCACCCAGGCTCAGGGTACTTTGTCTGGCAAAGCAGCTGCCAACGTGGCCTCTTCCCTCGGCTCAATGGCATCAGTCACTCCTTCCCTAGCCCCACCATGTCCTCATGAGGAGAGGAATCCTCCAAACTGTTTGACCACAGTGTTGGGTACATGCTCCAGGAGGATGCCCAGCGTTTTGAAGGCTCTGATGATAGTACCCAGCTAGAGGAAGGCAGTAACGTGAGAGAGGGGGTGCCCAAGAAGGACAAAAAACTGTCAGTCATGTTCCCCCAGCTACAGCATACTGCCAGGTTTGCTCAAGTGACGAGGAGGGAGGGGATGATGAGGTCACTGACTCTACATGGGTGCCTGATAAAAGAGAGGAGGAGGAGGCACATCTCCAATGAGGCAGGATGCCCTCCAGGGACCAGCTTAAGGGCAGCACACTGTCTGCATCACACCGCAGAGCTCCGCATGTGCAGGGCGCTGCTGTCTCTGTGCGTTGTTCCAAAAGTTCTTTGGTGTGGGCCTTTTTTTAAACGAGTGCATCAGATCGCACCGCTGGTATGTGCATAAGATAGCACCGCTGGTATTTGCAACATATGTCTCAAGTGTATCTCACATGGCCAAAACTTGGGCACCACATGCTTGAACAGACATTTGTCAACCTGCCATACAGTTAGTTGGCAAGCGTACCTAAAAGACCCACACCAGAGAACAAAGCGGACCTCTCCTTGCTCATCAGCTGGGATCTCCAACCCCACTATACCTTCAGTCCTCTCTGAAACCTGCACTGAGAGGAATGAAGGTGTAGAATTAGGTGTGTCACAGCCAAGTACTTGCAGGCAATCTGCTATCGGCACACCGACGTCAGATTGTACCAGGCAAATTTCCCTGCCCCAGCTGCTGCACTGCCGAAAGAAGTTCGCTCCCAGCCATCCACATGCCCAGCGGTCGAAAGCTAGCTTGGCTAAATTGCTAGCACTTCAACTGCTGCCTTTTCAGTTGGTAGACGCTGCCCCCTTCCGTGAGTTTGTGGAATGTGCGGTTCCTCAGTGGCAGGTTCCCAAACGCCACTTTTTTTCACAGAAGGCGATTCCGGCTCTCTACCGGCAATGTGGAAGGCAATGTCTTGGCCTCGCTGGACAGGGCAATCAGCGGTAAGGTGCATATTACCGCTGACTCATGGTCCAGCAGGCATGAACAGGGATGTTACCTATCTTTCATGGCGCATTGGGTGACTCTGCTGGCAGCTGGTAAGGATGCAGGACAAGGTTGGAGGTTGTTCCGCCACCACGCCTCCAAAATGCTACTACTGGTGATTCTGACACACCTCTCTCCTCCATCCTCTCCTTTTCCTCCATGGCCTCTTCCTGTGCTTTGTCCTCGGAAAAAGTGGTGCTCCGTAGGCGTTTAAGGGGCTACGCAAGTACGCAGGCAAAAAGATGCCATGTGGTGCTTAAGCTGGTGTGCTTGGGAGACAGGAGCCACACTGGGGCAGAGATTCTGTCAGCTCTGCAGGGGCAGGCCAAGAGGTGGTTGACGCCACGCCAGCTTAAGCCAGGAATGGTGGTTTGTGACAATGGCACCAACCTCCTCTCCGCCCTCCGACAGGGACAACTGACCCATGTGCCCTGTTTGGCTCACGTCCTTAACTTGGTGGTGCAGTGACTCTTGGGCAGGTACCCAGGCTTACAGGATGTCCTGAGGCAGGCCAGGAAAGTCTGTGTGCATTTCCACCGGTCATATAATGCCAGTGCTCGGCTGGCTGACCTCCAAAAGGAATTTAACCTGCCCAAGAACCGCCTAATCTGTGACATGCCCACCAGGTGGAACTCAACATTGGCCATGCTGCAGCGGCTGCACACGCAGCAGAGGGCCAGTGTGCGACTATGGCACCAGGACAGGGTCAGGGGAGCTTGGTTTTTTCCCCACACCAGTGGGCCATGATCAGGGATGCATGCACTGTCCTGTCACCATTTGAGGAGGCCACGAGGATGGCGAGCAGTGACAGTGCATGCATCAGTGACACTGTCCCTCTTGTCCACCTGTTGGAGCACACGCTGCGTGGCATAATAGACAGGGCACTTGAGGCAGAACAGAGGCAGGAAGAGGAGGACTTCCTTACCTCTCAAGGCCCCCTTTATCCAGACAGTGTTCCTGCTGGCCGCCGATCACACAGGAAGAGGAGCAGGAGGAGGAGGATTGTGTCAGCATGGAGGTGCATCAGCAGCAGTCTTTAAAGGATCATTTACAGTCCCAAGAAACCCATGGACTTGGACGTGGCTGGGAGGAGGTGGCTGCGGATCATGTCGTCCTTAGTGACCCAGAGGGCTCCGGACCAAATGCCTCAGCTAACCTATGCTGCATGGTCTCCCTGATCCTGCAAAGCCTGCGGAAGGATCCTCGTATTTGTCGGATCAAGGAGAGCGATCATTACTGGCTGGCAACCCTCCTTGATCCACATTACAAGGGTAAGGTTGCGGACCTTATCTTGCCATCGCAGAGGGAGCAGAGGATGAAACATCTTCGGGAGGCCTTGCAGAAAGGTCTGGGAGGTTACAAATTCCTGTTCCTTGACAACGTGTTGCTGAGGCTTCGGTCAGTCAAAGAAGGAGCGGTGGAGTAGGTGGCCATCTGACTGATGCCTTCAGAATTTTTTTTAGTCGGTAGCCCCAAGGTATGATCGGTTCCAGCAACCATCGCCAGCGTCTGTTTTACATGGTGCAGATATATAGAAACACAAAAATTTTAGAGCTAAAAAAACTCAACCCCGTGGCTTACATGTAAGCCACGGTCGCCATATCAACCAGAAAGGCTTGCGCCCCGTCCTCCTGCGTTCCAGACCAGCGGCGGTGTCCTTCCTCTTCCGGGTCTCCAATCTGAGTGCTTCCTCCCTCCCTCACAGTGAGCTGTGCGATGCCTGTAGCGCTGACGGCTGATAGAGTACAATACAACACCTTCATTGTATATTCCATCCTCTTTCCCTGCGTCCAGCGGCATCTGTTGAAACCATCAAGGAGAGTGGCTTTCTCCCTCCCCCTCCATATCATCATCTGCTCTTTCAGCATATGGAGTGTGAAGCCGGCCCATGCACACAGCAAAGAGTGAAGGTCTAGTAACATCTTGATACATCCCTAGTCTTAAGGACCTGAGGCGGTATGGTGCAATGCTTTAATTTTTAATTCTTGGTTTTACCACATTCCTTTAAAGATCTGAACAGTATTTTTATTGAACTATTTCCTGTTCCGTTTTGCCATTGGAGCATATTTCCAAATAAACTTTTTTTCATGATCCCATCTGAGCGCTGTTTTTTGTTTTTATTTACATGGTGCAGGAATACCTAGGGGCAAGATTAGACTTGGACACCTTTCCCACCAAAAATACTCTGGGTTACTGGGTCTCAAGGATGGATCACTGACCAGAGCTTGCACAGTATGCAATTAAGCTACTGGCCTGTCCTGCATCCAGCGTTCTTTCGGAACGCACATTCAGTGCGGCTGGAGGCTTTGTAACCGATCACAGGGTGCGCCTGTCCACCGACTCGGTCGATCGTCTGACCTTCATAAAAATCAGTCTTGGATCACCACCAGCTACCAAGCACCTGATGCTGATGTAACTGAATATTTTTTTTTGAAATGTCAGATACCTTCAAGACTGCCTATGCTGATGCTGAGTGACTATCCTGTTATGCTGAGTGACTATCCTCTTCCTCCTCAATGATCATGCTGATAGCTTGTAAGAACATCTTTGGTTCTGGGCGCCGCCACCAGTGGCTAAGGCCCAATTTTTCAGCCCCTGTTTAACAGGGGCGTGTAATTACAATTTTTGATGCAATACTTTGCAGCAGGGCTCATTCCTGTGCTCCAACTAGAGTATCTGTGAGGGGTTGCAGTGCTGTGGCACCAGCACCAGTGCCTAAGGCCCAATTTTTCAGCCCCTGTTTAACAGGGGCGTGTAATTACAATTTTTGATGCAATACTTTGCAGCAGGGCTCATTCCTGTGCTCCAACTAGAGTATCTGTGAGGGGTTGCAGTGTTGTGGCAACACCACCACCACCACCAAAGGCCCAATTTTTCTGCCCCTGTTCAACAGGTGCATGTAATTACAATTCTTGATATAATATTTCACAGCAGGGCCCGTTCCAGCGCCCACCAATAGTAACTGTGAGGGCTTACAGTGTTGTGGCAACACCTAAGGCCCACATTTCTGCAGAGTATGTAGGGCAGGCCCCTACTTTCAAACATCCAACTTACAAACGACACCTACTTGCAAACCGAAGCAGACAACAGGAAGTGAGATGAAATCTACCCCTAGGAAGGGAAATTCTCTCCTGTAAGAGTTAATATGGGAAAAACGTGTCTCCTCTCCACTGATGCTTTATCACCAATCCTTGTTTCACTAAAAAACCCACATTTTCAAAAAACATTTGTCATTGGGACAGAAAGTGAAGTGGAATCTTTTGAAGAGGTGCACATACAGCAAAACAAATGTTACAGGGGTGATAACCCTTCCCTATGTTTTCCAAAAAGCTTAAAAAAAATGTTTTTGGCTGGAGCTACACTTTAAAAATGTACCAGTTCAAAATTGCAAACATATTCTACTTAACAACAAACCTACAGTCCCTGTCTTGTTTGCACCGTAGACATGTGCACAATAGAAAAATTAGTTTAGTTTTGTTTTATTTCTGTTCGTTTCCAATGATTTGTAACGATTCGTAATTTCATAAGTCGTCGGTGTTCGTATTCGGACTCGTTCGTATTTTCGTAAGTCGTCGGTGTTCGTATTCGGACTCGTTCGTATTTCCGTAAGTTATTTTTCGTTGATTCGTTTTTCCGTTAGCCTAATTTTCGTTTATTCGAAATTCGTATTTTCGTATTTTCGTTATATTTTGTATTCGGAAACGCATTTGTATTTTCGTAGATTTAGTTACATTAGTACTTTCCTAAGATTGATTTATTCGTACTTTCGTAAACATTGTTTTCGTAGATTCGTAATCGGAGCATAATTCATAATTTTATGTAATGTGTATGCTATTACATGTTTAAGAAACAAAGAATTTCTCTCTCACAAGTCAGAACTTAAACAAAAAAAGAATTGCACATGTCTATTGCACCACCTGCATACTGCTGTTCAGAGTATATAGGGCCTAGGGGCAGTGCTGGGACAAGGCCATTTGGTGCCCAGGGCGAAGATGGAAAACTGCGCCCCCCCCCCCCCCATGTTTTTAAGAAAGAATCAATGTCGTTTCAAAAAAAGAACCAAAGAGCCTTTTTTAGCACATTGGGACTTTGTGTTTATCACTGGTGTTTGACTGAATTTGTAAAATGCAGCATGAGGGGGTTACATAGTTATATAGTTACATAGTTAGCTAGGCTGAAAAAAGTCCATCCAGTTCAACCATAAAAAAAGAAATAATAAATAAAAATAAAATATATCATACAATCCAATAAACCCCATTCTATACCCACAGTTGATCCAGAGGTAGGCAAAAAAAAAAACCCCAAAAGAGCATGCTCCAATCTGCTACAGCAGGGGAAAAAAATCACTTCCTGATCCCCCTAGAGGCAATCGGATTTTCCCTGGATCAACTTTAACTATAAATGTCAGTACCCAGTTATATTATGTACATTTAGGAAAGTATCCAGGCCTTTCTTAAAGCAATCTACTGAGTTAGCCAGAACCCCCTCTGGAGGGAGTCTATTCCATATTTTCACAGCTCTTACTGTAAAGAAACCTTTCCGTATTTGGAGATGAAATCTCTTTTCCTCTAGACGTAAGGAGTGCCCCCTTGTCCTCTGTGTTGACCGTAAAGTGAATAACTCAACACCGAGTTCACTATATGGACCCCTTACATATTTGTACATGTTGATCATATCCCCCCTTATTCTCCTCTTCTCAAGAGTGAATAAATTCAGTTCCTCTAATCTTTCCTCATAGCTGAGCTCCTCCATGCCTCTTATCAGTTTGGTTGCCCTTCTCTGCACTTTCTCCAGTTTCCCGATATCCTTTTTGAGAACTGGTGCCCAAAATTGAACTGCATATTCCAAAAGAGGTCTTACTAATGATTTGAACAGGGGCAAAATTATATCTCTCTCTCTGGAGTCCATACCTCTCTTAATACAAGAAAGAAATTAGCTTGCTTTGGAAACCGCAGCTTGACATTGCATGCTATTATTGAGATTATGATCTACTGAAACCCCCAGATCCTTCTCCACTACGGATTCCCCCCAGTTGTACTCCCCCTAGTATGTATGATGCATGCATATTCTTAGCCCCCAAGTGCATAACTTTACATTTATCAACATTAAACCTCATCTGCCACATAGTCGCCCAATTAGACAGAGCATTGATGTCGGCTTGTAAATTGGAGACCTCCTGTAAGGACGTTATTCCACTGCATAGTTTGGTGTCATCTGCAAAGACAGAAATGTTACTTTTGATCCCAGACCCAATATCATTTATAAAGATATTAAAAAGTAAGGGTCCCAGCACTGAACCTTGGGGTACACCACTGATAACCTTAGACCATTCAGAGTAAGAATCATTAACCACTACTCTCTGAATTCTGTCTTTTAGCCAGTTTTCTATCCATTTACAAACCGGTATTTCCAAGCCTGTAGACCTTACCTTACACATGAGCCGCGTGTGGGGAACTGTATCAAACGCTTTTGTAAAATCCAAGTATACCACGTCCACAGCCAAGCCTCTGTCCAAGGTTTTACTTACCTCTTTATAAAAGGAAATCAGGTTTGTCTGACAACTTCTGTCTTTCATGAACCCATGCTGTCTGTTGCTTAAAATGTTTTTTTCTCGTCTATGTTGTCTTTTATTAATCTCTCCAGTATCTTCCCAACTATAGAAGTTAAACTAACAGGTCTATAGTTACATGGTAAAGACTTTGTTCCCTTTTTAAATACTGTATAGGCACCACGTTCGCCCTGCGCCAATCCAGTGGTACTATTCCCGTCATTAATGAGTCCCTAAAAATTAAGTACAATGACTTTGCTGACTGAAATCAAACCTGAAACGGAGAATATTGACTTACTGGACCCCTGCTGTGAGCTGCTCCACACAGCAATGTGAGCCCAGCCTAACAGATTCATCCATCCACACAACAGAGGTGAATGCATACATCCCTTTTACCGAGACGCATTCTGACAGTGGGGATTCTTCTCTGTCAGAATTCACTGATCAGCGCTGCAGCTGATTGGCTGCAAGCTGCTGGTCGAACAAGGTTCCAGCAGTCCCATTATACAGAAGCTGATCTGATGGGGCGGCTTCTAACAGGCAAGGCTACACATAGATCAAAATTCTGCTGGTCCCTGCTGAACCTAAAAAAATTTGATCCGTGTGCCCAGCTTTATCTTATTCCTTGCTCCAGTAGGCTCTCCCAGTGCTGCGATTGGTCCTGTGGAGCTCCTGGGTGAATTGTGAGTGGCTGTGGTCACACTCCAGCCTCATCCTAGCACACAGGGTTAATGTTCCTGCATGGTATGATGATGCTCAGGCTTTGGGTGGAGGGGGAGAGCACTGCAGCTGGCTGGAGCAAGTACAAGCTTTCCTCCAGCACTGCAGGGTGGACTTTTTTACTTTGCTGGAGTTGGGCTGTATCCCATCACTTGCTTTTTGTGGTCTTTTAAATAGGTTAGAAATATACTGGAATTTTTCAGTTGCTACATAGATGTATTCCACATACACACTATATTTTATTAAAATGCATGATTTTCATTAAGATACAGTGTGTGTGTGCAATAAATCTATGTAGAGCCTGAAAAGTCCCAGTATATTTCTAACCTATTCATAAACATTTACTTTCACTTTAGTAAACGTGCACTGCAAGGGTCAGCACAGGTTTACAGCACAGCATTGCACAGTGTGGATAGCAGAACAGGTCGGGACTCACATGAGGAGAAAAGCAGTCTGTTATCTGTCACCTCTTATCTTAAGTCTGTGCCAGGAGAGAGGAAAGCTCTGATGTCTGCTGGGCATTGATGACTGGGGCTGCAGTGTACTGCTGTCTGTGCTACCTACCTGTACTGGAGCTCTCACTGTCCCGATCCAACCACCTTGCCTGTCAGGAAAACATGTGCCCAGGAGAGTGTTCTTTCCGGGGAAGCCTGCAGCAGGTAAGGGCACATTCTCAGCGGTGCTTTTGGACAGATGCTCTAGTGTTTTGAGCCCCCTACCAAACTCCACCCAGGGCAGTGGTCCCTCCCGCCCCTGCCTTGTACCGGCCCTGCCTGGGGGCCCCACGCCTTTCCTTTTTTTAATTTGGGTGCGGGGTTCCCCTTAACCACTTCCCGACCGCCCCATGTATATATATGTCAGCAGAATGGCACGTACAGGCAAAATCACGTACCTGTACGTGACATTCTTCCGGCGGTTGGGGTGTCCGATCGGAACCCCCTCTGCTGGCGGGGACGGTCGGGATGGTTTCAGAAGCGATCCGGCACGAGGGGACGGCCAGTGGTTTCTGGCCACCCCCTCGCGATCGCTCATGGCCAATGAGATGCTTCCCCTTCCTGTGTAATTGTAAACACAGCAAGGGGAAGTGATGTCACGCTCCTCGTGTCGGTCTTTCTGACCGGGACGCCAAGCGGAGAAGACATCAGGTTAGTGCACCAACACTACACTGACACCAGTCACACATAGGCACACATTCCACCCCCCTGTCACCCCCTGATCACCCCCCAGATCACCCCCTGCCCCCCCCAGCCACAGTGTCACTGATTGCAGTGATCATTTATTTTACTGATCACTGCATTTAGTGTCAGTGTGACTGCAATAACTGTCAGGGCAGTTAGTTTTAGGCCCCTTTAGGTCTAAGGTAGCCCCCTACCCCCCCCCAATAAAGGTTTAACCCCTTGATTGCCCCCTAGGTAACCCTTTCACCCCCTTTTGCCAGTGTCACTAAGCGTTCGTTTTTCTGATCGCTGCATTAGTGTCACTGGTGTCGCTAGGTAGCCAGTTTTTTTTTAGGTTAACCGCCAGGTTTATATAGGTTTATAAATAGGTTTATAGGTCAGGTACCCCCATATTACAACCTAAATAAAGGTTTTAACCCCTTGATTGCCCCT
Source organism: Lithobates sylvaticus (assembly GCA_028564925.1). NCBI lineage: Eukaryota > Metazoa > Chordata > Amphibia > Anura > Ranidae > Lithobates > Lithobates sylvaticus. The sequence continues at coordinate 72,451,564 of CM053035.1, forward strand.
AGAGTGAACTCTTTCACCAGTGATCACCGTATAAGTGTCACTGGTGACGCTGGTTAGCCAGTTAGTTATTTAGTTATTTAGGTTCCCCGTCAGGTTTTTATATAGCGTCAGGTACCCCCATATATTACCTAATAAAGGTTTTAACCCCCTGATTGCCCTAGTTAACCCTTTCACCAGTGATCACCGTACAACTGTTACGGGTGACGCAGGTTAGTTAGTTTGTTTTTTATACTGTCAGGGCACCCGCCATTTATTACCCAACTATCGGTTTAACCCCCTGATCGCCCGGGGGTGATATCAATTAGGTTTTAGGGTCAAATAAGGTCTGCGTCGCCCCAGGTTAGTGCCAGTACCGCAAACACCCACGCGCAAAGCATACACCTCCCTTAGTGGTATAGTATCTGAACAGATCAATATCTGATCTGATCAGATCTATACTAGCGTCCCAGCAGTTTAGGGTTCCAAAAAACGCATTGTTAGCGGGATCAGCCCAGATACCTGCTAGCACCTGCGTTTTCCCCCTCCGCCCAGCCCAGCCCAGCCCACCCAAGTGCAGTATCGATCGATCACTGTCACTTACAAAACACTAAGCACACATAACTGCAGCGTTCGCAGAGTCAGGCCTGATCCCTGCGATCGCTAACAGTTTTTTTGGTAGCGTTTTGATTCAGTCGCCAGCAGCCTAGGAGCTTTTTTTCCTGTGAATCTCACTAGTGTACTACTAAATTTAGAGCCCAAAATGGCAAATCGCAAGTACACTAGTGAACAGGCCTACTTGTTTCTGAGTATGTCAGATAGTGAAGAGGAGGTCACTCATCTGTCAGAATCAGGCTCAGAATACGATCCAGTAGACGACAGCGGCTCGATGACAGATAGCTCTGGCGACAGAGTCGTGGTCCCTGCTAAGGTCAGGCGTACCCGATCCCGATCTTCTGCTGTTGTTGAGGTGCAGGAACCGCAGGTCTCTCGTATGGAGCAGAGAAGTACTAGCGCCGCTATTCCTTCTGGTGAACTGGCAAGCACCAGCGGCCTAGTACACCCTGGACGTAGTCAAACCAGCACTGCAGTAACACTTAGTGACGTGGCGAGTCCCATAAGTGCAGTTCAAGCTGGCGAGGTGGCAAGCACAAGTAGTGTCCCGCTGCCACCAAGAAGAAGACAAAGGCAGGCCCGTCGATCACATAGTGTCCTTCCTGCAGAATTCGCCAATCCTGATTGGGTGCCCACCACTTCTGCAGAACCCGTACTTCCCCCATTCACTGGCCAACCCGGTATTCAGGTGGAAACAGCTGATTTTAAGCCATCCGATTTTTATTCGCTGTTTTTCACGGAAGATCTCTATAGATCTATTGTGGACCAAAGTAATATATACGCTGGTCAATACATCGCCGCTAATCCCCAGTTGCCTTCCCTTGCCAGAGATTGGAAACCAATTACGGTTTCCGAATTTAAGTCCTTTCTGGGCCTTTCCCTCAACATGGGCATACATAAATTCCCGACTCTGAGGTCTTATTGGTCCACCTCACCGCACCACCAAATGCCCGTGTTCTCTTGCTCCATGTCCAGGGCACGATACGAACAGATCTTGCGGTTCATGCACTTCAGTGACAATGAACTTTGTCGTCCTCGTGGAGACCCTGAATTTGATCGGCTCTACAAAATTCGGCCCCTCATAAACCACTTCAACCAATGTTTTGCAGCCTTGTTTACGCCCAATCAAGTTGTCTGCGTTGACGAGTCCCTGATTAAGTTTTCCTGCCGCTTGTCTTTCAAACAGTTCCTTCCCAGCAAGCGTGCCAGATACGGGGTCAAGCTCTACAAGCTCTGTGACAGGGCAACAGGCTATACGTGGAGCTTTTCGGTTTATGAGGGAAAAGATAGTTACGTAGAGCCGGAGAACTGTCCAGATTACATAGGGAGCGCTGGCAAGATAGTGTGGAACTTGGTGTCACCCTTATTCGGAAAGGGGTACCACTTGTACGTGGACAATTATTACACGAGCGTGCAACTGTTTAGTCACTTGTTTGATCAGCAGATTGGAGCATGTGGCACCGTGCGACCTAATCGCCGGGGCTTTCCCCAGCGGCTTGTAGATTCCCCTCTTAGGCTGGGGGAGAGAGCCTGCTTGAAGTGTAATAATTTGCTCGCTGTGAAGTGGAGGGATAATAAGAATGTTTTCCTTCTTACCTCCCTTCATGCAGACACGACAGTCCAAATTCGTACGACGGCTGGTGTTGTGACGAAACCCCTCTGTGTCCACGAGTATAACATTAATATGGGAGGGGTGGACCTCAACGACCAGTTTTTTGGCGCCGTACCTAGTTGCCCGTAAGGCTAGACGCTGGTACAAAAAAGTGTCTATTTATTTGTTCCAATTGGCTTTGCTGAATGCTCATGTGCTATACGGAGCTTCAGGCGGGACGTTACCCTTCCTTGAATTCCAGGGAGCGGTTGTCATGGAACTCCTGTATCCAGGCGATTCCACACCTCAACATCCCCTACCAAATGCAGTAAGGCGGCTGCATGAGAGGCATTTTCCTTATGTCCTCCCGAGTACCCCTACCCAACAAGCCCCCCAAAAAAGATGTCGTGTCTGTAGCAAGTGCGGATGTAGGCGTGACACCCGTTATTATTGTCCACGCTGTCCTGACAATCCTGGTCTCTGCATTGGTGAATGTTTTGAACGCTACCACTCACTAGTGAGGTATTAGCGTAGGGTACAGCATTTCACAGGCTAGGATACACTTTCACAGGGCCTCAAGAATGCCATCGCATTTTGAGACCCGACCGTTGCAGTTAAAATTATAGTTACAGGGTCTCAAGAATGCCATCGCATTTTGAGACCCGACCGTTACAGTTAAAATTATAGTTATAGTTTAAAAAAAATAAAAATAAAAAAAAGAGTACAAAAAAAACCCCCCCAAAAAAATATAAAATAAAAAAACCAAAAATAGTTGTCGTTTTATTGTTCTCTCTCTCTCTCTCTCTCTCTCTCTCTCTATTGTTGCTCTCTTTTACTCTATTCTATTCTGCAATGTTTTATTATGTTTTATCATGCTTGCTTTTCAGGTATGTTTTATTGTTAACCATTTTTTTGTTTTCAGGTGCGCCATTCAGTTGCAGCGCGGATTTATTTATCTTGACAGCAACAGCGTTTGCTCCCACAATACATAAAGCCGCGACTCCAACGCTGTAGGAGGTGATTTCACCACCACAGTTAAAAAATAAGAGCATATATGCCGAAGCATGGGGGCAGCAGAGGGCGGAGGAGTGATTTTGCTCCTAATGCCACGTACATACGGTCGAAAAAAGTCCGACCATGTGTACGTGGCATAACTTTTTTGCGGGAGGATGCCCCCATGCTTCGGCATATATATATTTTAGGCACCGGTTGCGTTAACAAAATGTTTTATTTTTTACTATGTTTTTTTTTTGGTATTTGCTTTGCAGGTATGGTATGGTAAGGTCTTACTGTTATACTGTAATGTTACTTTGTTTTAATGTTAACCATTATTTGCTTAGCAGGTACGCCATTCAGTTGCAGCGTGGATTTATTTATCTTGACAGCAACAGCGTTTGCTCCCACGATACATAAAGCCGCGACTCCAACGCTGTAGGAGGTGATTTCACCACCACAGTTAAAAAAAAGAGCATATATGCCGAAGCATGGGGGCAGCAGAGGGCGGAGGAGCGATTTTGCACCTAATGCCACGTACATACGGTCGAAAAAAGTCCGACCATGTGTACGTGGCATAACTTTTTTGCGGGAGGATGCCCCCATGCTTCGGCATATATATATTTTAGGCACCGGTTGCGTTAACAAAATATTTTATTTTTTACTATGTTTTTTTTTTTTGGTATTTGCTTTGCAGGTATGGTATGGTAAGGTCTTACTGTTATACTGTAATGTTACTTTGTTTTAATGTTAACCATTATTTGCTTAGCAGGTACGCCATTCAGTTGCAGCGTGGATTTATTTATCTTGACAGCAACAGCGTTTGCTCCCACGATACATAAAGCCACGACTCCAACGCTGTAGGAGGTGATTTCACCACCACAGTTAAAAAAAGGGGCATATATGCCGAAGCATGGGGGCAGCAGAGGGCGGAGGAGCGATTTTGCTCCTAATGCCACGTACATACGGTCGAAATTCCGACGGAGGCTTGCCCGTGGAAAAGTCCGACCATGTGTACGTGGCATAACTTTTTTGCAGGAGGATGCCCCCATGCTTCGGCATATATAAATGGTGCATGTATGCCCATCATTAGAAGTGGGTGGATGAAGGGAGGTATTCTAATGGTGGGCATACCCACCGCGCCATTGGGAAATTGGGAAAGCATTTTATCACACCGATCTTGGTATGGTCAGATGCTTTGAGGGCAGAGGAAAGATCTAGGGTCTAATAGACCCCAATTTTTTCAAAAAAAGAGTACCTGTCACTGCCTATTGCTATCATAGGGGATATTTACATTCCCTGCGATAACAATAAAAATGATAACTAAGAAAAAAAAAATGGAAGGAACAGTTTAAAAATAAAATAAAAAAGCTAAATAAAAAGAAAAACTAAAAAAAAAAAAAAAAGCACCCCTGCCCCCCCTTCTCTTGCGCAAAGGCGAACACAAGCGTTGGTCTGGCGTCATATGTAAACAGCAATTGCACCATGCATGTGAGGTATCACCGCGAAGGTCAGATCGAGGGCAGTCATTTTAGCAGTAGACCTCCTCCGTGAATCTAATGTGGTAACCTGTAAAGGCTTTTAAAGGCTTTTAAAAATGTATGTAGTTTGTCGCCACTGCGTGTTTGTGCGCAATTTTAAAGCATGTCGTGTTTGGTATCAATGTACTCGGCCTAAGATCATATTTTTTATTTCATCAAAAATTTTAGCAATATAGTGTGTTTAAGTGCATTAAAATAAAAAAAAGTGTATTTTTTCCACAAAAAATGCGTTTGAAAAATCGCTGCGCAAATACTGTGTGGAAAAAAAAATGCAACACCCACCATTTTAATCTGTAGGGCCTTTGCTTTAACAATATATATAGTGTTTGGGGGTTCAACGTAATTTTCTTGCAAAAAAAATTTTTTTTTTCATGTAAACAAAAAGTGTCAGAAAGGGCTTTATCTTCAAGTGGTTAGAAGAGTGGGTGACGTGTGACATAGGCTTCTAAATGTTATGCATAAAATGCCAGGACAGTTCACACCCCCCCCCCCCCCCCCAAATGACCCCATTTTGGAAAGTAGACACCCCAAGCTATTTGCTGAGAGCAATGTTGAGCCCATTAAATATTTTTTTTTTTTGGTCCCAAGAGATTGAATAATGAAAAAAAAAAATAATAATTTTTTTTACAAAAAGTTGTCACTAAATGATATATTGCTCAAACATGCCATGGGCATATGTGGAAATACACCCCAAAATACATTCGGTTGCTTCTCCTGAGTACGGGGATACCACATGTGTGGGACTTTTTGGGAGCCTAGCTGCGTACGGGACCCCAAAATCCAAGCACCGCCTTCAGGCTTTCTAAGGGTGTAATTTTTTTATTTCAGTCCTCACTGCCAATCACAGTTTCGGAGGCCATGGAATGCCCAGATGGCACAAACCACCCCCAAATGACCCCATTTTGGAAAGTAGACACCCCAAGCTATTTGCTGAGAGGTATGGTGAGTATTTTGCAGATCTCGCTTTTTGCCACAAAGTTTTGAAAATTGAAAAAAGAAAAAAAAATTTTTTTCTTTACTTTCTTCATTTTCAAAAACACATGAGAGCTGTAAAATACTCACCATGCCTCTCAACAAATAGCTTGGGGTGTCTACTTTCCAAAATGGGGTCATTTGGGGGGGGTTTGTGCTATTTTGGCATTTTATGGCCTTCGAAACTGTGATAGGTAGTGGGGAGTGAAATCAAAAATTTGCACCCTTAGAAATGGCCTGAAGGCGGTGCTTGGGTTTCGGGGCCCGTACGCGGCTAGGCTTCCAAAAAGTCCCACACATGTGGTATCCCCATACTCAGGAGAAGCAGCAAAATGTATTTTGGGGTGCAATTCCACATATAACCATGGCATGTGTGAGCAATATATCATTTAGTGACAACTTTTTGAATAAATTTTTTTTATTTATTTTTTTTGTCTTTATTCAATCACTTGGGACTAAAAAAAAAAATATTCAACGGGCTCAACATGCCTCTCAGCAAATAGCTTGGGGTGTCTACTTTCCAAAATGGGGTCATTTGGGGGGGTTTTGTGCCATCTTGGCATTTTATGGTCTTCAAAACTGTGATAGGTAGTGAGGAGTGAAATCAAAAATTTATGCCCTTAGAAATCCTGAAAGCGGTGCTTGGTTTTCGGGGTCCCGTATGCGGATAGGCTCCCAAAAAGTCCCACACATGTGGTATCCCCGTACTCAGGAGAAGAAGCAGAATGTATTTTGGGGTGTAATTCCACATATGCCCATGGCATGTGTGGGCAATATATCATTTAGTGACAACTTTGGGCAAAAAAAAAAAAGTTTGTAATATTCCCGCAACTTGTGGCAAAATATAAAATATTCCATGTACTCAACATGCCTCTCAGCAAATAGATTGGGGTGTCTACTTTCCAAAATGGGGTCATTTGGGGGGGTTTTGTGCTATTTTGGCATTTTATGGCCTTCGAAACTGTGATAGGTAGTGAGGAGTGAAATCAAAAATTTGCACCCTTAGAAACCCTGAAGGCGTTGATTGGGTTTCTGGGCCCCGTGCGCGGCTAGGCTCCCAAAAAAAGTCCCACACATGTGGTATCCCCATACTCAGGAGAAGCAGCAAAATGTATTTTGGGGTGCATCTCCACATATAACCATGGCATGTGTGAGCAATATATCATTTAGTGACAACTTTATGAAAATTTTTTTTTTTTTTGTCTTTATTCAATCACTTGGGACTAAAAAAAAAAAATATTCAATGGGCTCAACATGCCTCTCAGTAAATAGCTTGGGGTGTCTACTTTCCAAAATGGGGTCATTTGGGGGGTTTTGTACTTCCCTGCCATTTTAGCACCTCAAGAAATGAGATAGGCAGTCATAAATTAAAAGCGGTGTAAATTCCAGAAAATGTACTCTAGTTTGTAGACGCTATAACTTTTGCGCAAACCAATAAATATACGCTTATTGGCATTTTTTTTACTAAAGACATGTGGCTGAATACATTTTGGCCCAAATGTTTGACTAAAATTGAGTTTATTAGATTTTTAGATTTTTAGAAAATCTCATTTTTTTTCAAAATGTTCGCTCTTTTTCCGTTTATATCGCAAAAAAAAAAAATCACAGAGGCAATCAAATACCATCAAAAGAAAGCTCTATTTGTGGGAAGAAAAGGACGCAAATTTCGTTTGGTTACAAAATTGCATGACCGCGCAATTACCAGTTAAAGTAGTGCAGTGCGAAATTGAAAAAAGACCTCTGGTCCTTAAGCTGACAATTGGTCCGGGGCTGAAGTGGTTAATATCCATACAAGACCCAAAGGGCCTGGTAATGGACTGGGGGGGGGTACCCATGCCGTTTGTCTCACTGATTTTCATCCATATTGCCGGGACCCAACATTACATTAAAGCCGCAAGCAGTTTTAAATGACTTTTATTCCTTTAAAAATTAAATTTTGTGCAGGGACTGTTCTAAGCACGGGAAACATGTGCCAATTTACAGGCATACTATAGACACCCCCAGGTACGATATTTAAAGGAATATTTCACTTTTATTTTTCACTTTAAGCATCATTAAAATCACTGCTCCTGAAAAAACAGGCGTTTTTAAAACTTTTTTTGCATTAATACATGTCCCCTGGGGCAGGACCCAGGTCCCCAAACCCTTTTAGGATAATAACTTGCATATTAGCCTTTAAAATTAGCACTTTTGATTTTGAAATGCTCGAGTCCCATAGACTTTAACAGGGTTCTAAAGTTCGTGCAAACTTTTGGTCCGTTCGCAGGTTCTGGTGCGATCCGAACGGGGGAGTTCAGCTCACCCCTACCTGGGAGACGTATAAACCCCGAACAGGACTTTTCCCAGCTCTCTCTGGGATGCTCTGCTACAATATATATACAGTATCTCACAAAAGTGAGTACACCCCTCAAATTTTTGTAAATATTTTATTATATCTTTTCATGGGACAACACTGAAGAAATTACACTTTGCTACAATGTAAAGTAGTGAGTGTACAACTTGTATAACAGTGTAAATTTGCTGTCCCCTCAAAATAACTCAACACACAGCCATTAATATCTAAACCGCAACAAAAGTGAGTACACCCCTAAGTGAAAAAGTGTCCAAATTGGGCCCAAAGTGAAAATATTTTGTGTGGCCACCATTATTTTCCAGCACTGACTTAACCCTCTTGGGCATGGAGTTCACCAGAGCTTCAAAGGTTGCCACTGGAGTCCATTTCCACTCCTCCATGATGACATCACGATGCTGGTGGATGTTAGAGACCTTGCGCTCCTCCACCTTCCATTTGAGGATGCCCCACAGATGCTCAATAGGGTTTAAATCTGGAGACATGCTTGGCCAGTCCATCACCTTTACTCTCAGCTTCTTTAACGAAGCAGTGGTCGTCTTGGAGTTGTGTTTGGGGTCGTTATGTTGGACTTCTGCCCTGCGGCCCAGTCTCCGGAGGGAGGGGATCATGCTCTGCTTCAGTATGTCACAGTACATGTTGGAATTCATGGTTCCCTCAATGAACTGTAGCTCCCCAGTGCTGGCAGCACTCATGCAGACCCAGACTACGACACTCCCACCACCATGCTTGACTGTAGGCAAGACACACTTGTCTTTGTACTCCTCACCTGGTTTCCGCCACACACGCTTGACACCATCTGAACCAAATAAGTTTATCTTGGTCTCATCAGACCACGTGACATGGTTCCAGTAACCCATGTCCTTAGTCTGCTTGTCTTCAGCAAACTGTTTGCAGGCTTTCTTGTGCATCATCTTTAGAAGAGGGATGACAGCCATGCAGACCAATTTGATGCAGTGTGCGGTGTATGGTCTGAGCACTGAAGGGATATTTAGTTTAACTACTTCTTTTGTATTATAGTCAGCTTCCATTTTGTGTGTCTCTAACATCCATTTTGTGAAGTATGCTCAAGTCCTGCTATTCTAGTTTCGTTTTTCCATAATACTGTAATCTTCTTGTTGAGTTTCATTTCTCGTAAAGCACGTGATATTTTAGAAATAATTAGTTTCACTGTGGGCGTCAGACTGTACTTGTGCGTCTCTGTATATGATTGGATAATCTGTTAAAGGGCGGTACTTTCTGAAAAGCCCTCTTATATCGACACCCAAGAATAAAGATTAGATTTGCTCGGAGAGAAACCTGCTGTGTATATGTTTCTTTATCTCAAAGGGCAAATCTCCCAGATCTGGTATCGGATTGCATGGCACACCAAAGCAAAGCAGACAATACCCCTAATCTTGATTTATTTCCCTTCAGTTTGGGAGCTCGTTCCGGTATCAATTATTATATGTCGGGTGAGTAGACTTGATATATATCTTCTCTCACCGTGACCTCTATTTAGAAATCGTTCCTTTAACGGGACCTATGATTTATGTAGAAATAGTTTTTAGACTTTGAAGAAAGTCAAGCGCTGTTGAGATAACAGCACCCGTAGCCTTGAAGGCTGAACGGGATAGCTATTCTGGGTAATAGCATATGCTTTAGAAGAAAGCATCTGTTCGGTGTGAACAGGGAGGATTCTGTGTAGTCCTCATTATAAGTCTGCCGCAGCCGTCTGTTCGTGGGTGGACAGTCGTTAATGTGGACCCCGGGTGGGTGCCAGGATTGACCATAGGTCAATGATAATACAGTACTGTAATTACAAAACAAAACAAGAAGTCTGCTAAGGTGTGCTGGACAAAACCGATCTCTTTGCTTTTCTTATCTTTGCGTAGATGATAAGCTAACTTGTAAACTGTCTGTGTGGAATTTGTCAGCGTTTGTAAGGTAAGACAACGCCTTCCACTGCTCCGTGTTATCATAGGACTTAGATTTAAGAGCGACAGACGTGCCTTCCTATGAATTCCGGGTTCTTTTGTGATTGATGGAAGTTCCCATCGAAACACAGAGTAATGCTACAGTATCCGGTGATGTATTGATGTTTATTCTTATTGATTTATGTATGAATGTTTTGACTAGAGAGTTAGCAGAAAATAATAGTGTTAATAATATTTTCTTAAGGTAATGATTCCTTTTGCTGCTATGCAGGGAAAGTGAAGATTTGGATGTTTGGCTTTTTGCCAACATGGTTCAAAAAAAATAAAAATAAAATTTTGTTTGGTTGTAAATAATAATGTATGAAGCTTGTCTACAAAATAAGATGCTGTAGGAGATCTCCAGCTGGACGGGGGGTCCCTATGGCATCCTAGCCCAAAAGCTGCACAAGATAGGTTAGCAGAGCCATGGAATGGTGAATTTAGAGGTTAAATTAACTTTCTCCATGCCTCTATCAGGCGCCCGCTTCCTCCCCCCTTACATTCCATAACCCAGATAACAGAGCAGCACAGAGCAGCAAGGACACAGAGAAAAGCAGAATGAGTTTGAGTTTGAAACAAAAGGGATCTTAAAGGGAAATTACCTTGTTCTATATTAACAAAACACAAGGTAAGAAAAGTAAAGAAGGCAATTGTGACTATAGGTTTGTACAAGAACTAAGGGCCATCAATAGCCTAGTGGTACCGATTGCCCCAAAAGTGCCTGATGTGCCATCAATATTTACCGCCATACATTACGATGCAGAGTATTTTATTGTGATTGATTTATTGAACGCATTTTTATTTCCGTCCCTGTGGATGAGGAGGCACAACCAATCTTTGCTTTATGTTTTTTTTTTAAATTGCCAACTAACATGGTGCAGAATGCCCCAGGGCTATATATAGACTCCATTGTAGCCTATTCCAAACTACTCTCAGAGCTTGGATACCAGGACATTGTTCATCCCTGCTGCAGTATGTGGATGATTTCCTCGTCTGCAGTTCTACTCGGGTGGCCGCCCTGGAGGATGGGAGGGATCTTTTGAAATGTATTTTTGAAAGTGGTCACAAAGTGTCAAAGAAAAATTGCAATGGTGTCAGAAAAGGTTGAATATTTTGGTTTTGTACACTCAAAAGGAGAAAGGAAAGTCAATCACAGAAGAGCTATGGCTCTTGTGGGTCTGCCCCGCCCACTTGCTAAGAAAGACATGTTCACCTTTCTTGGTAATTATGATTGGTTACTGCCGCCAATGAGTACCTGACTGTTCCTACTACAATCTCCTGAGACAAGCCACAGGTTTACACATGCCAGATTGTATAAAATGGTCAAATGAAATGTGCAATGCTTTTGTGTATTTGGAAAATGCTATGGTAATGGCTCCAGGGCTCGGCCTCCCTAACTAGGAAAAATGTTTAATTAGTTTGCAGGAAAAATGTTTCATTTGTTTGCAAGGGAAAATTGTAAGGACGTGTCAGGTGTCCTCGCTCAGGAGCATGGAGGCAAGTTGCACCCTATTTTTTTTTCAAAGATGGTTCCGGTGCAGGTTCAAGGCATGCCTGTGTGTCTCAGAGGCATCCTATTCGATGATGGTTTTGAGATGGCCACTTCTTTCACTCTGGGGCACGACACTACACTTCACACCACCCACAATGTATGAAAAATGTACATACGCAGCACATGTCTGCTCAAAAGGTTGAGCGGCTATGAGTTGATCTTGATGTCCAATCAAAAATTGCACATCAAATAGGCTTTTCCCACTTCAGGACCAGCACCAATACAAATGCCCTTTTAGGATTAAAAGGAGAGCAGAATGAGGTTGTGCCACAACATGATTGCATAGACCTCATTCACCAAGACACATCACCCAGGTCTGATGTATCACCCACAACACTGCAGAGCATACACAGGCCAACAAACAGATAGCCAAGGGAAATGCTCTGGCTGATTAGCTGCTAAATAAGCTGCTACTTCACAAAATGCACAGATCCAAATGCCCATGCTAGCACCAGAATTGTTGTTTTCTTTTTGTTTTTTGTTTTTGATCAGGTTCTTTCAGATTTGCAGGTATGGCAAACGAAGCTGATCTCAGAGGTTGGGACAAAATAGGTGTGCAGAAAGATCCAAAGACTGGATTTCTCTGCAAAGAGGGGAAGCCATGTATACCAGTAGCTAGTGCATCACTTTTTGTAGCTAGTGCATCACTTTTTATGCATCATTTTTATTTCCCATTTCCATGGAATAGGTCACAGAGGCTGGAAAGCCACTTGTGAACTATTGGAGAAAAGGAGGGGTTTTCTGCTCTCCATCTAGTATAAATATCACATCCCTTTGGCCGGAAGTGATGTCTTTTGATGACGCCCTGGAGGAGGGGCGAAACACGTCGACGTAATTTCCAGCCAAGGATCTAACCACTGACGCCACTTCCTGTTCCCGTGGAGTGCACGCTAAACCAGCTGCAACCGCGGAAGTATCTGAGAAGTTTGCCTTCCTTTATGCATCCTGTAAGTAGCGCAGAGCGCGCATTTTAAAAATCCTTCTACAACACTTTAAAATTTGCTCTCTTCTATTATCGGTACAATATCTCCAAGAACATCACTGTGCCTTGTGTGCATGCATCGCTCCCTGGATCCTCTCATCCCACTGGCTTGTTTATTCAGCTCTGCTTTTGTGCCTACTTGCCGAACCACAGTTTGTCTGCATATCTGCCCTCTGCTTTGCTGCTCTGTCTGTCTGCTAGCCCGGTGAGTCTATTCCAAGAAGGAGCTCATATGTACATTTATTTTGGTTCTTGGTTTTTTGGGACAATAACTGGACTTACTCACATTCTTTTTTTTTTTTTTTTTTTTTTTTATTTATATATTTTCTTACCACATTGATCACTTATTCAATTTTGGTATCTATGAAATAATTTTATGGTTATTATTCAATCATGTCACTTATGTAATAATTTATCACACATATTATTTGATGCTAGTTTATTTTTTATGGGATTGGTTTGTGTCAGACATGTAACCACTTCACACACATTATTGATGTTTGTCAATTTTGTGGGATCATTTATTATTTTGTCACAATTTTTGTTTGCCAGCGCTGTTTTATTGGTTTGAGCATTTTTTGAAGGTTATAGCACTTTCTTATCAGCAGCTGCACATTTTTTGTGTTTTCTTTTTCTCGTTCAATATTGCACACGTCTATTCCAGCGCCGTTTCTTTGTTTATATATTGGAGAAAGACTTTTACATTACAGAACTTTCCTGGCCAATTTTATGTAGCAAGATGCATCACATGTATCAGGAACAACCCACACAAGGCCGAACATGAACACCTGATATATCCAACAATTCCTTTTACACATTTGCAGATTGACTTCACACACATGCCCAAACTAGGCAAAAGACAGGAATATTTTTGAGTTGAACTTTTTGTCACCACAAAAGAAGATGCACAAACAGTAGTGAGGATCCTCGTTCAGGAAATCATTCCTCGATGGGGATGCCCACTTCTTATACACTCAGACAGACAATGGACCTACATTTGTATCAAGGGTCTGCCAGGACTGGGTAAAAAACTCTCAAGATAGAACGGAAGTTTCACATTCCCTAACACCCTCAAAGCTCAGGGATAGTAGAAAGAATAAACAGAACAATAAAAAGACAAAATAAGAAAGGCCACAGGAGGAACCTTTGCCAACTGGAAGAAGGTCCTCCCAGCAGTCCTGGCAGAAATAAGAATGACCCTTCCAAGACAACAGTGTATTCACCTTTTGATGTCTTGATGGGTCGATTTTTCCCCACCCCATGGGCCAGAGCACATTTAATGATAGAAAAGGGAGATTTAGACTTATTACAGGAAGAATATGTAAGGTAATTGGTTGAAACATTGTAAACAGTTGAGAGAAATGTTGCTCGCACCTTTTCTTTTTCTTCACAGGAAACTACTCGCTCCTTCAAATTGGGAGACACCGTGGTGGTCCATCAGCTGAACAGAAATAAGAAGCAAGAGTATCCTTTGGACCTCCTACCACAGTGGTTGCAGTGACCAGAACAGCCATCCTAGTGGAAAATTGCCAGTCCTGGATCCATGCCAACAGAGTAAAAAGGTTGCCCAAAGCCCCAAGAGCAAGAAGGAGATCTTGGATACAGGAGGCCCTCAAGCAGAAGTCCAAGCAGATGAAGGAGTTCCTGGGAAAGCAGGTCCGGCCAGAGAAGATGACCTCGCTTACTTTACCACAGACTTCTGACAAGGCATTCTGCCCACTAATCCTGATCTCTCTGACAGTGTTCCTACCCACCTGGATCACCACTAACTGTATCTACCACCCTGAAGATTTGGGTGCAATTAAAAGTATCTGTGGGAACACAAACACACACACACACACACACACACAAGAACATTATATTGACACAAGCTAGAACCAAGAGAGAGATTGGAGATAGTTTTACTGATAAGATGCTTTTGCTAAAATTTAAGTATGCTTATGCTAAAAAATCAGGGTATGAAGAATGTTAAATATGTAGCATATTAACCACTTCAGCCCCGGACCAATTGTCAGCTTAAGGACCAGAGGTCTTTTTTCAATTTCGCACTGCACTACTTTAACTGGTAATTGTGCGGTCATGCAGTTTTGTAACGAAACGAAATTTGCGTCCTTTTCTTCCCACAAATAGAGCTTTCTTTTGATGGTATTTGATTGCCTCTGTGATTTTTATTTTTTTTTGCGATATAAACGGAAAAAGAGCGAAAATTTTGAAAAAAAAAGAGATTTTCTACTTTTTGTTATAAGAAAAATCTAATAAACTCAATTTTAGTCAAACATTTGGGCCAAAATGTATTCAGCCACATGTCTTTAGTAAAAAAAATGCCAATAAGCGTATATTTATTGGTTTGCGCAAAAGTTATAGCGTCTACAAACTAGAGTACATTTTCTGGAATTTACACCGCTTTTAATTTATGACTGCCTATTTCATTTCTTGAGGTGCTAAAATGGCAGAGAAGTACAAAACCCCCCCAAATGACCCCATTTTGGAAAGTAGACACCCCAAGCTATTTGCTGAGAGGCATGTTGAGCCCATTGAATATTTTTTTTTTTTTAGTCCCAAGTGATTGAATAAAGACAAAAATAAAAAATAATTTTTTTTTCTTCAAAAAGTTGTCACTAAATGATATATTGCTCACACATGCCATAGTTATATGTGGAATTGCACCCCAAAATACATTTTGCTGCTTCTCCTGAGTATGGGCATACCACATGTGTGGGACTTTTTGGGAGCCTAGCCGCGTACGGGGCCCCGAAACCCAAGCACCGCCTTCAGGATTTCTAAGGGTGCAAATTTTTGATTTCACTCCTCACTACCTATCACAGTTTCGAAGGCCATAAAATGCCAAAATAGCACAAAACCCCCCCAAATGACCCCATTTTGGAAAGTAGACACCCCAAGCTATTTGTTGAGAGGCATGGTGAGTATTTTACAGCTCTCATTTGTTTTTGAAAATGAAGAAAGTAAAGAAAAAAAAATTTTTTTTTTCTTTTTTCAATTTTCAAAACTTTGTGACAAAAAGCGACATCTGCAAAATACTCACAATACCTCTCAGCAAATAGCTTGGGGTGTCTACTTTCCAAAATGAGGTCATTTTGGGGGGTTTTATGCCATCTGGGCATTCCATGGCCTCCGAAACTGTGATTGGCAGTGAGAAGTGAAATAAAAAAATTACTCCCTTAGAAAGCCTGAAGGCGGTGCTTGGTTTTTGGGGTTCCGTACGCAGCTAGGCTCCCAAAAAGTCCCACACATGTGGTATCCCCGTACTCAGGAGAAGCAACAGAATGTATTTTGGGGTGTATTTCCACATATGCCCATGACATGTTTGAGCAATATATCATTTAGTGACAACTTTTTGTAAAAAAAATATATATATTTTTTTTTTTTCATTATTCAATCTCTTGGGACAAAAAAAAAAAATATTTAATGGGCTCAACATTGCTCTCAGCAAATAGCTTGGGGTGTCTACTTTCCAAAATGGGGTCATTTGGGGGGGTTTGAACTGTCCTGGCATTTTATGCACAACATTTAGAAGCCTATGTCACACGTCACCCACTCTTCTAACCACTTGAAGACAAAGCCCTTTCTGACACTTTTTGTTTACATGAAAACATATTTTTTTTTTTGCAAGAAAATTACGTTGAACCCCCAAACACTATATATATTGTTAAAGCAAAGGCCCTACAGATTAAAATGGTGGGTGTTGCATTTTTTTTTTCCACACAGTATTTGCGCAGCGATTTTTCAAACGCATTTTTTGTGGAAAAAATACACTTTTTTTTATTTTAATGCACTAAAACACACTATATTGCTCAAATTTTTGATGAAATAAAAAATATGATCTTAGGCCGAGTACATGGATACCAAACACGACATGCTTTAAAATTGCGCACAAACACGCAGTGGCGACAAACTACATACATTTTTAAAAGCCTTTAAAAGCCTTTACATGATACCACATTAGATTCACGGAGGAGGTCTACTGCTAAAATTACTGCCCTCGATCTGACCTTCGCGGTGATACCTCACATGCATGCTGCAATTGCTGTTTACATATGACGCCAGACCAACGCTTGTGTACGCCTTTGCGCAAGAGAAGGGGGGGCAGGGGTGCTTTTTTTTTTTTTTTTTAGTTTTTTTTTTATTTATTTAGCTTTTTTATTCTATTTTTAAACTGTTCCTTCCATTTTTTTTCTTTGTTATGATTTTTATTGTTATCTCAGGGAATGTAAATATCCCCTATGATAGCAATAGGCAGTGACAGGTACTCTTTTTTTGAAAAAATTGGGGTCTATTAGACCCTAGATCTTTCCTCTGCCCTCAAAGCATCTGACCACACCAAGATTGGTGTGATAAAATGCTTTCCCAATTTCCCAATGGCGCGGTTTATATCCGGGAGGGGGGACATTCCCTCCTACTGCTTGTAAAAGCAGTCTAGAGGCTAATTACCCGCTAGAATTGCTTTTACATGAAAGCCGATCACTGGCTGAAAAGAATGATACCAAGATGATACCTAAACCTGCAGGCATCATTCTGGTATAACCATTCAAAGTCCAGCAACATACTGGACATATATTGTAATCTTTTTTTTTTTCATGCAGCCTCTTGGCTGAACGAAAAAAAGAGATTGATTGGTGGGTATGCCCACCATTAGAATACCTCCCTTCATCCACCCACTTCTAATGATGGGCATACATGCACCATTTATATATGCCGATGCATGGGGGCATCCTCCCGCAAAAGTTATGCCGTGTACACACGGTCGGAATTTCGACCGTATGTACGTGGCATTAGGAGCCAATCGCTCCTCCGCCCCCCCTGCTGCCCCCATGCTTCGGCACATATGCTCTTTTTTTTAACTGTGGTGGTGAAATCACCTCCTACAGCGTTGGAGTCGCGGCTTTATGTATCGTGGGAGCAAACGCTGTTGCTGTCAAGATAAATAAATCCGCGCTGCAACTGAATGGCGCACCTGAAAACAAAAAAATGCTTAACACTAAAACACAGTAAACAAAATTACATACCTGAAAAGCAAGCATGATAAAACATAATAAAACATTGCAGAATAGAATGGAGTAAAAAAAGAGCAACAATAGAGAGAGAGAGAGAACAATAAAACGACAACTATTTTTGTTTTTTTTATTTTTTTGAGATTCACAGGTAAAAAAGCTCCTGACTGTTAGCGACTGAATCAAAACGCTACCACAAAAAAAATGTTAGCGATCGCAGGGATCAGGCCTGACTCTGCGAACACTGCAGTTATGTGTGCTTAGTGTTTTGTAAGTGACAGTGATCGATCGATACTGCACTTGGGTGGGCTGGGCTGGGCTGGGCGGAGGGGGAAAACGCAGGTGCTAGCAGGTATCTGGGCTGATCCCGCTAACAATGCGTTTTTTTGGAACCCTAAACTGCTGGGACGCTAGTATAGATCTGATCAGATCAGATATTGATCTGTTCAGATACTATACCACTAAGGGAGGTGTATGCTTTGCGCGTGGGTGTTTGCGGTACTGGCACTAACCTGGGGCGACGCAGACCTTATTTGACCCTAAAACCTAATTGATATCACCCGCCGGGCGATCAGGGGGTTAAACCGTTATTGGGTACTAAATGGCGGGTGCCCTGACAGTATAAAAAACAAGCTAACTAACCAGCGTCACCCGTAACAGTAATACAAAAAAAAACTGGTTACCTAGCGACACTAATGCAGCGATCAGAAAAACGATCGCTTAGTGACACTGGCAAAAGGGGGTGAAGGGTTAACTAGGGGCAATCAGGGGGTTAAACCTTTATTAGGTAATATATGGGGGTACCTGACGCTATATAAAAACTTGACGGGGAACCTAAATAACGAAATAACTAACTGGCTAACCAGCGTCACCAGTGACATTTTATACGGTGATCACTGGTGAAAGGGTTAACTCTAGGGGCAATCAGGGGGTTAAAACCTTTATTTAGGTTGTAATATGGGGGTACCTGACCTATAAACCTATTTATGAACCTATATAAACATGGCGGTTAAACTAAAAAAAAAACTGGTTACCTAGCGACACTAATGCAGCGATCAGAAAAACGATCGCTTAGTGACACTGGCAAAAGGGGGTGAAAGGGTTAACTAGGGGCAATCAGGGGGTTAAACCTTTATTAGGTAATATATGGGGGTACCTGACGCTATATAAAAACCTGACGGGGAACCTAAATAACGAAATAACTAACTGGCTAACCAGCGTCACCAGTGACAGTTATACGGTGATTACTGGTGAAAGGGTTAACTCTAGGGGCAATCAGGGGGTTAAAACCTTTATTTAGGTTGTAATATGGGGGTACCTGACCTATAAAACTATTTATGAACCTATATAAAACATGGCGGTTAAAATAAAAAAAAAAATGGTTACCTAGCGACACAATGCAGCGATCAGAAAAACGATCGCTTAGTGACACTGGGAAAAGGGGGTGAAGGGGTTAACTAGGGGCAATCAGGGGGTTAAACCTTTATTAGGGGGGGGTAGGGGGCTACCTAGGACCTAAAACTAACTGCCCTGACAGTTATTACAGTCACACTGACACTAAATGCAGTGATCAGTAAATAAATGATCACTGCAATTAGTGACACTGTGACTGGGGGGGGGGAGGGGGTGATCTGGGGGGTGATCAGGGGGTGACAGGGGGGTGTTTTGTGTGCCTAACTGTACTGGTGTCAGTGTACTGTTGTGCACTAACCTCTACATGTTCGCCGCTCGGCGTCTCCGGTCACATAGACCGGCGCACCGAGCGTGACATCACTTCCGCCTTCCTGTCTATACAATAGACAGGAAGGGGAAGCTTTTCATTCGCCAGGAGCGATCGCGAGGGGGTGGCCAGAAACCACTGGCCGTCCCCTCGTCCCGGATCGCTCCTGAAGCGATGCCGACCGTCCCCGCCGGCGGAGGGGGGTCCGATCGGACCCCCCAACCGCCTGAAGAATGGCACGTACAGGTACGTGGTTCTGCCTGTACGTGCCATTCTGCCGACGTATATCTACATGGGGCGGTCGGCAAGTGGTTAAGCGCTGCGCAAACGGTTATATAAATCCTGTATAATAATAATAATGATAATATTACATCCTAGCCCTGCCCGAATTGCCCTTTTGGCTGTACCTTTAAATGTTTCCTCCTTTTTCAACGAGACTCCTCCTGTATTCTTGACTAACATATCCACTCTGTACATAAACAACATTGTTACCTTTCCAATAGCAGGTAGAAGTCATTCCCCTGTTTGGTGTTTTAATTTAGGGAATGAGACACAGACTAACCCCTCTTTCTGCAGCAGGTCAATATTTAATATCTCCATGTGCGAATCCGGAGTCTCTGCCCCTGCCTGCTCACTGTTTCAAGTAATTGACCCAGGGTTAAACTGTACTTTGCATAACTTTTTCTTTTTCTCTAAAAATGTAGGTGAAATATTACACTAATTTATAAATCGCAACACAGGACAAGTACACTCATGAGTTTGTTGCTAAGAGACCTTTTGCACTGGGACAAAGTATCCATGTATGTTGTAGGAAAGTGTGTTATCCCTGGGTGCCCCTCCATGTTAAGGGATGGTGTTACCTTATATCCTTGTTATCTGTCATGGGAATGGTAGGGGATTATAAAAGGGGACATCCACTAGAGGCCAGCTCCAGCAGGAAGCTAGGGACATTGCTAAAACATGGATCCCATTTGCCAATGTAGGATTTGAGCTTGGAGGTATATTTTTATGGTTAAAAGACATTGTCCTTGTTATGGTATTTATCCTTGCTCTGATTCTTTACCTCTGTTTTAAATGTTGCACTTACATAATTGCGCACCTTCGATCTCCTGATGATAAGGTTCTATCTCACATGACATACATGAAGAGTCATCAGGCAATCTATGCCACAGCCCCAAAGAAGTATTAAAGCACAACATAGAATGTAGAGATCATCTTATATGATCTAAGAGGGGATTGAAGGGATATTTAGTTTAACTACTTCTTTTGTATTATAGTCAGCTTCCATTTTGTGTGTCTCTAACATCCATTTTGTGAAGTATGCTCAAGTCCTGCTATTCTAGTTTCGTTTTTCCATAATACTGTAATCTTCTTGTTGAGTTTCATTTCTCGTAAAGCACGTGATATTTTAGAAATAATTAGTTTCACTGTGGGCGTCAGACTGTACTTGTGCGTCTCTGTATATGATTGGATAATCTGTTAAAGGGCGGTACTTTCTGAAAAGCCCTCTTATATCGACACCCAAGAATAAAGATTAGATTTGCTCGGAGAGAAACCTGCTGTGTATATGTTTCTTTATCTCAAAGGGCAAATCTCCCAGATCTGGTATCGGATTGCATGGCACACCAAAGCAAAGCAGACAATACCCCTAATATTGATTTATTTCCCTTCAAGCACTGACAGGCTTAAACCCCCCTTTTCAACCTCTGCAGCAATACTGGCAGCTCTGAGTGGAACCTGTCCTGTTAAACTGCTGTATGTTCTTGGCCACCGTGCTGCAGCTCAGTTTCAGGGTCTTGGCAATCATCTTACAGCCTAGGCCATTTTATGTAGAGCAACAATTTCTTTTTTTCAGATCCTCAGAGAGTTCTATGCCATGATGTGCCATGTTGAACTTCCAGTGATCAGTATGAGAGAGTGAGAGCGATAATAACAAATTTAACACACTTGCTCCCCATTCACACCTGAGACCTTGTAACACTAACGAGTCACATGACACCAGGAAGGGAAAATGGTTAATTTGGCCCAATGTGGACATTTTCACTTAGGGATGTACTCACTTTTTTTGACAGTGGTTTAGACATTAATGGCTGTGTGTTGAGTTATTTGGAGGGGACAGCAAATTTACACTCTCTACATTACATTGTTGAAAAGTGTAATTTCTTCAGTGTTGTCACATGAAAAGATATAATACATTTTTTAGGGCTCCTCCTATGTTTATAAATTAATTCCTCTCTTCTTAAATTAGAATTAATAATTTTAATTAATTGATCTATTGTTGGTGGGTATTTTGAAATCCATTTTTGTAGTATAAGTTTACGAGCCATATACATAGTTCTCAACCACATTACACTCATTTCAGCAGGAAGGGTATCCTCTGGTACAATCCCTAAGGCCCCTTTCACACTGGGGCGCTTTGCAGGTGCTACTGCACTATAAATAGCGCCTGCAAAGCGCCCTGAAACAGCCGCTGCTGTCTCTCCAGTGTGAAAGCCTAAGGGCTTTCATACTGAAGCGGTGCGCTTGCAGGACGGTCAAAAAAGTCCTGCAAGCCACATCTTTGGAACGCTCTAGGAGCAGTGTATTTACCGCTCCTAAAGTGCCCCTTCCCATTGAAAACAATGGGGCAGCGCTCCAAACCTGCCTGCAAAGCGCCTGCACGGGCGGTTTTAACCCTTTTTCGGCCACTAGCAGGGGTTAAACCCGCCTGCTAGCGGCCGAAAAGCACTGCTAAAAAGACGGTAAAGCGCCGCTAAATATAGCGCCGCTTTACCGCCAGTGCGCCCAACGCCACCAGTGTGAAAGTAGCCTTACAATGCTATTTTTGGGCGAATATGAATCTGTGTGGAGCTTAAGGTATTTAAGGTATCAGATACGCACTCCCAGTAGCGATGCAGTTTTCGCCACTAGCAGGCAGATCCAGGAGCAGATGAGGCGGGCGGTGATGCTGACTTCAGGAAGCCCACCCCCCACAATTAGAATCACTCCCTAGGACACGCTTAACCCCTTGATCGCCCCCTACTGTTTAACCCCTTCCCTGCCAGTGTCATTTACACAGTAATCAGTGCATTTTTATAGCACTGATCGCTGTATAAATGACAATGGTCCCAAAATAGCGTCAAAAGTGTCTGATGTGTCCACCATAATGTCGCAGTCACGATAAAAATCACAGATCACCGCCATTAGTAATTTAAAAAAATGCCTTAAAACTATCCCCTATTTTGTAGACGCTATAACTTTTGCGCAAACAAATCAATATACACTTATTGCGATTTTTTTTTACCAAAAATATGTAGAAGAATACATATCGGCCTAAACTGAGGACAATTTTTATTTATTTTTGGGGGATATTTATTAAGTTAAAAGTTAAAAAGATTGCTTTTTTTCAAAATTGTCGCTCTTTTTTTATTTATAGCGCAAAAAATAAAAACCGCAGAGGTGATACCATCAAAAGAAAGCTCTATTTGTGGGGAAAAAAATTGTTTGGGTGCAACGTTGCACGACCACACAATTGTCAGTTAAAGTGATGCAGTGCCGAAAGGGCTCTGGTCAGGAAGCGGGTAAAATCTTCCAGGGCTGAAGCGGTTAAAGCCTGAGAAATAGCCATATATATTAACGAAAGACATCACTGCCTCCAAGGAGGACGATGTATCACCCAAAAAGAACAATGTATCGTCAGCATATAAAGCTATTTTATCCTCTCCTTATGATCTACGAAACCCAACAATATTAGGTGACTGACGACAAGGCACTTTAACAGTTAGTGGAACTTTTACTGAAGAACTTTGAAGCAAATACAGACATTTCAACACCGTCTCTCACAGATATTTTGCAGCATAAATCTCTCCTCTCTCTAGGGCGAGGCTGCCAGTCCATACCTCTAAGCATGATAAAGCCAAAGAGTGCATAATGTTCATTTTATCTTCTGTGGGAACCCACCTGGGTGCCCACAAAGGAGTGCTCTCTTTGAGAGTGTCAGCTACATAAAGCTTTGGCTCAGCTTGCCTCCGCTCCCATGTGCTCCAGCCGGCCCAAGGCGATGCCATTCACCTTTTTATGGTAACAAAGGGAAGAGCCCAAAAAGAGCAGGAAAACGCAGGGCTGGTAAACACAGAGCCCACATTAACAGTTAACCCCTTATTAACCCCCTGGTAGCCAGCTAGTTGAACACAATATACATAGCCCACAGTAATATGAGTTCAGCAATAAACAGTGGTCTGGCAACATAATAAAAAAAATATTTGACCTCACACTGTAAGCACCAGACTTCAAACTGCTTACATACTCTGTATCCAGGAGAAAAAGTCAGTCTATGTGTAAACATTTTCCTATGCACACAAAATCTTCTGCAGCTATCCCAAGCTTGGTCCAAACTATTAAAAATGACAGGAAACATAGAAATCAGCTTAAAGTATTTTTCACTTTTTAAACCTATTTAATTTACTGTCGCTTATGTGTGTTTTGCAATATCTTTTTTGTAAATTATTTTCTCCATCGTTTTTTTTTTTTTTCTTTAAAATTATATTTAAAAATTACTGAATGCTCTAACTCAAGGGTGTTGTAAAGATTGTGAAAGGCCTGGGGCACCCTTGGACGCCCTGACAAAATGTATGTGTGCCATGGCAGATGGTGGGTATGACTTAATTGCTCCAACAATTGGAGTATAGTTAAATAAAAATTGAGCCTACTCACTGTATAAAATAATTGCAGCAATCATTGGGGAATTGGGACAGGCCAGTTATTTTAAAGGCAAGAATCTATCAAAAAGCAGCTTTTAAAACCATTAAAGGCTTATCTGTGATCAAAATGTAAAATTGTATATCCATTTCTACACAGAAATTCAAATGACCCAGAGGAAGGCAAAAAACAGCAGAGCATGATCCAATTTGCTAAAGCAGGGGAAAAAAATTCCTTCCTGATCCCCCGAGAGGCAATCGGATTTTCCCCAGATCAACTTTACCTATAAATGTTAGTGCCCAGTTATATTATGTAGATTCAGGAAATAACCCAGGCCTTTCTTAACCACTTCAGCCTCGGAGGATTTTACCCCCTTCCTTACCAGAGCACTTTTTGCGATTCGGCACTGCGTCGCTTTAACTGACAATTGCGCGGTCGTGCGACGTCGCACCCAAACAAAATTTTTTCCCCACAAATAGAGCTTTCTTTTGGTGGTATTTGATCACCTCTGCGGTTTTTATTTTTTTGCGCTATAAACAAAAGAAGAGCGACAATTTTGAAAAAAACACAATATTTTTTATTTTTTGCTATAATAAATATCCCATTTTTAAAAAAAATAATTTTTTTACTCAGTTTAGGCCGATATGTATTCTACATATTTTTGGTAAAAAAAAAAAATCGCAATAAGTGTATATTGATTGGTTTGCGCAAAAGTTATAGCGTCTACAAAATAAGGGGATAGATTTATTGCATTTTTTTTTTGTTTTTTGTTTTTTACTAGTAATGGCGGCGATCTGCAATTTTTTTCATGACTGTGACATTGCGGCGGACACTTTGGACACTTTTGACACATTTTTGGGACCATGCACATTTACACAGCGATCGTTGCTATAAAATTGCACTGATTACTGTGTAAATGTGACTGGCATGGAAGGGGTAAACACTAGGGGGCACTGCAGGGGTTAATGTATGTTTCCTGGGAGTGATTCTAACTGTAGGGGGAGGGGACTCACAAGGGGAGGAGGTGTTCCTCTATACAGGGAGAACAAGGAGAGGGGCGGCTCTGAGTATGTATCAAAATAACATTTAATAAACAGATAATATCCACTCACATGAAAGACAGCATTGTTGCGTTCAGGCACGTCTCTGGACAGAAGGACAGGAGGAACTACAGGTCACAGCGGAATCCGTGTGTAGCTGGCATCACATCAAATCCTGGTGGGGATGGTCTAGGTAGATTTTGCACAGCAGTAATGTCAGTTCTGGTCCTCCAATAATGCCACGTCCGGTGGGGTTCAGGTCCGTTCTGAGCCCTGATGGTGTGGGTTCCAAGAGGTAGATAGGGGAGAAAGAGCAGACTAGGGGTGGGGGGACGCCAACACAGTCACCCACTGTGCTGCACTGTAAACATAGTCGGGACCGCTTCCGTAGTATGGTGAAGACACGGCCGTGTGTAGGAAGCCGGAACTAGGCTTGGAATGCACAGCAGACTGCCGCGGTCATTATGCAGAAAAGAAAAAAGGAGCGAGGCCCGCAAAAGCTGACAGATTTCTTCAGCCCAGGAGCAAGGAAGGCCCAAGATGGCGCCGATGCCTACAAACCACGCCGGAGCCGCGGCGGCGATGATTCGACCGCTCAACAAGAAGGCAGATACCAGGCCTCATCCCCGGGATACACCAACAGACTGTCCCCAGGCACGTCGCCGGTACAGAGCCCGCAAAAAGCGTCGCTGAAGCGATCGGAGGAGCACAAATATCCAGGTGAGCAAGGGGGCCATGACATGTCACAGGACAGTACTAAAGATTTTATTGACCAGATGCATGACTTCCCTACCCTGGATCAGCCATTAACTGACACCCAAATGAAGGATATGCTTGTGACTCTGAGAGGCTCTCTGCACAGAGACATTTTAGAATGCACAACGCAACTTAAAGCTGATGTGACGGCCATAGGGGAAAGAGTTTCCCACACGGAAGACAAAATGGGGGAATTTACAGTGGCACATAATGAGCTGGTAGATGCATATAATGGGGCAGACGATGAAATTCAAGCGATTAAAAGTAAAATGGCAGATTTGGAGGACCGATCCAGAAGAAACAATATAAAACTGAGGGGGGTGACAGAGGACGTACCACCAGCAGAGCTCAGGAACTATGTACAGGAATTCATATCTGAATTGCTGCCAGAAATACCAGAGAGGGAGGTGATTGTAGATCGTGCACACAGGCTGCCCAAACCCAAACACCTACCCGAGAAAATACCGAGAGATGTTATAGCAAGAGTTCATTTCTTTCACGTGAAGGAAGATCTGATTAGATTCTCCAGGAAAAATTCCCCCCTACCAGACCCCTATGCTGACATTTCCGTGTATTCAGACATCTCACAACATACCATGCAAGCACGCAGGAGCCTGGCACCTCTGACTAAGCTGCTGCAATCCCACAAGATCCCATACACATGGGGATTCCCAACAAAGATCCTGATCACAAGGGAAAGTAAAACCTATGCTATCAACAATTTAGATAACGGCCTGAAATTAGCCAGGAAATGGCAGCTTCTGCCTGAAGAAGAATTACCTCACGCCTCAGCACCTGCTCACAAACTACCCCAGGAATGGCAAAAAGTTAAATGACGACTTTAATAAAAGGTTATCTGCAAGGAAATTAATCTGCTTACTGGACATTAATAACTGGATTGGGGGAGATGCTGGATTGAGGGAGCAAGGGACCCCCTGATGCACAGAAGCGGAAAGTTTCCGCACTTGTTACGTTGTCCTAAATGTTCAACCTGTTTTTATGTTCACTTTCTTTTTTTAGTTTTTACTTCTCTTTTTGTACCACCAAGAAATGCAGTCCTTCGGAATACCAGTCAAGCAGGAATCAGACATCTTACCAAGCATCCTTTCTTTGTCAGGAACCATCATCGCCACCTAAAGGTAAAAATCTATATTGCACCACCTTTAAAGCCAATTTCCTACTTATACATCAATAACTGCATACACCTACAATGACCATTAAATTGGTTTCTATTAACGCCAATGGTCTCAACAGCCCATTCAAGAGGCGGGCTATGTGGCAAGAAGCTAAAAAACTAAAAGGGGACATCCTATGCGTCCAGGAAACCCATTTTTCGAGACACAACCAGCCCAAATGCACAGATAAAGCATTCCCTCACATCTTTCAAGCCTGCACCACGTCCAAAAAAAGAGGCACACTGATTGCAGTGCACAAAAATGTCGCATTCACCCAGCATGATGTTATAACAGACCCCAAAGGAAGATATATCATTCTAATCTGCGAACTAAACAACCTTCTGTATACAGTAGTTAACCTGTACGCACCCAATTCCGGACAGGCCTCCTTTCTGAAGTCCCTTCACCAAAAAATCCTGAAACATGGTAAAGGAGCCATACTTATGTGCGGGGACTTCAACTGTGTGCTGGACAGGAACATAGACTGTTCATCTAACAGAGGAACCCACAGGTATGAAATCAAATCACTCCTACAGGAACTCAACTTGTTTGATGCGTGGAGATGTTTAAATGCATCTGAAAGGGACTATACGCACTTCTCAGCCCCACATAATTCCTACTCTAGGATTGACTTGATTGTAACTGATCTGTCCCTTTTGCAACGCTCGGTGGAAGTTAAAATCCATGATATTACATGGACCGATCACGCTCCCGTTTCCATCATATTGGAAGAACAACACTCGCATACTCCGGCTTATTTGTGGAGGAACAACACACAATTACTAGCAAAAGAATCATTTAAGGAACATTTAGGGGCTAAACTCGTAGAATTTTTTCAACTTAACGATAATGCTGATACCAATGTAATGTCACTGTGGTGCGCCCATAAGGCATATAGTAGAGGTTTGTTGATTCAAGCGGCAGCAAGGGAAAAGAGGCAAAAGGCTTCCAAATTAACTACTCTCATTGCTAAAATGAGAGGACTCGAAACACAAAATAAACAGACACCCTCCCCAACCATCACCCAAGAAATAGCCAACTATAGATACCAAATAAGGCAAATTCTTCTAGAAGACCACATTACTTCATTGAAAAGATTTAGGGCTAACTACTATGCACATGGAAATAGGGCAGGGAAACTACTAGCCAACTACATCAGGAAACGCCAGCAACATTCTAGACTCTCACATATATTAGATCCACACACAAAAAAAATGGTATACCATCCCACCCATATAGCTAACGCTTTCAAAAAATACTATAGTGATCTATACAACCTAGCGACTGACTCAACAACACTGCAACCATCTGCTGATATTATACAATCATTCCTAGACAAAGTATCACTCCCACAGATATCAGAGGAAGACCTAATTTTTCTAAACTCCCCCATCTTAGAGAAGGAGATCTTGACCACAATACACAAACTCCCCACGTCCAAATCCCCAGGTAGCGATGGGTTCTCAGCGGAGTATTACAAAACCTTCGCTCCCACTCTCGCACCCTACCTCCAAAAAGTTTTTGATTACGCTGCCACTAATGCCTCTTTTCCCGAAGAAATGCTGCAAGCTACTATTATTGCTCTGCCGAAACCAGGGAAGAGCCCAGATAGTCCACAAAACTTTAGACCTATCTCATTGCTAAATACAGATTTAAAATTGTATGCAAAAATCATTGCCAACAGACTGGCCTTAATTACACCTCATCTGATTGGTCTGGACCAGGTGGGCTTCGTGAAAGGGCGACAAGCACCAGACGGCACACGAAGACTGTTTAACCTACTGAAAGTGACCGAGTCCAGAGGAGCCCCCACTGTAGTACTGACACTTGACGCCGAAAAGGCATTTGATAGAGTACATTGGGGGTTCCTAGAAGCGACTCTATTAAAATTTGGCATGTCAGGTACAATACAAACAGCTATCATGGCGCTATACACGAAGCCCACCGCAAGAGTCTTCACCTCAAATGTTTTGTCGGATGTCTTCCGCATAACTAATGGCACTCGCCAGGGATGCCCCTTATCGCCTCTAATATTTACCCTAATTATGGAGCCCCTGGCGGAGGCCATTAGATCTTGCAACTCGATTTCAGGTATCAGAGTGGGTGGATACGCACATAAAATAGGACTCTTCGCCGATGACGTGGTTCTAACACTGACTGATCCGATCCCTTCCCTGACTAATCTCCAGAGAATCCTAGATGAATTTGGGGTGGCATCATACTACAAACTAAACTCCAACAAATCTTCTATCCTTCCAATTGGACTCTCGAAGTCCATGAGGATGGCTATTAAGAAATCCTTCCCGTTCCAATGGGCCACAAACACTTTGACTTACCTAGGAGTAAATCTAGCATACCCCACTGCTAACACTTATGACGCTAACTTTGCTAAACTAACCGAAGTAATAAAACAGGACCTCCAGCATATTTCTAATTTTGAACTATCCTGGATAGGTAAAATAGCGGCCATCAAGATGACTTTGCTACCCAAGATAATATACTACTTTAGAACGATCCCAATAACAATACCTGACAAATTCTTTACGGAAGTGGATAAACTGCTCAGGAAACACCTATGGGGGGGAAAAACGAGTAAAATAGCATACCCCATGCTTTTAAAACACAAAAAAAATGGAGGAGTCAATCTACCAAACATAAAACACTATTATTACGCAGCACGTTTAGATCAAGCTATGGCATGGGCAGAAAAGGGCCCAGAGAAGCTATGGGTGGGGATCGAGAAGAGCATGGTGGGGAATGGTGATCTCCCCGCTCTGCTCCTAGCGACCTTAACAGGGAAAGTAACACCCAGCCAGTACCTTCCCGCCATAGAGGCCACTCTCGTAGCATGGTCATACCTACATCACACAGTACCACTAGACACAATGGACAAGTGTACAGACTTGCCACTGTCAGTATATGAACATACCATACCAAACCTCAAAACCCACCAATGGACAAAGGAAGGCATACAAACTTATAAAGAATTAGCACTTAAACATCCACACCCTGCATCATTCGCACACATACAAATAAACTATTTCCAAAGGAATAACCCTGACCTATCTTATCTTCTGCATAGGGAATCTTGGTCACGCTTGCGGTCGGATCAGGACAGTGCAAAGGGACTGTCTTGGTTCTACGGGAAGCTACAATACAACAAAATCTTTCAGAAGTCCACGAATATGCTCAACTGGGAAAAGGAACTGGGAATTACATTTACCCACCAAGAATGGCAACAAGCCTTACAATCATATTACAGATACTCCCATTGCGTAAACCACTGGGATTTAATGCTCAAAGTACTTTACAGGACGTATCTTACCCCCGTCAGACTGGCACAGATCTACCCGCAGTCCCCTCCTGACTGTTGGAGGGAGTGCGGGGGGAGAGGCAGCATCCTCCACATTTTATGGCATTGCAGCTGTCTCAAGGCTTATTGGAAGGATGTGTCTTCTCTCTTGAGCAAGGTGGTTGAGAAAACACTTCTGCTCAAGCCCCAACTAGCGATTCTAAATATAGGGACAGGATCCATCCAGAAACACCGCAGGGCGCTAGCCACTCATATTCTGATAGCAGCAAAACTCACTATAACATCTAAGTGGAAATCTAAGATCATTCCAACTATTGCAGAGGTTATACAGAGGGTTCAAACCCAGTACAGCTATGAGAGATACTTCGCTATAAAACATAACTCGTTACACACATTTAACTCCTGCTGGGAATCATGGACCAGACATTACCCTGCTTGACTATAGACATTTGGTGGGCCGAAGTGACTTACATAAATAAGTGTCAAAGAAAAGGTACATTTCATTAAATGATGCGAATACCACTGACTGATTCCTTTATACTTAAACTCTCTATACTTTCTTTTATGTTTTGAGTTAATTTATTTTATATTATATTTTATAACACTACTTGAAAAGATTCAACTTCTGGTATACCCTACTAATCTCAAGGTCAAGGTCACAGGTAAAAATTGAGCTTTGGGGAGCCAGCGTCACGGGCACAGCGTGAGCCCAAAGGGGTGCCCGTGACGCGGCCTCGCCGCCTATGTGACATGTGGAGATATCTAGCAAGTGACCCAGAGTCAGGCGCCAAGCCGTGACGTCATTAGAGTGCACTCTAATGGCCTTTTCGATGGCAGCCCTGACAGACTCATATGTTTCTGTATATTGTTATATACACCCTGCCCCTGCCCCTTCGGACTATTAGGAACTATATATAAAACGAGGTACTGTGACGCCTTTTTACTTACTTTTTTTTTTCTCTGTACTGGGAACACACCATCGGTCTCATCTCCACTGACAGGACGCAGATCTGTGTGTTTACTGCTGTGTTCCCGTGCAATCGTGGGAGCCGGCGTACAACGCGGCCGTCGGGCACGTGCACCGGGTCCCGAGCGCGCCCCCTAGACGGCCGGGAATGGGAGGACATCATATGACGCCCACCCAGGATAGGAGATCCACCTTGTGGGCGTCATATGACTATGGGCGGGTATTGAAGTGGTTAAAGTAATCTACTGAGCTGGCCAGAACCACCTCTGCAGGGAGTCTAGTCCACATTTGCACAGCTCTTACTGTGAAGAAACCTTTCCATATTTGGAGATGAAATCTCTTTTCCTCTAGATGTAGAGAGTGCCCCCTTGTCCTTTGTGTTGACCGTAAAGTGAATAACTCAACACCAAGTTCACTATATGGACCCCTTATATATTTGTACATGTTGATCATATCCCCCCTTTATCTCCTCTTATCAAGAGTGAATAAATTCAGTTCCTCTAATCTTTCCTCATAGCTAAGCTCCTCCATGCCTCTTATCAGTTTGGTTGCCCTGCTCTGCACTTTCTCCAGTTCCCCGATATCCTTTTTGAGAACTGTTGCCCAAAACTGAACTGCATATTCCAGATGAGGTCTTACTAAAGATTTGAACAAGGGCAAAATGATATCTCTCTCTCTAGAGTCCATACTTCTCTTAATACAAGAAAGGACTTTGCTCGCTTTGGAAACCGCAGCTTGGCATTGCATGCTATTATTGAGCTTATGATCTACTAAAACCCCCAGATCTTTCTCCACTATGGATGCCCCCAGTTGTACTCCCCCTAGTATGTATGATGCATGCATATTCTTAGCCCCCAAGTGCATACCTTTACATTTATCAACATTAAACCTTATCTGCCACATAGTCGCCCAATAAGACAGAGCATTAAGGTTGGCTTGTAAATTGGAGACATCCTGTAAGGACGTTATTCCACTGCATAGTTTGGTGTCATCTGCAAAGACGGAAATGTTACTTTTGATCCCAGACCCAATATCATTTACAAAGATATTAAAAAGTAAGGGTCCCAGCACTGAACCTTGGGGTACACCATTGATAACCTTAGACCATTCAGAGTAAGAATCATTAACCACTATCTGAATTCTGTCTTTTTAGCGAGTTTTCTATCCATGTAGTCCTTAGAATTTGTATTGCTCTTAAAATGCTCATGGTATAAAATGTGAGTGCAAGCTTTGACCGTAGAGCTTCTTTAAAAAATGTGACCAAATTTGACATTATGCATACATATAGAAATCAGACATATGTTGTCTTCAACAATATTAAAATTCATTAAAAGTGACTTTGCTATTCATGAATTACTACTCTTCAAATTAATCTTGACATAAACCAGGATTAAATAAACTGACCAGACAGTGCACTTTGAAATATTTATGTATTCATTGTATGACTTTACTACATGGTTTATTTAATTACCAGCGAAGAATTCGTTTTGTATGAATAATGTCAGCACTGTTGGATAACTAAAGGATGTGGCAAAACCAATAAATTAACCAACTGTTCACTTGAAGAAAAGTGGAAAACAATTGTCTATGGTGCCTTTTTAAAAAAAAAAATGGTTGGGTTATCTGACTGAAAAAATAACTGAATTTTATTTTAAAAGCATGGTAAATTAAATGTAAAATTATTACAGTCCCTTGCATTACCAATTTTTATTTCCTGCATCTTGTCTTGACTTTCTTTTTTACCCATCTTTTCAGGTTTTTGTCTCCACGCTGTATTTTTCTCTCTTGTTATCTTTGAAAACATCAATGAACCTTATTACAACTATCATTGGAATACTCATTAGCTAGTGTAGTACTTTTATTAGGTAAGCGCATGTAGTGCACCCCATGTAGGAGCCACAGTGAAAATGGGATCCCTCACCCTGCACAGCTAGGCACAATGAAATGCCTCAGTCAGGAAACAGTCCAGCAACTTTTTTTTGTTTTGTTTTTTGTTTTATTAGGGGTTAATAAACTTGAATTGGGATAGCAGCATTATGGGATGCTCACTTGACTTTAGCAAACTATTTACAGTCCATATATACACTCCTCGCCTGCCTCCTGCACAAAATCTTGCTTGCAGATCACCCTCTGGTGTCACCCTTGAAGAATTTAGTAGCAATGGCCCTTTACAGGCAGCGACCACGGGCCCCTATACTTGATAATGGTGGGGTGACACCAAAAGGATTTTCTCTGCATTTCCTGTCTGTGGTCACTGAGCCCAGCACCACCTCCTCCTAGACCCCACCAAGCAGCTTATGGAAAGTTATCCAAGTTTCCAGCAAGCAAGGAGAGTCACCAGAAATGCTGCTGATGAGTCACCCAACCCTGAACAGGATAAAACCCAGGCTTGGCTGCCAGCAAAGCCTAACAAATTACCTACACTACAAAAAAATTATGTACAACCTAGCACTCTACACTAGAGGTCACTGCATGCAGAAGGGTGCTCTAATTTTGTCTAAAAAATCACCCCTTTACACTGTACTTGGAAGGACTAATCTCTGTCTAATTCCTAATGGTACTTTTTTTTTTTTGTTTCTGAAAAAAATAAAGTGTCTGTAAAATATTTTTTTGTATCGAATACACAAGATCAAAGTCAATGCATGGCTTTGTAGTTTTAAAGTAGGACTAGGCAAAGGCAACATTTTTATTTTTTCACCAGAAGTAGTGCCCCATTAGAAGATTCCTCTCCCTCCGTAATGGGGGTAAAGACAGCCATAAGAACTTGAGCCTACTCCTCCTATAGACAACATATAATTAGCACCCTCTACTTAGGTAGGTGCTAGAAGTCAGATTTAATGCATTGTTGTCGGGTGGAAGAACTGAGGATGGAGTGCTAGGATGTTGGGGCCTTTGAGGCCGCTCCCTAGTCTGGGGAGGTGACCTTGGGTCTGGGGCTTAGGTGCAGGAAGGATCCATTCAAGAACGCATGAAGGATCTTGACAGGAGGCACAGAGAGGAGTCAAGGAGGACAGCAGTGGCTAGTACTTCCGGGCAAGTCTTCAGGAGGGATCCACCGGTGTGTGTGAGGCCAGGCGGGCCGGTGAGTGGCAGGCAGTGATGTAAGTAACTCAGTTAAAATAAACAGAGTTACTTAACGCAGCTACTTTAGAGGGTAACAAGTAATCTAAGTGATTACTCTTCCCCTCATGGGAACTCAGTTCCCATTACTTGGGCGGCGTTACCTCAATTACATCTACTGCCCGGGAGGCCCGCCGCGGGGAGGCGCCTGGACGTTCACTTCGCCGCGGAGAGCGGGGCTTTCGCCCGCTGAGATGAGAAGAGGCTGAGACTCAGAGAGACTGTCTGGACCGCCCTAGCCATCCCGCCCTGCCTATCCAGAGAGAGAGAATGTAGAGAGGCGGGGTGGACACTGAAAAATGAAGCCAGCTGACCAGCTGACACCAATCGAGTGAAGGGGAGGGTCTCTCTCTCTCTCTCTCCCCATGAGGAAAGGCATCCCTGGAGGCATTCAAGTAAGTGACTGTCTGACGATTCGAATTGCAGTGCAATCGATCCATCCCAAGTCCTCCACCACTTCTGCTTCTTACTGATCCCATCCCTACCCACCCACCATTACTTCTACAACAGAGGTGATGGGGGGATAGGGTAGGGATGAGATCAGTGGTGGTGGGGGATGGGATCAGTAAGAGGCAGAGGTGGTGGTGGGAGTGGATGGCACCACCACCGCTGCCACCCCCCCAAGTACCACCGCTGCCTGCCACCCCCCCCCCAAGTACACCACCGCTGCCACCCCCCCAAGTACCACTGCTGCCACCCCCCAAGTACTGTACACCACCACCACTGCCACCCCCCCAAGTACCACTGCTGCCACCCCTCAAGTACCACTGCTGCCACCCCCTCAAGTACCACTGCTGCCACTCCTGTCACAGTTTTTGCTGAGTAACTGATTACTCTTCCAATGTAGTAACCGAGTTACTAACGCAATTACTTTTTGGGAGAAGTAATTTGTAACTTAACTAATTACTTTTTTAAATTAAGATGACCAACACTGGTGGCAGGCACAGTCAGGAGAACTGGGGAGGCACGCCTGAGAGGACTGGGAGTGTGCAGTCTGGGATGGGTGCAGAGCCAGCGGTAAGGACTGTGATGTCATGGACAGTGGAGTCGGGCAGCTGCAGCCAGGAGGGCTGGCAGGGCCTGAAGAGGGATTACTGGGAGCAGTTCCTCCCGTTTACTGTACAAGCTAAGGTCTGTTCACATGGACCAAAGGGTGAGTACCTGGATTGAAAACTCGCTACAATGGCGTGTTCAGAGGGTAGTGATAAATGGAGAGTACTCGGAATGGTTCAATGTGGAAAGTGGGGTCCCTCAGGGTTCTGTCCTGGGACCAATCCTATTTAATTTATTTATAGATGATCTGAAGGATGGCATAAACAGCTCAATCTCAGTATTTGCAGACGATACTAAGCTAAGCAGGGCAATAGCTTATCCGCAGAATGTGGAAACCTTGCAAGAAGATCAAATTAATGGGGTGGGCAACTACATGGCAAATGAGGTTTAATGTAGAAAAATGTAAAATGATGCATTTAGGTGGCAAAACATGAATGCAATCTACTCACTAGGGAGAGAACCTCTGGGGGATATCTAGGATGGAAAAGGCTACTATTGCTATGCTTCTATTGGCTGCTACAAGCAAAGCCAATAGAATATTGGCATGTATTAAAAAGGGAATTAACTCCAGACATAAAACGATAATTCTCCATCTCTACAAGACTCTGGTCTAGCCACACCTGGAGCATGCTGTCCAGTTCTGGATTTCAGTCCTCAGGAATGATGTGCTGGAAATGTAAAGTACAGAGAAGTGCAACAAAGCAAATAAAGGGACTGGAGGATCTTAGTTATGAGGAAAGATTACAAGCACCAAACGCTTGAGAGGGGATATGATTTCAATTTACAAATACCTTACTGGTGACTAGGAAAGGGCTGGGTGTTCGAGTCGAACACAGGATGCCTGTGGCCAATTATAGCTCAGGGGGTTTAGTACATGCCCCCACACTATATAAGGCCGCCTGCACAGCGGCCTTGTGTAGTGTGCTGCGGCGTTCATAGAGAAAAGGATAGGCAGGGACAGTGTCTTCATTTCTTGTGATTGAACCTAGCGCAGTTACAGTGGATGTATTGTGCCTCCTGCACAGTATACACCTGAAGCTACCCACAATCGCTGTAGCTGTTCTGTTGCTATACCACAAGCAGTTAGAGTGGGTGTATTGTGCCCCCTGCACAGTATACA
Source organism: Lithobates sylvaticus (assembly GCA_028564925.1). Classification (NCBI taxonomy): domain Eukaryota; kingdom Metazoa; phylum Chordata; class Amphibia; order Anura; family Ranidae; genus Lithobates; species Lithobates sylvaticus. The sequence continues at coordinate 72,488,041 of CM053035.1, forward strand.
CCTGAAGCTACCCACAATCGCTGTAGCTGTTCTGTTGCTATACCACAAGCAGTTAGAGTGGGTGTATTGTGCCCCCTGCACAGTATACACCTGAAGCTACCCCCAATTGCTGGAGTTGTTCTGTTGCTATACCACAGGCAGTTACAGTGGGTGTATTGTGCCCCCTGCACAGTATACACCTGAAGCTACCCCCAATTGCTGTAGTTGTTCTGTTGCTATACCACAGGCAGTTACAGTGGGTGTATTGTGCCCCCTGCACAGTATACACCTGAAGCTACCCCCAATTGCTGTAGATTTTTGACTGGAGCTACACTTTAAAAATGTACCAGTTCAAAATTACAATTTTCTACTTAACACAACAAACCTACACAGTCCCTGTCTTGTTTGCACCGCCTGTGTACTGCTGTTCTGAGTAAACAGAGCCTGGGGGCCCCACGCCTTTTCTTTTTTAAATTTGGGTACGGGGTTCCCCTTAATATCCGTACAAGACCCAAAGGGGCTGGTAATGGGCAGGGGGGGATACCAATGCCATTTTTCTCAATGATTTTCATTCATATTGCTGGAACCAGACATTACATTAAAATCGCAAGCAGTTTTAAATACTTTTTTTTCACATTTTTGTTTTTTTCACATACTATAGACACCCCACATGCACGATATTTAAAGGAATATTTCACTTTTTGTTTTTCACTTTAATCATCATTAAACCAGTGCTCCCGAAAAAACTGCAGTTTTTGAAAAACATTGATCCATGTCCCCTGGGGGCAGGAGCCGGGTCCTCAAACCATTTTTAAGACAATAACTTGCATATTAGCCTTTAAAATGAGCACTTTTGCTTTCCAATGTTCGACTCCCATAGACTTTAACGGGGTTCTAAAGTTCGCGCAAATTTTCGGTCCGTTCGCAGGTTCTGGTGCGAACTGAACCGGGGGGTGTTCAGCCCATCCCTACTGATGACTAGGGATGGGTGAACAGTTTGGCCCGAGCATAAGTTTGAGCCACATCGAGCGAACATCCGAACAAATGGTCGAACAACAAAAGTTTGGCCCAAACTTATGTCCCTCCGAACCGACCACAATGCATTGCGGTGCTGAACAGTGCATTGCAAGCCCTGATTGGCTGAAGCAGTGAAAGCTTCAGCCATTCAGGGCACAGAGCACTGTCAGAGTCATGATTGGACACCGTCATCATAACTTTATCCAATCATGGCTCATTCCCGCCCCACAGTATAAAAGTATTCTTTCAATGGCAGCCATTTTCAGTGTGATTTTGGCGTGGAGAGAGATAGAACAAGGCTCTGTTATGTGCTATTAGTTAGTGTGCTATACTGTGCTATTTTGCTTCAATGGTCAGTGTAGAATATTAGTATAGTGTCAGTCTAGGGATAGTGTGAGTGTAGTGAGGAGGACCATCATTCAGCTTTGCATAGTGTGCAGCTAGAGTAGGGACAGTTCAGATAGTTTCACTTTAGTGCAGGGAGACTGTGTCATTCATAGATACATTAGTGTACAGTAGGGACAGCTCAGATAGTTTCAGTGTAGTGTAGTGAGACCTTGTCAGTAATCTTTACATTAGTGCAGGGATATGCAATTAGCGGACCTCCAGCTGCTGCAAAACTACAAGTCCAATCATGCCTCTGCCTCTGGGTGTCATGCTTGTGGCTGTCAGATTCTTGCTATGCCTCATGGGAATTGTAGCTCTGCAACAGCTGGAGGTCCACTAATTGCATATCCCTGCATTAGTGTATAGCTAGAGTAGGAACAGTTCAGATAGCGTGTAGCGATGGTTAAACACTGTCTATTTGATTGTCTTACTGCCAGTTTAACGCCATATAGTTTTGTGTGTGTTACTGCCAGTTTAACCCCATATAGTTTTGGGTGCGTTACTGCCAGTTTAACACCATTTACTTCTGTGTGCATTACTGCAAGTTTAATGCCATATAGTTCTGTGCGTCACTGTATGTTTGGCGCATTATATTGCAGTATATTTTAGTGTATCCGTGGAGTGTGTCTGTGTAATGTCTGGGAGGATAACAAAGAGAGGCAGACTTTCCTTGGCACTGTAAGGGGGCCAACAACAAATGTGTCCACAGGCAAAGGTGGACGTGGTGATCAGTCCTCAGACATCATTTACTCTGTTTAGTGAGTTTGCCCATGCTATCCAGCCACAGCATGCTGAGGAGGTGTTTGGACTGGCTTACTAAACCTTCCTTATCCTTCTCATCCTCTGTCACACAAGCAGAGACAAGTGTGCAGTTCACTGAAGTTGCCAGAGTGGATAAACCTGCCTTTTTGTTCACATCTATTCCTGCCATAGCCCCATCAGCCATTGAGGAGTCAGCTGAGTTATTTGACCACAGCGTCAACCACTTGCTCCTTGATGATGCCCAGCCATTACTGGATTCAGATGTTGGTTCTGAGGTTGAGGATGACAGGAACATGAGACTAAAGAGAGGGGAGAAGACAAATTGGCATTCTTGTTCCCCCAGCCACAGCGTATTGCCAAGTTGTCTCCAGTGGTAATGATGATGATGAAGATGGAGGATATGGAGATGATGATAATGAGGTCACTAATGCGATTTGCGAGCCAGATAGAGCAGAGGAGGAAACTGAAGGTGAGGCAGCACAACCCCAAGCCGAAATCAAGAAAGAGTAGAGAGCAGCCACCCTATTGCATCCCATTTTGCTGCTGTTATCTCCCGGCGCACTCCCCAAAGCTCAGCTGTCTGGGCTTTTTTCAGCACATCTGCAGCAGATAGCACTGTTGCTAACTGCAAACTGTGTCTCAGGCACATCAAACGTGGCAGAAACATCAGCCATTTGGCTACCACATGCTTAACAAGGCATTTAACGTCCAACCACTCAGCCCGTTGGCAAGAGCACCTAAAAGCTACACTTTAAAAATGTACCAGTTCAAAATTACAATTTTCTACTTAACACAACAAACCTACACAGTCCCTGTCTTGTTTGCACCGCCTGTGTACTGCTGTTCTGAGTAAACAGAGCCTGGGGGCCCCACGCCTTTTCTTTTTTAAATTTGGGTACGGGGTTCCCCTTAATATCCGTACAAGACCCAAAGGGGCTGGTAATGGGCAGGGGGGATACCAATGCCATTTTTCTCAATGATTTTCATTCATATTGCTGGAACCAGACATTACATTAAAATCGCAAGCAGTTTTAAATGACTTTTTTTCCGTTAAATGTCATTTTGTGCAGGGACTGTTCTAAACACGGGAAACACGTGCCACTTCAAAGGCATACTATAGACACCCCACATGCACGATATTTAAAGGAATATTTCACTTTTTGTTTTTCACTTTAATCGTCATTAAAACCAGTGCTCCCGAAAAAACTGCAGTTTTTGAAAAACATTGATCCATGTCCCCTGGGGGCAGGAGCCGGGTCCTCAAACCCTTTTTAGGACAATAACTTGCATATTAGCCTTTAAAATTAGCACTTTTGCTTTCCAATGTTCGACTCCCATAGGTTCTAAAGTTCGCGCAAATTTTCGGTCCGTTCACAGGTTCTGGTGCGAACTGAACCGGGGGGTGTTCAGCCCATCCCTACTGATGACTAGGGATGGGTGAACAGTTTGGCCCGAGCATAAGTTTGAGCCACATCGAGCGAACATCCGAACAAATGGTCGAACAACAAAAGTTCGGCCCAAACTTATGTCCCTCCGAACCGACCACAATGCATTGCGGTGCTGAACAGTGCATTGCAAGCCCTGATTGGCTGAAGCAGTGAAAGCTTCAGCCAATCAGGGCACAGAGCACTGTCAGAGTCATGATTGGACACCGTCATCATAACTTTATCCAATCATGGCTCATTCCCGCCCCACAGTATAAAAGTATTCTTTCAATGGCAGCCATTTTCAGTGTGATTTTGGCGTGGAGAGAGATAGAATAAGGCTCTGTTATGTGCTATTAGTTAGTGTGCTATACTGTGCTATTTTGCTTCAATGGTCAGTGTAGAATATTAGTATAGTGTCAGTCTAGGGATAGTGTGAGTGTAGTGAGGAGGACCATCATTCAGCTTTGCATAGTGTGCAGCTAGAGTAGGGACAGTTCAGATAGTTTCACTTTAGTGCAGGGAGACTGTGTCATTCATAGATACATTAGTGTAGAGTAGGGACAGCTCAGATAGTTTCAGTGTAGTGTAGTGAGACCTTGTCAGTAATCTTTACATTAGTGCAGGGATATGCAATTAGCGGACCTCCAGCTGCTGCAAAACTACAAGTCCAATCATGCCTCTGCCTCTGGGTGTCATGCTTGTGGCTGTCAGATTCTTGCTATGCCTCATGGGAATTGTAGCTCTGCAACAGCTGGAGGTCCACTAATTGCATATCCCTGCATTAGTGTATAGCTAGAGTAGGAACAGTTCAGATAGCGTGTAGCGACGGTTAAACACTGTCTATTTGATTGTCTTACTGCCAGTTTAACGCCATATAGTTTTGTGTGTGTTACTGCCAGTTTAACCCCATATAGTTTTGGGTGCGTTACTGCCAGTTTAACACCATTTACTTCTGTGTGCATTACTGCAAGTTTAATGCCATATAGTTCTGTGCGTCACTGTATGTTTGGCGCATTATATTGCAGTATATTTTAGTGTATCCGTGGAGTGTGTCTGTGTAATGTCTGGGAGGATAACAAGGAGAGGCAGACTTTCCTTGGCACTGTAAGGGGGCCAACAACAAATGTGTCCACAGGCAAAGGTGGACGTGGTGATCAGTCCTCAGACATCATTTACTCTGTTTAGTGAGTTTGCCCATGCTATCCAGCCACAGCATGCTGAGGAGGTGTTTGGACTGGCTTACTAAACCTTCCTTATCCTTCTCATCCTCTGTCACACAAGCAGAGACAAGTGTGCAGTTCACTGAAGTTGCCAGAGTGGATAAACCTGCCTTTTTGTTCACATCTATTCCTGCCATAGCCCCATCAGCCATTGAGGAGTCAGCTGAGTTATTTGACCACAGCGTCAACCACTTGCTCCTTGATGATGCCCAGCCATTACTGGATTCAGATGTTGGTTCTGAGGTTGAGGATGACAGGAACATGAGACTAAAGAGAGGGGAGAAGACAAATTGGCATTCTTGTTCCCCCAGCCACAGCGTATTGCCAAGTTGTCTCCAGTGGTAATGATGATGATGAAGATGGAGGATATGGAGATGATGATAATGAGGTCACTAATGCGATTTGCGAGCCAGATAGAGCAGAGGAGGAAACTGAAGGTGAGGCAGCACAACCCCAAGCCGAAATCAAGAAAGAGTAGAGAGCAGCCACCCTATTGCATCCCATTTTGCTGCTGTTATCTCCCGGCGCACTCCCCAAAGCTCAGCTGTCTGGGCCTTTTTCAGCACATCTGCAGCAGATAGCACTGTTGCTAACTGCAAACTGTGTCTCAGGCACATCAAACGTGGCAAAAACATCAGCCATTTGGCTACCACATGCTTAACAAGGCATTTAACGTCCAACCACTCAGCCCGTTGGCAAGAGCACCTAAAAGCCACACAAAAGGGGCACAAATATGTCCCTCCTCCTCCTTACCCACTTCAGTCTGCCCCTGCTATCCCGAATCATTACCTCTCAGCAGCCTCCACTGACAGGAATGATGGTATACCACAGGGTGTCCCAGGTCCTAGAAGCACATCAGCCAGCAGCACACCACCAGCTATAGACTGTAGCCGGCAAATTTCTCTGTCCTATCTGCTGCAGTCGAGAAAAAAAACAGTCCCTGCCACCCACATGCCCAGCGTTTAAATGCAAGCTTGCCAAAGCTGTTGGCTCTCCAACTTCTGCCTTTCAGCCTAGTGAATTCTGCCCCCTCCCGTGAATTTGCACAATGTGCTGTACCACAATGGCAGGTTCCCAGTCGCTACTACTTTACATGTAAGGCCGTTCGATCTCTCTACCATCACGTGGAATTGAATGTTCTGGCATCGTTGGGCAAGGCAGTCAGCCGTAAAATCCACCATACTGCTGACACGTGGTCCAGCAAGCATGGGCAGGGATGGTATATTTCATTCACAGCACACTGGGTAACGCTGCTTGCAACTCGAAGAGATGCAGGACAGGGCTCTGTGCTGTAGCTTTTTGTGCCCCCCATGTCTCTATACAGCTGGTGGTGATGATGCCAGACCTGTGAGCTCTACCCCCTAAGCGTTCAAAGGGCTATTCCATGAGTCAGGCTAAAAGGTGCCATGCAGTGCTTCAGCTGGTGTGTTTAGGGGACAGGAACCACACCAGAGCAGAGATTCTTGCAGCTCTGCAGGGACAGGCCCAGAGGTGGTTCACACCACGCCAGCTGGAGCCAGGAATGGTTGTGTGCGATAATGGCTCAAACCTCCTGTCTGCCCTTAGACATGGAAAGTTGACACATGTGCCATGCCTGGCTCATGTCCTTATTTGGTGGTGCAGCGTTTCCTAAATACGTACCCAGGGTTGCAAGATGTGCTAAAGCTGGCCAGAAGAGTCTGTAGCCATTTCAGGCGGTCATACACAGGCAGTGCTCGGTTGGCTGAAATTCAGTGGGAATTCCACCTGCCCGTAAACCAACTGATTTATGACATGCCCACCAGGTAGAACTTGACTATGGCAATGCTGCAGCGGCTAAACATGCAGAAGAGGACCATCAACGAGTACATGTGCGAGTACGGCACAACGACAGGCTCAGCCCCCCTCAGCTTTTTTCCCCACTGTATTGTCACCATTTGAGGAGGCCACAAGTATGGTGAGCTGTGACAGTGCATGCATCAGTGACACAAACCCTGTTGTGTTCCTGCTGGAGCAGACTCTGCGTGGCATTATGGATAGGGCACTGGAGGCAGAGCAGCAATAGGAAGAGGAGTTCCTTTCCTCTCAAGGCCCACTTTATCCAGACACCATCATTCCTATGTCACAGAACACACAGGAGGAGAGAGGGGAGGAGGATGAGGAGGAGGAGGAGGAGGAGGAGGATGAGGAGGAGGATGAGGAGGAGGATTCTGGCACTTTCATACGCTTTGAAGAAGAGGAAGACATGCGTCAATCTGTAAGCAATGGCTTTCCAACCCCTAGGACCCTTGGGAGTAGTACGTGGCTGGGAGGAGGAAGTCCCAGATGAGTGACCTGAGTGACCCCCGATGAGTCTGCTTCTCAAGCCTCGGCAAATTTGAGGAGCATGCGCAACCTCATGCTTCAAAGCCTGCGAAAGGACCCAAGAATATGTGGCATAAAGGAGAAGGATGATTACTGGTTGGCAACCCTTCTTGACCACCCCTAAAAGGGGAAGGTCTCAGAACTCATCCCGTCCCCACAGAGAGTGCAGAAGATAAAATCTCTGGAGAACATGTTAAAGAGGATTTTATTGAATGTTTTTCCTGACTCCAGTAGCTTACAGTGTCGTGGAAAATGTCGTTTTGAGTCTTCTGTTGGTCAAGAGAGGAGTGTTGGAGAAGGCATCCGCCAAAGTGAGGCATTTTGCAATTCTTTTAGTCCTCGCCGCCCAGGGCTATCAGCTTCCACATCCCATCGGCAGCGTCTGCATCACATGGTGGTCGTGGACGATTACTTAGGGGCCAAAACAGAGATGGAGAGCTTTCCGCTGATGATCCACTGACGTACCGCATCATGAGAATAGACTACAGGCCAGAATTTGCCCAGTGTGCTATTGAGTTGTTGGGCTGCCCAGCATGCCCTGCGTGCTTTCAAAATGGGCATTCAGTGCTGCAGGAGGTTTCGTTACTGATCATAGAACGCATCTGTCCACAGACTCTGTGGACTGTTGACTTTTATAAAAATGAATCAGTCCTGGATTGCCAGCTATGAAGCCCCTGATGCCAATCTCACTGAAGTCTTTTTGGGATGTGGAATCTCTGCAGGACTTCGAGGCTGCCTAGCTTTGAAGGTGTTCAATCATTTCATATGGAAGAATATTTTTGGTATAGGTTTCATGGGCACAATTAACACCCAAAGACCAATTTTTCTGCACCTGTTTGACAGGTGCATTTCATTGCAATTTCTTACAGCACGGCCAATTCTTGCTTTCATCAAGAGTACCTCTATAGGGTTACCAAAAGTATCCAAAAAATCTCTAATCTTGTTCCCCGTGTGTATGCTCCATCAGACTTCAAGCAAAAGATTGAGAGCAGGATCTCAATTTTTCAGTAGGAAAAAGTTCTGTTTAGAAATTCTGATCGTCTGTAGCAATACTGGCGTGCAAAATTCCTACGCACGCTCGGAAACAATTCGACGCATGCTCGGAAGCATTGAAATTCATTTTCTCGCCTCGTCGTAGTGTTGTACGTCACCGCGTTCTTGACGGTCGAAAGTTCAGCAAACTTTTGTGTGACTGTGTGTATGCAAGCCAAGCTTGAGCGGAATTCCGTCGGAAAAACCATCCAAGATTTTTCCGACTAAAAATTTGCTCGTGTGTACACGGCATAAGGCCTGACTGAGTCAGAGTTGGGCATAACCATGTGCTATCTGTACCTATAAGCAAGTGTTGTGCAGGAGAGAGAGAGAGTGATAGTCTTCAAGCAAGTGTTGTGGAGGGGTTTGGAGAAGTGTCTTGTACAGAGAGTGTACATAATTCTGTCCCAAATAGACTGTTCTGAAATTCTGCTGGGCATCTCATACATTATAAATTCTTGCAAGCAACTATGTATATTTATCGGAAACTAAAATAGCAGCTTTCCCATAAACATGTGCATATTGTTAAAAATTAAATCAATGTGCCGTGCTGTGCTCCCCTAAAGAAAAAAAAAATATACAACTTCATGTGCACACTAAGATTAAGAAAAATCCACAATGTCTGTATACAGATTTTGTTTTCAAAATAAATGTTGTGTGGCATTACACATATAAATATCAGTTATACAATATACTAATGCAATAGATGTGCTCTAACTTTAACAAAACAACTCAAAAAATACAGCTGAATAAATGTTAATAAAAAATATATAAAAAATATAAAATGCAGTCAATATAGTGAATCCAGTGATAGGTCTGTTGATCATTGCTAAGTATCCATCCACCAATCACACCTGTGATTAATTAATAGTGATGGGCTTGATGTTCGAGTTGAACGTAAGTAGAAGAAATGAACATATGGATCGCTCACGGGACGTTCGCCTGCCGCAGAGCACCCCATAATGCACTGTGAGATCGCAGTGCATTAAAGGCTGCTGATTAGCCAAAGCATGCACCTGACCTGTTTATGCTTTGGCCAATCACAGCGTGATGTGCTGTGAGAGCCATGATTGCCCAAAGCCAGGATGCCTTTGTCGAATCATGGCTCAGGAGCTAAGTCCACGCCCCGCACTACATAAGGCTTCTATCAATGGCGGCCGTATGTAGTGTGATAAAGTGGAGATAGATTAGACAGGTAAGTTAGTATATTCAGCGTGCAGTCAGTGTAGTGTATATAATACAGTGCAGTCAGTGTAGTGAATATAGTGTAGTGCAGTGGAGTGGTGTAGTTTTAGGATGGGGGGGCACCAGACCCCGCCCTTCCTTTTTGACCCATCCCACTTCTCATAAGCCCCACCCCTTATAGAATTGACCCTCTCGGTCCCCTGTATTCCACTTGCTTCCACCCATAGTTTCAGGAGTATACAGCTCAGCATCACAGGACAGAGTAGCAGCGGCGGCAGAGATGTCCGCTCCTCATGCTTCTTCCACTTGCCAAAGCTCCGCTAGGCACCCAATAGGATTGTCTGGAACTTTGGCCAATTGGGAAAAAGGTCTCACCGACCTGCCTCCTGATTGGCAGGGAGGCACTGTAGTGTGAAAATAGTGAAAATGTATTTGCTATGGTCACACAATTGGGTGGGATCAGGGCGCACTCTCTGCCTCTGGCTCTAATCAGGTGCTTCAAAAGAAAACACCCCTGCCCACCCCGCCATAGGAATCCATGCACCCGGCGTCCTGAAAGGGGCCGGGCGCATGGATAGGGAGGCAATGGCAGGGACAGGTGGGGCGACGCCTGTGCGCCCACAATGCACGGGCTGCCACTGGCAGAGCATATAATATAGTTCAGTGCAGAGTATATAGTTCCGTGCAGTGTGAATAACAGTGTAGTGCAGTGTATATAGTGTAGGGTGAATAACTGTGTTGTGGTGCTACTGAAGTGTTAGTGTGTACAACACTTCTGTGTCACCACTGATCACGTATTTTTTTTTTTTTTTTTTATTATTCTTTTTTTTTTTTTTTGCAGTATCTTCAGTAATGTTGCTGCATTAATAGTACTCCCCCTTCTGTATTGCAGGTGTTATACCTTCTGTGTCAGCTCAGCAGTGGTATACTTTTTTTTTCGGCGGCGCAGCAGCACTAGGAATATCTAGGGCATAATTGCTGTCCCCCCTTCTGTGTAGCAGTTGTTTCTCTTTCTGCATCAGCAGTGGTTCCTTTTTTTTTGGGGGGGGGGGGGGCTCTTTGAATTCTTTTTTTCCAGAAGCAGCAAAAAAAAATGTCTCCATAACTACTGTTCCTTATTCTGAGTTGCAGGTGGTCTTCCTGCGTCCTTCTGCGTCACTACTGTTTGTTTGTTTTTTTTTGCCTTTCTTAATTTTTTATTTTTTTTACATTCATTAAAAATTCTCCACAATTGCTGCACCCTTATTTTCTTTATAAAAAAAAGCTATAATAGTATGGTTTATAGTGCACCAAGCACAAAAGTATTGCACCCAAGCACCATATTCCCTTCCCACTGTCCATATTTAAGAGTTATAAACCCCCAAAAAATCCACATTATGTCCGAAAGGCCAACAAGGAGAGGCAGATGCTCACAGGCCACTAAAAGAGGGAAAGCAGCCTCTGTGTCTACAGTGAAAAGTGGTGGTTGCTGAAATGGTGCAACCTCTGCAGGCAGGGCACGCGTGTCCTTTTTTTCCGCTGCTGGCCAAGTTATTGAGCCATAACATGCAGCAGAGTTGGTGGAGTGGATAACTAAGTTGTCCTCATCCTCCTCATCCTCTGTCACCCAGGCTCATACTAGTTTGCCTTCCACCGCAGCTGCCAAAGCAGTCTATTCCATTGGCTCCTTATCCACAACTACTGCTTCCGTAGCCCCACCATCATGCATGGAGGAGGCACCTGAATTATTCGATCAAAGTGTCGGTTACATGCTGCTGGAGGATGTGCAGCAGATTGAATGCTCCGATGTTGGTTCCCAGGTTGAGGTAGGGAGTAACGTGAGCTTGGAGAGAGGGGGTGCCACAGAAGGACAAGGAAAAATGGGTATGCTTTAAGAGCATATTAAATAAGGGTAATAGCCAGTGCATCCCAATGGGAAAAACATTTAAAAGAGCTAATAAAAGTCCTGGGTGGCTTAACTCTAAAGTAAAAATGCATATAAAAGCAAAGGAGAAGGCCTTCAAAAAATACAAGGCTGAGGGATCATAGTCAGCATTACAAATTTACAAAGAATGCAACAAGAAATGTAAGGGTGCAATCAGGGAGGCTAAGATAGAACACGAAAGGCACATAGCGGTGGAGAGTAAAAAAAAATCTAAGAAATTCTCTAAGTACCTAAATAGTAAGAAAGGGAGGTCAGATCATATTGGTTCCATAAAGAATGATGAATTGTGTACTAGGTTACTAAGGGTTTACTGGTTACTAAGGAAGGAGAGATGGCAAAGGTATTGAATTTATTCTTCTCCTCGGTCTTCACGAGGGAATTGGGGGACTTCAGTAACCAAAACTGCAATGTTTCTCCTCATGACACGTCACAGGAAGCACCCTCATGGCTTACAGAGAACAGAATTAGAAATAGACTTGAAAAACGTAACATTAATAAGTCACAGGGACCAGATGGCTTGCACCCGAGGGTCCTTAACCACCTCAATACTGGGCACTTTCACCCCCTTCCTGCCAAAGCCATTTTTAAGCTTTCAGCGCTGTCGCACTTTGAATGACAATTGCGCGGTCATGCAACACTGTACTCAAATTAAATTTTTACAATTTTTTCCCCACGAATAGAGCTTGCTTTTGGTGGTATTTGATCACATCTGCGGTTTTTATTTTTTTGCGCTATAAACAAAAGAAAAGGGACAAGTTTGAAAAAACACAATATTTTTTACTTTTTGCTATAATAAATATAATTTTTTTATTTTTTTTTTAAACAAACTTTTTTCTCAGCTTAGACCGATATGTATTCTTCTGCATATTTTTGATAAAAAAAATTGCAATAAGCGGATATTGATTGGTTTGCGTAAAAGTTATAGCGTCTACAAAATAGGGGATAGATTTATAGCATTTTTTTATTATTATTTTTTTTACTAATAATCGCGGCGATCTGCAATTTTTATCATGACTGCGATATTGTGGTGGATACATCGGAAACTTTTGACACATTTTTGGGACCATTCACATTTATACAGCGATCCGTGCTATAAAAATGCATTGATTACTGTGTAAATGTGACTGGCAGGGAAGGGGTTAACACTAGGGGTGATCGAGGGGTTAAATGTGTGTCCTAAGGAGTGATTCTAACTGTGGGGGGAGGGAACTGACTGGGGGAGGTGACAGATCTGTGTCCCTATGAACAAGGGACACACCATCGGTCTCCTCTCCTCTGACAGGACGTAGATCTGTTTGTTTACACATACAGATCCACGGTCCTGCTCAGTTACTGCACGATCACGGGTGCCCGGCGGACATCGCGGATGCCGGGCATGCGCATCGGGTCCCCAGTGACGCAGTGGGCGCGCCACCCTAGTGGCACGAGAAGGCGATGACATCATATGGCGGCGGCCCAGAATGAGAGCTGCCTCGTCCCGCCGTCATATGACAGTGGGCAGGCGGCTAGTGGTTAAGAAAGTAATTGCCAGACCATTGTTCCTAATTTTTACGAACAGTCTACCGACTGGAATTGTACCAGCTGATTGTAGAAAAGCCAATATAACACCAATATTAAGGGCAAAGATACATCTGTGGGAATTACAGACCAGTTAGCCTAACATCAATAGTATGCAAGCTCTTGGAGGGGATGATAAGGGACCATATACAAGATTTTAGTAATGACAACAGTATCATTAGCAGTAATTAGCATGGATTCCTAAAAAATTGTTCTTGCCAAACCTATCTATTAACCTTCTATGAGGGGGTGAGCTGCCATCAGGATAAAGGAAGGCCCGTAGATGTGGTGTATCTGGATTTTGAAAAAGCATTTGATACAGTTCCCCATAAACGTTTACTGTACAAAGTAAGATCTGTTGGTATGGACATAGGGTGAGTACATGGATTGAAAACTGGGCACAGGGGCAAGTTCAGATGGTAGTGATATATGGGGAATGGGAAAGTGGGGTCCCCCAGGGTTCTGTCCTGGGACCAATCCTATTTCATTTATTAATAAACGACCTGGAGGATGGGATAAACAGCTCAATCTCAGTATTTGCAAATGATACTATGCTAAGCAGGATGTGGAAACCTTGCAAAAAGACCTGAACAAATTAATGGGGTGGGCAACTACATGGCAAATGAGGTTTAATGTAGAACCTAATGTAGAACCTCTGGGGGAATCTAGGATGGAAAAGGACCTGTGGGTCCTAGTAAATGACAGGCTCAGCAATGGCATCCAGTGCCAAGCTGCTGCAAGCAAAGCAAACAGAAAATTGGCATGCATTAAAAAGGCTATTAACTCCAGAGATAAAACGATAATTCTCCCACTCTACAAGACTCTGGTCTGGCTGCACCTGGAATATGCCATCCAGTTCTGGGTTTCAGTCCTCAGAAATGATGTGCTTGAACTGGAAAGAGTCCAGATAAGGGCAACAAAGCTAATAAACTGACTGGAGGACCTTAGTTATGAGGAAAGGTTACGAGCACTGAAATTGTTCTCTCTGGAGAAGAGGCGCTTTGAGAGGGGATATGATTTCAATGTACAAATACCTTACTGGTGACCCCACAATAGGGATAAAACTTTTCTGCAAAAGAGAATTTAATAAGACACACGGCCATTTACTTAAATTAGAAGAAAAGCGGTTTAACCTTAAATTGCGTAGAGGGTTCCTAACTGTAAGAGCAGGAAGGATGTGGAATTCTCTTCCACCCGCAGTGGTTTCAGCGGGGAGCATCAATATTTGCAAAAAACTATTAGATAAGCACCTGAACGACCACAACATACAGGAATATACAATGTAGTACTTACATAAAAGCATACACTGTCAGAAACCATGAATCAGACTGAGACAGAAGTACAGTTAAATCACACTTGTTTAATAATAAAAAAAGGTAAACACAGTAAACATAGTCAAAACATAGCTAGAGTTCAGGAACCGTAACGGATAGTCAGACAAGCCAAAACGTCAGGAAGATTAGCGTAGTAGAACAGCAAGCAGGATCTGGAGCCAGAAGGAATGTCAGCTAAGCAAGTCTTTAACAGGAACACTGGAGAGCGTCTCTAGAGATGTGACCAAGGCGAAGGCAGAGATCATCTGGGCTTGACGGCTTAAGTAGGACGGACTGATGAGTAGGATATCAGCAACAGGTGCGTAACTGTGGAGACATAGGAGCTGGCAATTAGCCGACAGCTGAGCAGCCTAGAGAAGGAAGGGCTGAGCCCAGCCCTGACAGTACCCCCTCCTCAATGACCCCTCCCTTTCGGAGGACCTCCGGGCTTGAGGGGAAAACATCTATGGAAGGAGGAGGACAGGGGCATGTACGTCCGAGGATGAGACCCAAGAGTGTTCCTCCAGACCGCACCCTTTCCTTTGCACCAGGTACTGTATGCGCCCACGGAACCTATGGGAGTCAACAATGGACTGTACTTCATACTCCTCATAGTTCTCAACCTGTACAGGGTAAGGACGAGGCACCCAGGTGGTAAAGGAGTTGCAGACCAAAGGTTTTAATTAAGAGACATGAAATACATTTTAGATACACATATTAGAAGGAAGGTCTAATGCGTAAGCCGCTGGGTTAATCCTGCAAAGAATACGGGAAGGCCCAATAAACCAAGGTGCGAACTTCAGAGAGGGAACACGAAGTCGGAGGTTGCGAGATGACAGCCAGACCCTGTCCCCAACCTTGTAGGAAGGCGCAGGCAGGTGTCTGCTGTCATCATGGAGTCTGTACCTATCATTAGTATGTCAGACAGCCTCCTGGACTTGTGCCCAAGTGGAACGAAGACAACAGAGATGCTCCTCTAATGCAGGAATACTCTGCGGAACAAATGAGTCAGGCAACATGGAAGGTTGGAAACCATATTTTGCCATAAACAGGGACAATAGGGAAGCAGAATTCAAGGCACTATTGTGAGCAAACTCCGCTCACAGTAAGAGGTCTGACCAGTTGTTATGATGGTCAGAAATATAGCAATGTAGGAATTGCTCCAAGGACTGATTGGATCGTTCTGCAGCCCCATTAGACTGCGGATGATAGGCAGAGGAGAAAGCAAGCTGAATTCCCAACTGTGCATAAAAGCTTTAACAGAACCGAGACACCGAGATAATCACAGGCAGCTACAAAGGTGGTTATATGTAGACTAGGCCACCAGAATTGTTGGAAAATGGTTGATTTTTCCCAGGGTGGCCAGCAGCCTTGGAAGAATGGTAAGTCTGGAGCATGGCAGTACGGAGACTCTCTGGGACAAAGCAGTGGTCACAAGGTTTCTCAGGAGGAGCATGGACCTGAGCAGCAAGAATTTTGTCACCCAAAGGAGAATGTAGTTGAAACTAGACAAGAAAAGAGCCCATCACGCCCTTCTGGGAGAGGGGTGTTTAGCCTCAGACAAGAATGTGAGATTCTTATGGTTGGTGAGAATGAGAACTGGCACAGTGGTACCTTTGTGGAGATGTCTCCATTCTTTCAGGGCTAAAATGATTGCTAACAGCTCTCTGTCACCAATCTCGCAATTGCACTCCGCAGGTGACAATTTCTTGGAAAATTAGCCAAAAGAATGCATAGCGCTTTCAGAGGTAGGACGTTGAGAGAGAAGGGCGCCAACTCCAGTCTCAGAAGCATCAACCTCAAGGATAAAAGGTAACGTAGGATCAGGATGTGCCAACACAGGAGCAGAAACAAAGGCAGCTTTGAGACTCTCAAAGGCCTTAATGGACTCTGGAGACCAACTCTGTGGGTTACCATTCTTTCTGGTCATATCAGTCAGGGACTTGACCAGAGACGAGAAGTTACAAATAAAGTTTGGTTAATAGTTGGCAAAGCCAAGAAAACGCTGCAGAGGACGTAATTTGCACTTCTCCAATTTACAATAGACATTGTTCTCTCTTAGTTTCTGAAGCACACGACAGACATCTGTGTGGTGGCTCTCCAGGGACTTGGAAAATATGAGGATATTGTCGAGATAAACTACCACATATAACTGCAACAAATCTCGGAGGACATCGTTAATAACATCCTGGAAAACTGCCGGGGCGTTTCAAAGGCCTAAAGGCATTACAAGGTACTCATAATGGCCTGTTCTGTTATTAAATTCAGTTTTCCACTCGTCGCCCTCCTTAATCCTTACAAGATTGTATGCCCCTCTCAAATCAACCCTTGAGGCGGTCAAATAACTCCGTAATCAACAGAATTGGATAGGCATTCTTAATCGTGAAATGATTGAGGCCCCAATAATCAATACAAGGTCTCAGATCACCACTCCTTTTCTTCACAAAGAAGAAACCAGCACCAACAGAGGACAAGGATTTGCGGATCAAACCTTGAGAAAGTGTGTCTTCAACTTACTCCTCCATGGCCTTATCCTCCAAGACTGACCAAGGGTAAACCCAGCCACGAGGGGGTATGGCACCAGGTTAAAGGTCAATTGCATACAGCCGGTGCGCAATCATACAGCCGGTGTGGAGGCAAACTACCAGATTGACCTTTGTCAAAGACATTGCGGTACTCCTCCGACAGGGAGGAGAGTGAAGAGGTGCACAGGACCTTGGCTACCTTCTGGAAGCATGTCTTACTGCACAGTGGCGACCAGGAGAGAACCACAGCATGGAGCCAATCAAAAGAGGGGTTGTGCCTCTGTAACGAAGGGTAACCAATAACCAGCAGAAATTTAGGTGAGGAAATAACTTGGAATTGGATTTTATCATGGTGAAGAGCCCCTACGACCATGGACAATGACCATGAGTCACATGGGCAGGCTGTAGGGGTCTCCTGTCAAGAGCCTCAATGGCAAGTGGAGTGTCACGCAGCTGTAGCGGAATTGAGTGCTTCGATACAAAGGCAGCATCAATGAACAGGCCTGTAGCCCCAGAGTCGATTAGAGCCTGTATCTCGACAGACGACTCAGCCCAAGAAAGGGTGACCGAAACTAGGTGCCTATTCTTTTGGATAACTGAGGACGAATCAACACCACCTAAGGTCTGTCTGTGACAGGACCTCAAGGTTTGGCTGTAGGACTAGAATTCAAAAAGTGACCTGCCTGGGTCAATTTCCTTACACTAGACACAGAAAATTGGGATGAAATGTGGAAGTATCCCTTTTTTGAAGGTGTATTACATGCCCGTATGCCTACACAAAATCTATCCATCTATTCCTGTGTCTTGCTGGAGATAAAATTGGAGGTAACCAATTTTATTTTGACTGTCGCCACTGTTTCTGTGCCATTGTCTGTAGAGGTATGTCTGCTGGGACTTGTGGAACCACTGGCCCCAAGCTGGGCAATCAGAATCCTGCTAGGATTATTACTTTACTATGCCTGTAAGTTGGTAGTACTCAGATGGAGGGCCTCATCTGCACCCTCATTAAATTTTTGGAAGAAGTTGGTGAACGCAGCTCTGCCACTGTACAAAGCTACCTACCTGTCCACTAATGCAGACTCAATGGATGATTAGTAATGCTCTACTAATTACTGAGAATGGCCCGAGTGACATATTTGATCTCATAACATCCCTTGGTTGCTTGGTCAATAGTTATGGGTGGGGGGGGGATGCAAATATGTAACTGTAATGTACACTATATTTCATAAGTAACTAAAGTAAGCTTTGTAGGGTACATGTAGAATTGGAGGACTGATTTGGATATTCTACACAGTTGGTTTTGGGTACAGTGGTTTAGGTAGTTTTTATATATCTTCATAGATAATGGTGTTTTCTTAACTTTGCAGTTGTAGTGACCAAGCCTGGGTATGCCCAATAGGCTCTGTATTGTTTTGTATTTACCTTGAAATTACAATAAAAATAAAAAAAAGAAAAAAAAAGTTACCTGCCTGGCCACAATAATCAATAATAATGTGTGTGACGGACCTAGCCGGGACACGGGCTGTTGGAGGGGACTGAGTGCGAGCCTGCTGCCTTGCGACTATGGGCCCTGGCATTTGGGGGAACAGTGCTCTTTGAGCTGCAAGCCTGGGACCCCTGAGCTGGTGATACTTGGATTCAGGTCCATGCTGGCCCCCCAATACACATAGAATCTGTATGTGTATTTGGCATATTAGCAAGAGACGCTAATGTCATGACTCATGAACTCCAGCCACCTGTCTGTTGTGTTAATGAGTATAGTCTGGCTTGTAGAAGCTTTTCACCTATTGTTGTGTGTGCTAATTAACCCTGCAATTGAATGAAGGAGTCCAGTGTTGATTAAGATAATTAGCTCATGCTAATTAGGTTAGGTGTGAGTCATCTAGCTGTATATAAGTGTGACATGTCAAATAAAGATTCATTCCTGATGTAGCCTACACTGGTGTTGTCTGGTGACTGGCTGAGCTAAGGGGGTCTTGGATTGTGTGGTACCGGACAGAGGAAGCATTTACGGCGGACATCTTGAGTACGAGGTCCGTCACAATTGGCTGGCAGCGGTGGGATCGTGCTTCCTTGTCGTGAACACATCCAAACCATCACCTGGATCCAAGGCCCGGATAGCAGAGGTACAGATACGTCATGGAAGAGGAATTCGGAAGGAGGTTGCGAGAGATGCGGATACAGCACAGAGGACCAGTATCGGTGCAGGTCCTGCTGGGATGGTACGATTCTGTTCGCCTACAACTCTGGAAAGAAGCGCTAGCCTGTGAGCAGCGACACCAGGGAAAAGTTCTCCCCTCCATCCATGTAAGGTACTGGTCGCAGTATGAAGTACGAATGTTGTTATTGGGGGAACAACCGAAGCAGGAGTGGACAGCTGAGTTAAGCAGGCTGATCCGGGCAGAGATGCGTTTGGACGAGAGCTACAGAGCCCTCCGGTGGTATGTAGCCCAAGTGTGCCCGTGGACAGCGGATGACAGGCCCACGGAAGGCTTTGATTATAATGGCCTGGGATTGTTGTACTGGAGGCTGTCCGAGGACCCCGACTTTGGGAGTGATCTGGAGTGGCGTTTGGAGGAAATAATGGAGCACAGAGAGCAAAGATTGAACGTCTCGGAAGTGCTCTGGGCACAGGAAGATTTGGAGTTCCTGGCCGCTCAGGAATGGGAGCTTGAGATCGCCTACATACAGCTGCTAGACACTGCTCAGCAGCAGGGTGGGGCTCCCTTTGCCTGGGACTATGAGGAAATACCAGCAGACAGCTCTGAAATCCTGGCTGAAGAGTCGGCAAAGTGGCATAGTAACAGAGTGCTTTGCCCACCTGCCCCCGCAGCTATGGACGCGGAGGTCTTATGGCGGATGCAGGAAGTGCTGACAACAGGGCAGAGCTCTGCTAACCTCTGCCCAGCACCGATGGCATCTTCTAGGTTCCACGGACAGGTGGTGAACCTCTATCCCCAGCCATCAGTTGTAGAGACTGGGGATTTAATAGACTTTTCTGCTGAGGAAAAACAACCTCATGAGCCTCCATCAGAAGAGCTGGTATTAGGGCCAAACTTCACTGAGCTCTGCCCAGCACCAACGGCAGTATCCGTGGAGTTACAAGGAACTTCTCCAGCTGAAGCGCAGGTCACCGGACAGAGGGTCCAAGACCTCTGCCCCACACCGGTGGCAGTTATGGAGGCTCAGGGTGAGAAGGTGGCAATCACTTCCCAGCAGCAGATACAGGGGAGAAGGGAGAGGAGGTGTTTGTCGTCCCTCCCCAACAGTTGGCCAGGGTGGAGAAAGCGATCTTTCCTCCCCAGCAAAGATTTGTGCACCTGGGAGACAGTACCAGAGACATGTTGTCCCAGCAGCCAGATGAGGGAATGGAAAAGGAAGCCAGCCTCCTGCCCCAATGGTTTGCCAGAGCAGAGGATGTGGAGTCCCCAGCAGAAGTGCTGGCAACAGGGCAGAGTGCTACCCACCTCTGTCCAGCACCAGCAACAACTGTGGAGTTCCAGGGAGCTGGGGCAGTCGGCCTCTCTCCCCAACAGTTAGCTGGAGGAGATGATGTAGGGAAGCTCCTACACCCACCTGAACTGCTGGCAACGGAACAAAGTGCTGCTGGCCTCTGCCCACAACTAACAGAGGGCAGATTTCCTGTAAAGGGGGATGGGACTACAGTCCCCACCTGTATACCCCAGGGATGCTGGGCTGTCGGCCCAGATCCCCAACAGCATGATGGAGTGAGCCCAGTCACCCTGTCTTCTCTCCAGCGGCTGAAAAGACTCCAGGGAGAAGGGCCAGTCCAGGCCTCTCCCCAGCGGCGGATATGTTCTATGAGAGATGCAGAAGTTGGCTGGGTGAGTCGTGCTCTGTTTGGAACAATTTGTTTGGGGTACTGTGTGGGTACAGGCATTAGAGCACTGGAACCACTGACTAACTTTGGAGTCAACCCGTCTGGGGTCTCCTCCTGTGTTAGTCTCCTGCCGAAAGGGGAGAAATGTGACGGACCTAGCCGGGACACGGGCTGTTGGAGGGGACTGAGTGCGAGCCTGCTGCCTTGCGACTATGGGCCCTGGCATTTGGGGGAACAGTGCTCTTTGAGCTGCAAGCCTGGGACCCCTGAGCTGGTGATACTTGGATTCAGGTCCATGCTGGCCCCCCAATACACATAGAATCTGTATGTGTATTTGGCATATTAGCAAGAGACGCTAATGTCATGACTCATGAACTCCAGCCACCTGTCTGTTGTGTTAATGAGTATAGTCTGGCTTGTAGAAGCTTTTCACCTATTGTTGTGTGTGCTAATTAACCCTGCAATTGAATGAAGGAGTCCAGTGTTGATTAAGATAATTAGCTCATGCTAATTAGGTTAGGTGTGAGTCATCTAGCTGTATATAAGTGTGACATGTCAAATAAAGATTCATTCCTGATGTAGCCTACACTGGTGTTGTCTGGTGACTGGCTGAGCTAAGGGGGTCTTGGATTGTGTGGTACCGGACAGAGGAAGCATTTACGGCGGACATCTTGAGTACGAGGTCCGTCACAATGTGCAATACTCTGCCAATACTCTGCAACACTGCAATACTCTGCCAATACTCTGCAACACTGCAATACTCTGCCAATACTCTGCAACACTCACTGCAATACTCGCCAATACTCGCCAATACTCAATACATTTTAACAGAAACAACTAATTTTATTAAATTTTTTTAACAAATTTTCTGTCTTTTTTGATTTATAGCGCAAAAAAAAAAAAAAAAAAAAACAGCGGTAATTAAATACCACCAAAAGAAAGCTCTATTTGTGTGAAAAAAGGGACACAAATTTCATTTAGGTACAGTGTTGCATGACTGAGTAATTGTCATTCAAAAGTGTGAGAGCACCGAAAGCTGAAAATTGGTCTGGTTAGGAAGGGGGTTTAAGTGCCCAGTGGTTAAGTGGTTAAATAAAAAAGGGTTTGGTTTGCATACACTTTAATTTGGCTCTCATTAGCTAGTTTTACAGTAGGACTGTAAAAAACATATTCCAGGTCATATTTGCAGAAATATTGAAAACTCTAAATGCTTCATAAACTTTAAAGTGCCACTGTACATACAAAACAAACAAACAATGTACACCATTTCACTTTTTCACAAAAGAAGTGTTTTCCATTATAAAACAATTGTGTAACATTAGAATAATAACCATTTATATAATTCATTACAAATAAGAAGTTCATGAGTTCACAGTGTATACAGTATAATCCCTCAGAAATCAGCTGTATTTGTTACTATTCATAAACTGTTCCTTTTGCAAAAGTAGAAAGAGTAATAATGAATCCAACGTTCAGTTTTCTGAGCTGGTTACATATGGCAGACACTGCAGGTCAAATACAAATATTCATATATGTAGCATTCTGCTCTTATACCAAGCTATCTTCCTCATTACTACCCGGCATTTGAGTTTGTATTAATAATGAGGAGTCTGAATATATAACAACTGAACTTGTAATGCCAATTTGCAATTAACTTGTTTTCATCTAAAGCACAAACTGTCACAGGTAATCCTAAAGCCAAATGCATTATTTAGCTAGAGAACATTTCTTCACTGCATGGAAAATCTGAGAATGCTGCTCATTAGTGTTTAAATGGCTAAAGTGTGAAAGTGTGTCACTGCCAAGTGTCTCTGAATTTCAGGGTCAGCTGTAGCGTTTGGAGATTTGCACCTAGTGATGGGCCGATACATCTGCAGGCCTTGATGCAAGTATAACTTTGAGACCCCTTCAAAAAAATTGTCTATGTTTTTAAAACAACCCTAGTAAATAAGTTACAGCTAAAGAAAAAAAGAGTAAATAAATGAAGAATGATAATAAATGTGTGTGACTATGCTGTGCACATTGGATAATTTGCTTCACTGGTGGAGAAACTGATGTACATAGTTCAGTATTCTCTGTACTGTGAAATATGTCAGAGCTATATAGATTAACAATAACAGATCTATATAAATGTATAATATTAATAATACTCAGGGCTGGCCCAAGACATTGTCCTGCCTGGGTACAAGAATTAAATGCTACCCCCCCCCCCCAAATCACGCCCACCAAAAGACCCCACATCCGTTATTTTATATCACGATACTAAAAACAAAAATGTAATTTATCAGAAAGTCAGATTTACATGCAACAGCACCTTGTCTATATGCAAAATTATATGACATACTATTATGTTCAGTTCCAAGGGGCAGGCTAGGGCAGCATAGAGGCAGGCTAGGGCAGTATAGGGGGAGGCTAGGGTAGTATAAGGGCAAGCTAGGGTAGTATAGGGGCAAGCTAGGGTAGTATATAGACAGGCTAGGGTATTATATAAACAGGCTAAGGTAGTATAGGGGCAGGCTAGGGTAGTATATGGACAGGCTAGGGCAGTATATGGACAGGCTAGGGTAGTATAGGGGCAGGCTAGAATAGTATATAGACAGGCTAGGGTAGTATATGGACAGGCTAGGGTAGTATAGGGGCAGGCTAGGGTAGGATATGGACAGGCTAGGGTAGTATAGGGGCAGGCTAGGGTAATATATGGACAGGCTAGGGTAGTATATGGACAGGCTAGGGTAGTATAGGGGCAGGCTAGGGTAGTATATGACCAGGCTAGGATAGTATATGGACAGGCTAGAACAGTATAGGGGCAGGCTAGGGTAGTATATGGACAGGCTAGGGGTAGTATATGGACAGGCTAGGGTAGTATAGGGGCAGGCTAGGGTATTATAGGGGCAGGCTAGGGTAGTATAGGGACAGGCTAGGGTAGTATAGGGACAGGCTAGAGTAGTATATGGACAGGCTAGGGCAGTATAGGGGCAGGCTGGGGTAGTATAGTATATAGACAGGCTAGGGAAGTATATTGCCAGGCTAGGGCAGTATAGGGGCAGGCTAGGATAGTATAATGACAAGCTAGGGCAGTAAAGTGATTTTTGAGCGTGACAGGTTATGCAACATTTGGCCATCCAGCAGATCAGCAGCCACTACTAGAAAAAATGATGGACACCATTTGTGTCCTGTCACACAGAACTAACTTATATTACCTCTCTCTTGCTCTCTCTCAGTGCTCCCACAGCCTTCAGTGCCTTGCTTCACGCATGCACCAGAGCAGAAGAAGGCGGGCCACACCCCTTCCTCCAGTTCCACCCACTAGAAATGCAAGCCTCACAAGCTGCGCCCGAACATCAGCTGCTGGTGGAGCCGGTGGGGAAGGGATCTTTTATTGCGCTCTGTCTCCTGTGGGTACCCTACCCCTGGCAGCAGACACACCTGAGTTCGCTTTGCTATGACCGACAGGGGACCAGCGGACAGATCCCGTGCTGATCAAACGGAGACCACCCCATGTGAAAGGGGCCTTAGCTTTCCTGCTGTGTGAGCAGAGCATGATCTCTGTGAAATTAACACCCCCACTCCTCTTGACAGTGGACTTGAGCCAATCGGAGTACAGGAGCATTTGAGCCAATGGGAGCGTCAGAGAGGGGACTTGCTGTGGAACAGTGGATCGTGGGATATGTAGTCCTTAAAGGGGCACAGCTCCATACAAGTGAATAGAGACTAATGGCTGCAGTACTACTGGAACAAAATTCCCTGCATACAGAGAGATATACAGTGTTTTTACCAGGCAAAATTAGCTGAGCTTGGAAAGACTAACGTGGGGAGTGAACAAAGGCAGACTTATGCTGGGGATTTTGTCTAGCATCTGTGGAGACTAAGCCTGCCAGGGCAAGAGAGAGAATAAACCACAGAGAGAGTTGCTATGCCTTGAAACCTAGGCTGGGGAGACCTTTTCCCACCACCTCACAGGGGATTGCTTGTGAGGATCTAACCATGAGGGGCCGATCATGCGGACTGAGACTTCTGGGACAACTGATCGCTAAGCAGACTAGACAGTATCTGTTGCATACTGTGAGCGGTGAGCGTGGCTATCAAGACTAACTCCTTATTGCCCAGTTAATACCCACTGAGACTGACTCTATTTAAAGCCCATTAACAATTCTTTGTGTACAGTCTTAAAGGGACAGCTTCATATGCGCTGCTGACAGAAGGGCCCCAACAAAAGATGGCCAACATTGACAATTGGATGCCAGATATGTTACAGTCACCTCTAGGAGTAGCCCTTTGCCAGTAACGTATACACCCACCCACTGTTGAGGCTGTATGTATAAAGTGCACTCAGGGACACATTTTGGGTAGCTAATGCTGAGAGTTTTACTGAGATTTTTCTTTCATTTATGCTTTCATGGTTGATACTGGTATTGCTGATGTTCTGTTGAATACTGTAATGGGGCTTAGCCTTATTGTGGCCGTAGCTGAGGGTAACCTGCCCATCAGTCAATCTTTTTCCTGTTTATTTGTTCTATGCATTGCATTTGCTCACTCTTCGGTAATACACTCACTAATTACTTCCTAAGTTTCTTGTAGACCACATTTCCTGGGCGCTACCATAGAGTGATAGAATATTAACAATTCAGCTACATAGGTGTGTCAGTGGGGACTAAGCAGGTAAAGAGTTGTGGCAGTGAACAAAGGGCCTATTATTATTATTATTATACAGGATTTATTTAGCGCCAACAGTTTGCGCAGCGCTTTATCATTCAGGCCTATCATTCAAAGTGGCTCCTGTGGGGGTAGAGCTACAGAGGGAAATCTATTTAGGATGCTTCAGAGCAGGAAAGTGAGAAGGTAGAACAAATTCCTAGTGGGAGGAAGAAATCACCTTCGACAGAAAAGCAGCACTGGGATTCAAAACAACCTTTTTTCTTGTGAAGAACAAGAAAGGGTTCTTTACAGTTTAAGGCTATCTCAGAGACCCACCTCCCAGAAGTGATGGCTGCGGCAGGTTGGCTCGGCTGCACGAATTGCCGTCATTGTACGTCAGGTGTGTACACGCCGATCTGTTGGTGCGCGCATGCCCATTCGCTAGCGGGGGAGCCAACCAGTGGGTTCGACGGACTCGATATCTGCTGGCCACTTGCAATTGCTCCAGAAAGAGGCAGAACAGGGATCTGCCAGTGTAAACAAACAGATCCCCGTTCTGTCAGGGGAGTAGAGTGAGATTGTCTGTTCCTAGTGATTAGGAACAGCGATCTCCCTCCTCCTCCAGTCAGCCAACCCCCCATACAGTTAGAAACACCTCCCAGGGAACACATTTAACCCCTTGATCAGCACTAGTGTTAACCCCTTCCCTGCCAGTGTCACTTATACAGTAATCAGTGCATTTTTATCGCTGCAAATATGTCACTGGTCCCAAAAGAGTGTCAAACGTGTCCGATCTGTCCGCCGCAATGTCGCAGTCCCGCTAAAAATCGCAGGTCACCAGCATTACTAGTAAAAAAAATAATAATAACAATTCCATAAATCTTTCCCCTTTTCAGCTTATTGATTATCACCCCACTTTTACTACTAACTGATCATATTTGTCAACTTCTGCAACAACTAAAACCAAGCAAATTAGCACAAAAATTAAGTCACTATAGCGCTCGGGAATAAATCGTCACAATCAAATTCACTATAAGTCACAGACAATAGAGACCGTCTAAATCAGTAGTAGTGATTGAAACACGGGAATTGCACATGGAAATAATGTTTAGAGCATGATATGATAGCCTAAATGTTTCTTAAATATGTGGTATATTGTTTAAAGATAATCTGCTTTTAAAAATGCTGAAAAAATTCTTGTATAAAGGGCAACATCATTGAAAGAGAAGATAAATGCCCCCTCTTTATACAACTATGTACCAGCACAAGTGCACATGTTCAGACATGCAAAAAACATTCACAATTTAACTCCCATTCATTTTTTGCTATAGTAAATTTGCGCATTGCTAAAAAACATTTGCGAATGTAAAAATTATCGTTATAATTATATAGCCAAATGCAAGTTTCAACCATTGATTATAATTGTACAATTGTTACTTCCACAAAAAAAATACATTTTAATTTTGAGATGAACTCTTTATTTCTCTAAAAATAAATTGTCCTTGCTGGGTTTTTATGTTGCTTCTTCTTCTTTTTTTTTTTTTTTTAAGAATGCTAGTAATGTGTAATTTTTTTGGTAAAATATATTTTTTTTGTCTGTTTCTTTCACTTGTTGTTCTCCATCTCACAAAAATCAAATCCGAAACTCCCACAGGTGTCTTCACAAATCACAAACAATACCATTGCTGATGCGAATTTTAAACAAGTCACAATTTTGTGTGTTTAGTATTTCCAAATGATCAGAATTTGATCCCAAAAAATTTGATATGTGTACCAACAACAGAAATCAAAATGTCATTCCTAAAAAATACGGAGGATAACATCAGTATTTTACACTCACACACCAAGAACCACCAAATATCACAGAATAAATGAAGAAGCATAACTCCTGACTAATGTCATTCCATCACTTATAGGTATATGTCTAAAGAAATGCAGTATTTATGTGTAGGAGGGTTCCACCACTATTGCAAAACATGTCATATGTTTTTCATGGGTAACGACAATAATCAGCCTTCAGATTTCCCCACCAGCACTAATTGCAGCCTCTTACCAAGCAAAAAGCAAAAAAATGTGAGATGGTTCAGCATGCTGACAGTAATCAGTCGTACCCAGCCTTCAAAACAGATGGTATATGCCAGAAACAGGTTTTTCAATGGTTCTCCGGCCTTTCACTGTACAACCGCATTGATTAACTTATTGCACCCCTGGGACTTAGGACTGTAGCGCACCAGAGATGCAGCCTCCATCCATATGGCAGAACAGTGGCTAACGGGTTAGGACTTTTACTTAGCAGCGCTGAGGTTGTTTGTTCAAATCACAAAAATGCCACTTCATGTAGAGAAGTTGTCTGTTCTCCCTATGTTGTTAAACATAACTCCTGACTCATGTCCTTACATAAATGTAGTATTTATGTGTAGCGATTGTTTTTCTGATCGCTGCATTAGTGTCACTGGTGCCGCTAGGTAGCCAGTTTTTTTTTGTATTACTGTTACGGGTGACGCTGGTTAGTTAGCTTGTTGTCGGCCATGAGCGCCGGTCCGGCCATTAAGTGTCAGCTTTTGACATCTCGCACCCTCTTATGCCTTGTTCTGACGGAGCATTATGGCTGCTGTCAGCAGGGTATGTTAGGGAAGCCCTAGCCGCACTTAGAACCGGAAGTAGTTCCATCCAGGAACGTTCCGGTCACATGGCATGGATTGGGCGCTGACCGGCTCCCGTAATATGTCCGCGTGACGTCAGCACGGCGTGACGTCACACGCCGTGCGTTTTGGCGCCACGGGGGGAGACCATTTAAACCCAGTCTGACGGGAGGTCAGACTGAGGTGGATGTGAGGCTCGGGACGCATCGGGAACTCTAAAATAGGTAAAATGCTAGATCTATTCTTTCCTAATTGTGGACGATTTGTCCCTTGAATTATCATTACATGGAGCCATCGTGTTTACCCCAAAACCTCTATGTGATTCACAGGCATTGAACAACATACTTAGCCCCATGCATGGGGCAGGATGTATGGGCCGACCAGCCATCAGCACAATATATCCTGATGGTATATATACCCCATTAGAAGGTAGGGGATTTTAACTACATTGGGGTTTTTTGAAATACAATGAATATAGCTCCTATGTATTCTCATTAGAGCTCTTCTTTTTCTTTGTTTTTGTTTCTCTTTGGCTATTTTTACAGAACATTTTTGCCATTATTGGACAACATATAAAATCAAGATAGATCAGTTCCCTCTTCCCCTTCTTTGGGGGTTTAACCCGAGCCTCTTGCGTGTATAATCCTATATGAGCTTCCGTAGAGGTAGGTAAAGTTTGACAACAGACATTGGGCGTGGTCATACTACTTCCCTGCATCTCGGGTAATTACATTATATTATATACAAATATATTACGACGCCATGCTGACGTGAGACGTCGGCGTCGGGGGAGGAGCCTGTCGACGGCGGAGGCTCAAGCCGCACGGAACTCCGGCTGGGGATGAGAACCAGGAGGGGTAACGCGGTAGTGAGAGCCCGCGCAACGCCTTCCTAACCCGGCCGGAAGGAATCCCGCGGGTCCCCTTCTCCGCCCCCCCCTCACGCATCCCGCTCTAGCCCCTTCGCTCAGCGGGGAGAGAAGCGACCGCCGGCTGGCGGAAGGAAAAATCAGCTGTGCCCAATATGATAGCAGCAGCAAGTGGAGACACAGAGACGCCCCGGACCCCACAGCTTTAACCCAATATCCCCCTGGGAAGCCTACTTCACACAGGCCTCGCAGCAAAGCAAACTTGCAGGCACTTACATCCATCTTTTTCCAACAAAAAGGCAACTTACCTTACCAGCAGCAGCGAGAACAGATGGGACCACTAGAAGTACAACCAGCGGCCATCCCCCACCCGTACAGCTAATCATCAGGAGACAACAAGTGACTGGGAGGGGATCTTAGAAGGGCATCCCTCTCTCAGGTATGGATTTTATCTTGCTATACAATGTGTTTGATATGTATACAACTTTCAAGTATTTTTTCTGGAAATCAGTTATAAGCGCTGCTCTATGCTGAATGTTGAATGCCAAAGCAGTGACCCCAGCTAAAACCCCTTATTGAATGAACGGTTAACAAACAACCATCTGAGCAATCCTTGCTAATTAAGGTGATATATTCTGGGGGCCTGCAGAAAGGGGCTGTGTGATAAAAGCCCATTGAAATACAGCGGGCAGGAAGCTGTGTATGTGTGGGAGAGATGGCCCGGAGGCCTGAATGAGCCGCCTGGTTTTACAAAAAGTGTTAGAAGAACGGTTGCTGAAAAATTTCAAATAACAGTCCGCCTACCACGCAAGGGGGACAACAAAATCTTTTTATCCTTAGGAGTAAAAGAAATTGGTGTGAACTACCCTCTGCTGAGACTGCAGGGGGGCTGCCTGTCTTAAAATTGAAGCCCGCCGTGCCACTAATGCGGACTATATAAAAAAAAAAAAGTTTTACATTTCAGCGGGTAAACTTGCGCTGGGCACTCTAACACACTCCCCCTGGACCTATGGGGGTCACGGGCTAGAGCGGCTGGGGGTATCAGCTAATGATAAAGGGGAGAACGCAAAGAGGTACGGAGCCCAAAACACCGAAGGAGAGTCTGAATACTAGCACCATACAAAAATACCTTAAAGATATCTCTTTAAAAAGCCCTGAGATGGAAAAAAAACAGCAAGGGCGAAAGAAAAAAAAAAAGAGTTGGAAAAGCAAAAAGCAGAGCAGGCGGAAGCTTCTAGGATAGAAGCTCTAGAGAAGACAGGGGAGGCGGGCCACAGTCCACAACAAAGCGACATTACACAAATTCCAACCAAAACCGACATGGCGGAAATGTTCGCCAAATTGGAAAGTTCCATAAAAACAGAAATCACAAATATTAGAACAGACATGGGTTTCTTGCTAAAGAGAATAGAGACAATTGAAGAATTTGCATCTGAACAAGCTAAAGAAAATATCGAACTCAGAAAACAGATGGAAAAAATACAATTAGGGGAAAGAGATATGAAATACAAAATAGAAAGTATGGAAGATCAGAGCAGAAGACAAAATTTGAGGATAAGGAGCCTGCCTGAACAGAGAGGGGAAGATCTAATGCTAAAAATGAAAAATATCTTTAAACCCATATTAGGACTTGATGATAGAACAGAGCTGAGAATTGAGCGGGTCCATCGAATTAGAAAACCCTACGGCGTCAGAGAGGATGCCCCCCGAGACGTACTCATAAGATTTCATTCTTATGTAGAAAAATCTCAAATCTATAACAATCTGAGAGGAAAGCCCCCATTAAAATTTGAGTCAGCTGAATTACAAGTCTTCTCAGATTTATCAGCGGGAACTCTGGCTCGGAGAAGACAGATGAAGCCCCTGCTAGAAAGCCTACGAGCCTTGAACATCAAGTACAGCTGGGGATATCCTGCAGCCCTGATTGTCACTAAGTCTGGAAAGACATTACGTCTGAAATTCATGGACGAGATGCAAAATTTTTGTCGGGATCTGGGGATCCCAGTCCCCACAAGCTTTCACACCCGGAACTAAAACAGTAAACCCCGGGGGAGAACAACGGGGGAAGAAATATATACCGGGGGGTGGGGGAGGCGATCCCCCTCCTTTTCCCCCCTCTCCATCTTCTTCTTTTTTTTTTTTTTTTTTTTGAGAGGCGGAGGGGGATTGAGGGGGGCGGGGGGAGTGGGGGGGGCGGAGGGGCCCCGGGGTTCTAAAAATGCGACTTGGCTGGCTCCCCCCTCCCCCCCTTCGCGACAGCGACGGGGGGAGGGGGGAGACCCAGCACCCGTCTGCCAGGTATGGCGCTCCACCCCGGAGGCGCAGTGGACAGGAGGTATCTCTAAGGGATGCCGCGCTGCCCACCCAGGGTCGGAATGCGACCAGGGGAGGGGGGGGGGAGGGGGGGAGAGGGATGGTGTGGGGGGATAGGGTTTGGGGGGGTAGTGGGATAGAAGTCGGGAGGGGGGGTGGGTATACGTCTCTACCCTGCAACCACAAATATTTAAATATTGGATACTACGGTTGGATAACGGCACAATGCCTCTGCCTGAAACATGGAAGATTGTAAATTGAAGTTTTTGTCATATAACGTCAAAGGTTTAAACTCCAAGATCAAAAGATTCAAGATATTTAATGAATTGAAATTATATCAGGGTGATGTTGTATTTTTGCAGGAAACCCACGTGACGCTAGATAGCGGGCTAAGTTTAGCCTCTCACGAATTTCCACTGTGGTTCCAGGGAGACTCCCCCATAAGGGGTGCGAAGGGGGTGGCTATAGGTTTCGCTAAAAAGATCAAGTTTGTCATCATGGAAAGGCTCCTAGATCCGGAGGGGAGGTTTATATTTATAAAAGGGAAAATAGGAGAGAGCATATTGACGCTAGTAAATATCTATAGTCCAAACAAAAGTCCAACTAGATTTCTTTCTCAGGTGTTGGGTCGCCTAGCAAGTTTTCAGACAGGAGAAGTGATCATTGCAGGGGACCTAAATTTTGGATGGGACCCTAAGATGGACACCACATCAAAATCAGGAAGCCAGAGCCAACGTCAACTAAAGAAAATAAAATTTAAACTTAGACAAAGCCAACTCATAGACGTGTGGAGAGTGCAGCACCCCAAAGTAAAGGATTTCACTTTTTTTTCCCCAGTACATGGAACGCACTCTCGCCTAGACTACTTCTTGGTCGAGCATAAATTCCTAGACCAGGTGGTCGAATCTAAGATCGAAATAATGTCTTTATCGGACCATGCCCCAGTATCAATGATAATCAGACTCCCCGGAACGCACATACGCGGATCTTCCTGGCGCCTGAACGACAGCTTGCTGGCCGACCCCACCACGGAAGATATCATACGCAGGGAAATTGTAACCTTTTTTGAAATTAATGACACAGGGGAGACATCATTAAACACCCTTTGGGAGGCCCACAAGGCCTACATCAGGGGAATTCTCATTTCCATAGGGGCGGGTAAAAAAAGAGAGAAAAAGGCGCACCGGGCGAAATTGGGGAGAGAAATTGGAGAGTTGGAACAGGAACACAGGGACGACATAGCTAGGAAAGCAGATACCTATCACAGGTTGTTAAACAAAAGAGAAGAACTAAAAACTGAAATAGATCAAGAAGCAAGGAAATGGTTCCATAAAATAGATAGAGAAAGACACCTGTGGGGAAATAAAAGTAGCAAACACCTAGCAAGATTATTAAAAAAAAAGAGGGAACTTAACTATATAGATAAAATACAAAACAAAACGGGTTTAATGGTTAATCAGACTAAAGATATAGCAGAGGAGTTCAGAGCCTATTATGAAACCATATACAATATAAAATCTAACGAGCCTGTACTACAAGCCGAACGAGAAGAGTGCAAGAACTTTATAGGGAATAGTTCTATCCCCTCATTGACCCCAGAAGATAGTAGTAATATGGAGGAACCCATTACGGAGTCAGAAATCCATGAAGCCCTGAGGAGTTCCTCTGCTGGCAAGAGCCCGGGTCCAGATGGATTCTCTATAGCCTACTTTAAAAATTACCGAGATATTCTGGTGCCTAGACTTTGCCGGTATTGGAACTCCTTGGGAGGAGAAAGGGGAATGGGCAAAGAGGCCTTAATGGCCTCAATAACATTGATCTTGAAGGAGGGAAAGGACAAAACGCTTTGTTCGAGCTACCGCCCAATTGCCCTCTTGAATACAGATACAAAGTTGTTCGCGAAGGTCTTGGCCAACAGAATAAAGAGCAGGATGCCAGCACTGATATTCCCAGACCAGGCGGGATTCGTCCCAGGACGGGAGGGGAGGGACAATGGGATTAGGGCGCTACTCCTTATGCAGGCTGCTAAGAGGGGCGGTGTCCCCAGTCTTTTCCTGTCGATAGACGCTGAGAAGGCGTTCGACAGGATAGACTGGGGACACATGATCTCAACGTTAGAAGCAATGGGGATGGGACCAAGAATGATAGACTGGATAAAGGTATTATACGAGCAACCAAGGGCAAGGGTGAGGGTCAACGGACTACTCTCACTCCCTTTCTCCATGAGGAATGGAACACGTCAGGGTTGTCCCTTGTCCCCCCTCCTTTTCGTACTCGCCCTGGAACCGCTATTATCAACCATACGAAATTCACCGGATATAAGGGGGATCGAGGTAGGAGAGGAGACACACAAGTACGCGGCTTTCGCGGATGATATCTTATTTTTTCTGTCCAACCCCCGAATATCCGTACCTAACCTGCTGAAAGTATTGAAGGTATACGGTTCTGTCTCTAATTTCAAAATCAACCCGTCTAAATCAGAGATCCTCAATATAAATATCAACCAAGTAGAAGTGGCCCGCTTAGTAAAAGAATTCCAGTTTCCATGGAAAGAAAATATAACATATCTGGGAGTAAAATTAGCTGGGACGTTAAGGAAGACATATTTGATAAACTATCTACCACTCCTAGATGAGATCAGTAAGGAAACAAAAAAGATGAGTTACAGCCCACTGTCATGGATGGGGAAAATTAATGCGGTTAAAATGATCATAGCCCCAAAAATAAACTACAAGTTCCAAATGCTCCCAATATCCGTCCCCAAAGCCTTCTTCCGAATTTTAAAAGGGATTATCTCTAAATTCATATGGTCTAATAAAAAGCCACGGATCGCAGCAGAAATCCTATCTAAGTCGAAAAAGCAGGGAGGTCTTGCCTTACCAGATTTTGAACAATATTTTAATGCAATATCACTATCAAGAATCACTGAATGGACAAAAGAGGGAGTAAGAAAGAGATGGGTGAATCTAGAAAACGCACTTAGTAATAGAAACTGGGGTCACGTAATATGGAACCCACCAAAATTTAGGGAAATTTCAGAAGAAACACATGAAATTACACGAGTTACTTTGAAAATTTGGGATTGGCTTCACAGGAAAAAAAAATGGGAATATAACTCCCCCTTGATAAATTTAAAAGATAACGTTTTTTTTGAACCAGGGAGGAGTAAACACTGGGGTAATTGGATTAAAAAAGGAGATGCACGTTTAAGGGATATTACAAATAGAGGTAAATTATGCACTTTTCACGATTTGAGGAAGAATGTGGAGTTAATGTCGGTTGACACTTGGAGATATATCCAGCTGAAATACTTCGTGGGGGGATTTTCACAGCCAATCCGAGGCGGGGAGAACCTCACAACGATGGAGAAAATTTGTATGAATCCTTCCACTAGAAACAATGTGTCACGGATATACAAAATATTAATACAGGAGGGGAGCGCGGGTATCCCTCCAGGTGTCAAACGATGGGAGGAGGAATTGGGGATTCCCTGCACTATAAACAGATGTGATAGGATTTTAAAACTAATACACGGGACTGCAGTGAATAGTCAGACCACAGAAGTCAATTATAAGTGCCTTATGGGGTGGTATTTAACCCCGGTAAAAATGAGTAAAATACAAAGAGATAAATCCCCTACATGTTGGAGAGGATGCGGTGGTATAGGTACGATGTCACACATATGGTGGGAGTGTCCGGCTATAAAAAGGTACTGGAAGCATATCCTTGCATTAATTAAAATTATAACACAAAAAGACATCCCTGAGGACCCATGGGTGGTACTGTTCCATGGGACAGAGGTGCCCACGAGGCAGTACAGAAACTCAATAATCCCCACTCTATTAAATGAGGCAAAGAACTTGATCCCCAAAAAGTGGAGGGAAGTAGATAGCCCGCAAATTTGGGAATGGTTCTCGCGGGTTAACACTCAGCAAAGAAGAGAGAGTGCAGAATGGGGGGGGGAAGACGAGGACAAACCGAGTAAAGGGGGAGATAAATGGACCAGTTGGGAGGACTTCAAAAAGACATGGAGATATTTGGAGGAGATAACTAGATAGTAAAGATACATTTACGACTAAACAACTGGACGGATAGAAACAAACAGAGGTTCCGGGGAAGAGGTTGCAGGGTAGAGGCGGGGGAGGGGGGAGGGGGGAAAGGAGGGTCGGGTGGGAAGGGAAAATGTATAATTGCATTATTATGTGTGTATTTGAAACTTTGAAATAAATAAAGAATTAAAAAAAAAAAAAAAATATACAAATATATTTGTGCTAAAAAAGTACCTCTGTACTTTACAGGCCCTACAACGCTGAAGTTGAAAACGAACAGGACCTTATTTCTCCCCCTACGACTCCCCAGCCACTATCTTTGGCTGTGGCCGTTTGGCATAGCCCTGTGTAAATCCCCATCTGGGAGGTGCCATTGTGGGCCCGTCCCGACCAATATTTGGAAGTCTGGGCATGTATTGACTCTATGACATTGGAGGTAGGGGATTATACGTGTGTGCATGTTGACTTCACTTAGATGTTACCGCTACCGCACATTCATGCAGCACAAAAATGTTAATGAATAAAATTATTTTGTTTACATACTAACCTATATATTGTTTTGTATACATACCATAGAATAAGAAAATATCTTCAAAGCCTTCGTCCATCTGTAATGTACTTTATCCTTGTCTCCTGATGAAGCCTATGTAGGCGAAACATGTCGAGCAATTGGACAAGTATCATGACCTATGTATCTTGAGTGTATTATCATAAAGGTGTTCCAATAGGAAATGTATGTAGTACCTTTGAACCCTGTGATTTATATACTGTTGTACATGGAGTCTTATATATATTCCTTTTCTTTTCTTTTATGCTAATAAAATAAGTATTTTTTATTATATTTCTATGAAATCTCTTTTTGTGATTATGTACCTTGGACAGTCCCGTATCTCCAATATTTCTTCTTGTTTTTTATACTGTCAGGGCACCCGCCATTTATTACCCAATAACGGTTTAACCCCCTGATCGCCCGGCGGGTGATATCAATTAGGTTTTAGGGTCAAATATGGTCTGCGTCGCCCCAGGTTAGTGCCAGTACCGCAAACACCCACGCGCAAAGCATACACCTCCCTTAGTGGCACAGTATCTGAACAGATCAATATCTGATCAGATCTATACTAGCGTCCCAGCAGTTTAGGGTTCCAAAAAAACGCATTGTTAGCGGGATCAGCCCAGATACCTGCTAGCACCTGCGTTTTCCCCCTCCGCCCAGCCCAGCCCACCCAAGTGCAGTATCGATCGATCACTGTCACTTACGAAACACTAAGCACACATAACTGCAGCGTTCGCAGAGTCAGGCCTGATCCCTGCGATCGCTAACATTTTTTTTGTGGTAACGTTTTGATTCAGTCGCTAACAGTCAGGAGCTTTTTTTTACCTGTGAATCTCAAAAAAAAAAAAAAAAAAAAATAGTTGTCGTTTTATTGTTCTCTCTCTCTCTCTATTCTCTCTCTATTGTTGCTCTTTTTTTACTCCATTCTATTCTGCAATGTTTTATTATGTTTTATCATGCTTGCTTTTCAGGTATGTAATTTTGTTTACTGTGTTTTAGTGTTAAGCATTTTTTTTGTTTTCAGGTGCGCCATTCAGTTGCAGCGCGGATTTATTTATCTTGACAGCAACAGCGTTTGCTCCCACGATACATAAAGCCGCGACTCCAACGCTGTAGGAGGTGATTTCACCATCACAGTTAAAAAAAAGAGCATATGTGCCGAAGCATGGGGGCAGCAGGGGGGGGGAGGAGTGATTGGCTCCTAATGCCACGTACATACGGTCGAAATTCCAACCGTGTGTACACGGCATAACTTTTGCGGGAGGATGCCCCCATGCATCGGCATATATAAATGGTGCATGTATGCCCATCATTAGAAGTGGGTGGATGAAGGGAGGTATTGTAATGGTGGGCATACCCACCAATCAATTTCTTTTTTTCGTTCAGCCAAGAGACTGCATGAAAAAAAAAAAGATTACAATATATGTCCAGTATGTTGCTGGACTTTGAATGGTTATACCAGAAAGATGCCTGCAGGTTTAGGTATCATCTTGGTATCATTCTTTTCAGCCAGTGATCGGCTTTCATGTAAAAGCAATTCTAGCGGGTAATTAGCCTCTAGACTGCTTTTACAAGCAGTGGGAGGGAATGTCCCCCCTCCCGGATATAAACCGCGCCATTGGGAAATTGGAAAGCATTTTATCACACCAATCTTGGTGTGGTCAGATGCTTTGAGGGCAGAGGAAAGATCTAGGGTCTAATAGACCCCAATTTTTTCAAAAAAAGAGTACCTGTCACTGCCTATTGCTATCATAGGGGATATTTACATTCCCTGAGATAACAATAAAAATCATAACAAAGAAAAAAAATTAAAGGAACAGTTTTAAAAATAAAATAAAAAAGCTAAATAAATAAAAAAAAAACTAAAAAAAAAAAAAAAAAAAAAAAGCACCCCTGCCCCCCCCTTCTCTTGCGCAAAGGCGTACACAAGCGTTGGTCTGGCGTCATATGTAAACAGCAATTGCACCATGCATGTGAGGTATCACCGCGAAGGTCAGATCGAGGGCAGTAATTTTAGCAGTAGACCTCCTCCTTGAATCTAATGTGGTATCATGTAAAGGCTTTTAAAGGCTTTTAAAAATGTATGTAGTTTGTTGCCACTGCGTGTTTGTGCGCAATTTTAAAGCATGTCGTGTTTGGTATCCATGTACTCGGCCTAAGATCATATTTTTATTTCATCAAAAATTTGAGCAATATAGTGTGTTTTAGTGCATTAAAAATAAAAAAAAGTGTATTTTTTCCACAAAAAATGCGTTTGAAAAATCGCTGCGCAAATACTGTGTGGAAAAAAAAAATGCAACACCCACCATTTTAATCGGTAGGGCCTTTGCTTTAACAATATATATATAGTGTTTGGGGGTTCAACGTAATTTTCTTGCAAAAAAAAAATATGTTTTCATGTAAACAAAAAGTGTCAGAAAGGGCTTTGTCTTCAAGTGGTTAGAAGAGTGGGTGACGTGTGACATAAGCTTCTAAATGTTGTGCATAAAATGCCAGGACAGTTCAAACACCCCCCAAATGACCCCATTTTGGAAAGTAGACACCCCAAGCTATTTGCTGAGAGCAATGTTGAGCCCATTAAATATTTTTTTTTTTTTGTCCCAAGAGATTGAATAATGAAAAAAAAAAATATATTTTTTTTACAAAAAGTTGTCACTAAATGATATATTGCTCAAACATGCCATGGGCATATGTGGAAATACACCCCAAAATACATTCTGTTGCCTCTCCTGAGTACGGGGATACCACATGTGTGGGACTTTTTGGGAGCCTAGCTGCGTACGGAACCCCAAAAACCAATCACCGCCTTCGGGCTTTCTAAGGGTGTAATTTTTTCACAGTTTCGGAGGCCATGGAATGCCCAGATGGTATAAAACCCCCCAAAATGACCCCATTTTGGAAAGTAGACACCCCAAGCTATTTGCTGAGAGGTATGGTGAGTATTTTGCAGATCTCACTTTTTGTCACAAAGTTTTGAAAATTGAAAAAAAGAAAAAAAATTTTTTTTTTTCTTTACTTTCTTCATTTTCAAAAACAAATGAGAGCTGTAAAATACTCACCATGCCTCTCAACAAATAGCTTGGGGTGTCTACTTTCCAAAATGGGGTCATTTGGGGGGGTTTGTGCTATTTTGGCATTGTATGGCCTTCGAAACTGTGATAGGTAGTGAGGAGTGAAATCAAAAATTTGCACCCTTAGAAATCCTGAAGGCGGTGCTTGGGTTTCGGGGCCCCGTACGCGGCTAGGCTCCCAAAAAGTCCCACACATGTGGTATCCCCATACTCAGGAGAAGCAGCAAAATGTATTTTGGGGTGCAATTCCACATATAACTATGGCATGTGTGAGCAATATATCATTTAGTGACAACTTTTTGAAAAAAAAAAATCTTTTTTATTTATGTCTTTATTCAATCACTTGGGACTAAAAAAAAAAATATTCAATGGGCTCAACATGCCTCTCAGCAAATAGCTTGGGGTGTCTACTTTCCAAAATGGGGTCATTTGGGGGGGGGTTTTGTACTTCTCTGCCATTTTAGCACCTCAAGAAATGAAATAGGCAGTCATAAATTAAAAGCGGTGTAAATTCCAGAAAATGTACTCTAGTTTGTAGACGCTATAACTTTTGCACAAACCAATAAATATACGCTTATTGGCATTTTTTTTACTAAAGACATGTGGCTGAATACATTTTTGGCCCAAATGTTTGACTAAAATTGAGTTTATTAGATTTTTCTTATAACAAAAAGTAGAAAATCTCTTTTTTTTTCAAAATTTTCGCTCTTTTTCCGTTTATATCGCAAAAAATAAAAATCACAGAGGCAATCAAATACCATCAAAAGAAAGCTCTATTTGTGGGAAGAAAAGGACGCAAATTTCGTTTGGTTACAAAATTGCATGACCGCGCAATTACCAGTTAAAGTAGTGCAGTGCGAAATTGAAAAAAGACCTCTGGTCCTTAAGCTGACAATTGGTCCGGGGCTGAAGTGGTTAACCCATCCCCCGCCCATTAATATATTTCCTGGTGCAAAATAATCGTTGTTTTTAAGTGATATTAAAGGTGAATTGTATTTACCATTAAGTTGCTTGTAAAACTTATCCCATACTTTTAGTGTATTTAGTGTTATTATGCTAGTGCTCTCATCCAGTGATCTAAACCTTGGGGGGTTCCATGTGACGTTTCCGAGTTGTACCTTACTTAGGGTTTTTTCTAGTCCCAACCATCTTTTATCGCTGCCTTTTTTGCTCCATTCTGGGATTCTGGACAGAGCAATTGCATAATAATAGTTAGCTATATCGGGTACGGCTAAGCCCCCTCTTTTTTTTTCTTGCTTTAAGGTATGAAGTGCTATTCTATGTTTCTTATTTCTCCAGATGAAGTTCATTATAAGAGATTTAAATTTTCTGAGGTACGTCAAAGACAATGGGATTGGGAGAATTTGAAATTTGTACGTTATGATGGGTACTAATGTCATTTTCGCTGCGTTTATGCGACCCATCCACGATAGAGGCCTGTTGGAAAATTCTTTACACTTTTTTGCTATCTCGTCCAGTAGCGGAAGGTAATTAATTTTGTACATTTCTTTCATGGTTTTCGCCAGGTTTATTCACAGGTATTTAACCTGTTTCTTCCAGGGAAAGGTAAATCTCTCCTGTAAATTCTGTTGCTTAGTTTTATTTAGATTGATGTTCAATATGAAGGATTTTGTTACATTTACTTTAAAGTTGGAGATTTCTCCAAATTGATTCAGGTTTTTTAATAAGTTGGGGAGGTGAACGGGATAGATCTCCTATATAAAATAAAATATCATCAGCGTATGCTGCCAACTTATGTTCCTCACCATCTGACTGAATCCCTTCTATATCTGTATTCCTCCTGATTGATGAAAGGAGGGGTTCTAAGGACAGAATAAACAGGAGAGGGGACAATGGACATCCCTGTCTTGTTCCATTTTTCTTACTAAACGGGGAAGATACAGTTCCATTTATTTTGATCTTTGCTTTTGGGTGATCATATTGGACTCTAATTCTTTGCAGGATTTTTGGGCCGAAGCCCATCGAGACTAAAGTCTGTAACATGAGTCCCCAGTCTACCCTGTCAAAAGCTTTCTCAGCATCGATTGACAGGAATAGACCTGGGGACCCCGTTTCTCTGATTTTTTGCAGAATCAGTAATGTGCGCACACCATTATCCCGACCCTCTCTTCCGGCCACGAAGCCCACCTGGTCGGGACGGACCAGTGTGCCCAAGCAACGTTTGACCCTTTCTGCCAAAATTTTTGCATACAGCTTTGTGTCTGCGTTCAGAAGTGAGATTGGTCTATAGCTCGAGCACACTGATCCATCCTTCCCTTCTTTTAGGATAACAGTTATATTTGCAGTTAAGGAATCTTCGCTCATTCTATAATTGGAGCCCAACCCATTAAAATAAGAACATAGTCTGGGGATCAGCTGCTTCTGGAATGTTTTGTAGTATAGTACTGTAAAACCATCTGGGCCAGGGCTTTTTCCAGACGGAGAGCTCATCAGAGCCCTTTTAACTTCGTCCTCCGTGAAGGGTTTTTCCATAGCCTCACTGTCCTCGATGGGGAGTTTGGTCAAGCCAGCGTGTCGGAGAAACTCCTCTGTTTTCTTTATTCTATCTCCTTTCGTAATTTCCTTTTGCTCAGCCGAATAGACTCCCTCATAGTACTTTCTGAAAGATTCTGCTATATCCCCAGATGTGTATTTGACCTCTCCTTCCTTATTTTGTATTTTTTCAATGTAGTTTTTTATCTTTTTTTTTGTAAAAACCTGGCTAGATGTTTACTAGATTTGTTTCCCCATAGGTATCTTTCTTTTGCTATTCTGTTAAGGGACTGCTTGGCTTCCTGCTCCATTAATTCTTTTAAATCGTCTCTTTTGGAGACTAATCTTAGATATAGTTTCTTGTTTTGGACCGGGGACTGTTTATGCTCCTGTTCAGCTTGGTTGATTTCCACTATCAAATCCCTAGTCTTCTTTAATCGTTCTTTTTTCTTCTACGCTCCCTTTGCTATCAAGATCCCTCTGATATATGCCTTGTGCGTGTCCCATATATAAGATCCCTGAACCTCTCCATTGTCATTTATGTTAAAGTATTGTACCAGTTCCTCTTCTATACGTGGGAGAAAAATGTATAATCCTTGACTTTAGGATGCTGAATCCTCCAAATATCGACCAGCTGGCTGGAG
This sequence comes from Lithobates sylvaticus, assembly GCA_028564925.1. Taxonomy (NCBI): domain Eukaryota; kingdom Metazoa; phylum Chordata; class Amphibia; order Anura; family Ranidae; genus Lithobates; species Lithobates sylvaticus. The sequence goes on from CM053035.1 coordinate 72,529,821, forward strand.
AGCATTTTTTGTTTAAGCTTATGTATCATTACATTATTTGTCCCTCGCACACCCTACGTACAATCTAGCTCTATATCCATGCAAAAATTCAAATCACCCACCAAGATCACATATCCCCTCCTAAAGTCCCTTAGTTTATAGAGAATCCCAATTAAGAATTGAATAGGTCTTACATTAGGGGCGTATATATTTACAAATGTATATTTTGATCTTCCAATTGTTCCTCTCAGGAACAAATATCTTCCCTCCGGGTCTACTAACCTGTTCTCTAAATTAAAATGGATATCTTTGGAAAAACCTATAGCCACCCCCCTTGCCCTATTCATCACTGTGTTCCCATAGTACCACGTTGGAAAAAAACTGGAAAACAATTTAATATTAGATATATGAGAGATATGAGTCTCCTGGAGGAAGACAATACCTGTCCCGTATTTTTTGAGTTCATCTAAAATTTTTAGTCGTTTGTTAGGTGTATTGAGTCCCTTTACATTATAAGACATAAGTTTGATATCGGTCATCATGTTCCTTGAATTAGTTCTTATTAAAAGATGGCAGCAGGATCGCAGCGATGTGAGAGCTCCCCCTTACCCTACCGTTCCCTCCCCATATGAACCCCCCCTTCCTCTCCCCCCCCCCCAGTATTTCCCTCTCCCCCCCACCTCCACCCTCATCCACCCTCTCCCCCCTCCCTCCCCCCTGCCCATATTTAAGGCCACTGAGTCGTTGGGGGCCATACACTATTATGGCCCTCCTCGGTTCTCCTAGTCCCTACCTGAGGTGAGGCTCTGATCCCTAAGTTTTTCCGTTTCCCGTATTCCCAAATCCCTTGGGTAATACGGGAAAATAACGAACGATACCCCCGGGTGTGCCACAGACAGCCGACCGCCGGCATATTTTATCTCAGATCCCCTCCCCCCACCCCCCCACCCCCACAGCTCCTGCTCCCCCCTCAGGTCTCAGCCTCTGGCCCTGCCTTGTTTGCCCAGCCCGGCAAGTCCGGGACTTGAATATCTATTTTTTCACAAAACCCTGGTAGTTCCTCGGGGAATCTCAGTCTGGCCGAGCGGCCATCTTTGGTGCCAATCAGGCAGGCCGGGAACCCCCAGTTATATCTGATATTTGACGTCTGCATCACTTCCAGTAACGGTTTTTGTAGCCTTCTTCTCTCTAGGGTTTGCAGTGCTAAATCTGAATAAATCTGTATCTCTTTGTCTTCATATTTTAGTGGAGTTTTTCCATATAATTTTGACCATATTTCTGCTTTGTCTTCGTAATACTGGAATCTTACAATAATATCGCAAGGTCTTCCTATCTCAGTGAGGTTTAATTTTGCTATACGATGTATTCTTTCTATCTTTGGGAAATGTTCATCGGCCCTACCCAGGATTGGATTGAGAATTGCTTTAACTGTCTCCCTGAGATCTTCCCCTCTATTCTCGTGTGCCAATCGGATCCTAATGTTTTGTCTCCGGTTCCGGTTTTCCTGATCCTCGATTTTGTACAGTGTATCCCGTTGGGTTTTCTGCATTATTGAAATTTGTTCCTTTAACTTCACTATTTCCTGGTCCTGCTTGTCCAGTCTATCCTCCCCCTCTTCCACTCTTGTAAGCAAGTGTCCTAGATCCACTCTGAGTAAATTAATTTCTCCATTCTCCCAAACATCTCCTCCATTTCCCCTTTTGTGGGTAGTTGGGCTGCGACTGATTGCTCCTCCGTTCTACTTCTTTCCGCATCACTATCTGCCATGTGGTCTTCTGTTGATTGATCGGGTCTCCCCCCCACTTTCTTTTCTTTCCCCTTTCTTCTCTCCATTGAAGCTTTCTGTAGCTGCTCCGTAGTGTTAGAATGGGGGCTTGTTCCAGACTTCAAATATTGTTTTATGGAGCTGGGCGTGCCTTTTGGGGTTTTCGGTGGGCCTTTCTTTGAAGGTTTGCTCATGTTTCCTTTCCGCGCTCCTCTAATTCTTTTACCCAGTTTGTTGCTATGAATTACTAGGTTGATCTCTTGTCCCTTCTTTCGCTTCTTTCTTCCTGGGTCCAGTGGACTCTTAGGGCGGTTCTACAGGTGCTTATTTCAGCTGTTTTTACATTAATTAATCTTAAAACTTGGGGGTATGTTTATCCGTGGTTGTTCACCCACTTCCGATCTCTATATATAGTTCTCAATCTGTCACCTCTCTGTGGAGTTTTCTTTATACTTATAGTACGGTCAAAGTCCCTCCGGGTGTCGAGCTTTTCTTGACTCTCTGAGTTGGGGATACCTTAGTTAAAATGTAAGAATGTAAAATGTCCCCCTAGACTTTGGCACCTTTATTCAGGGGTATATTTTTACTTTGTTGGTCATAGCGGTATTTGGAAATACTCAGTTTTATCTTCCTGGCCCTCTTCCTTCTGGCCACAATCCTGTTTAGCGATATTTTTTATTTTGGCGTTGGGGCGGTATAGCCGTAGGTAGGGGGGGGTTCTCCTTTATGGGATTAGGTTCTTAGCCGCTTACTTCTAGGCAAGACTAAAGCATTACACTCCGCTCCCCAGGATACCTCTTCTTTTCACTGCTTATTAATCCTAGGATAAATAAGCAGGAAGTTTCCTTCTAATTCAAAACATAAGTGTGTGTGTGTCTGTGTGTGCAGATTTTGTTTGTGTACTACCTTTTTGGATTTTGTATTAATTTTGTCTGTTTTCGCTAATGATAATCCTACAATTTAACTTTTTAGGGGATTGGGGCTAGAAATTCTGATCACCAAATAGGTTTGTCATGGTTATTAGCATGATTTGTTTCCCTGCTTTTCTAATGTGATTTTTAATGTGTCAAATTTTTTGTGTCCTACCCTTCTAGATTGTAAGCTCTTTTGAGCAGGGTCCTTCTAACTATATTGTCAAAATCTGGAGCATATTTTCCATGCCTTTTTTTTCCCAAGTACATTAAAGTACCAAATATTTATACTAATGTTTAAAGAGAAAGTTGATTCTTTTTTTCTTTATGTTTGACTTTTGCAGACTATAAATACATATTTTATAAGTGCAAACTATTCATATCCCTTCAAATCCATATTAAACCTAGTTGCATACAAAAGTATTTGGTTGTGCACACATGCACTCCTTGAGTAGAAAGTGTAAAGGGGGGAAGGGGAATAAAAAAAAAAATTCTTCTCCAATGCTGAATTTCCGGGCTCTATTAATTCTTTTGTGGACTAGGCAAAAGCACGTACCTGTACGTGATCGTGCATTTGCCTGCCTGTGGGTCGCGCGCGCGCCGCCAGCGGCGCGCTCGCGACCCGGTCGGGAGCTCCGTGACCCCGGCCGCGGGACCAGCGGACCCGATCGCCGCTGGTGTCCCGCGATCGGGTTACGGAGCTGAAGAACGGGGAGAGGTATGTGTAAACAAACCTCTCCCCGCGCTTCCTACTCTGCCTGTCATTGATTGGCTGTTCCCGGTCATCGGGAAAGCCGATCAATGATGTCAGACGTCAGCCCCGCCCCTAATGTAAAAAAAACACACACGTCACATCCCATAACCCCTCCCCTCTCCCTAGTGGTTAACCCCTTCACTACAACTGTCATTTATACAGGAATCAATGCATTTAAATAGCATTGATTGCTGTATAAATGACAATGGTCCCAAAAATGTGTCAAAAATGTCCGATGTGTCCGCCATAATGTCGCAGCCACAATAAAAATCGCTGATCTCCGCCATTACTAGTAAAAAAAAATATATTAATAAAAATGCTATAAAACTATCCCCTATTTTGTAAACGCTATAACTTTTGCACAAACCAATCAATAATCGCTAATTGCGATTTTTTTTTACCAAAAATATGTAGAAGAATACGTATCGGCCGAAACGGAGGAAAAAAAAAGTTTTTTTATATATTTTTGGGGATATTTATTATAGCAAAAAGCAAAAAATATTGCATTGTTTTCAAAATTGTCGCTCTATTTTTGTTTATAGCGCAAAAAATAAAAACCACAGGGACAATCAAATACCACCAAAAGAAAGCTCTATTTGTGGGAAAAAAAGGACGCCAATTTTGTTTTGGAGCCACGTCGCACGACCGCGCAATTGTCAGTTAAAGCGACGCAGTGCCGAATCGCAAAAAGGGGCCTGGTCCTTTGGCTGCCAATTGGTCTGGGGCTGAAGTGGTTAAACCATGAAATATGTCAACTAAATGTGAATTCTCTCTAAGCACCAAATAAAATAGAAAACAACATAAAAAATAAAATAAAAAATTGGTGTGGGGTCCTCCCTAAAATCCATACCAGGCCCTTTGGGTCTGGCATAGATTTGAAGGGGAACTCCATGGCAAAAAAAAATGTTTAAATGGTGTGGTCCCCTTTCCCCGAAATCCTTACCAGGCCCCTTGGGTCTGGCATAGATTTTAAGGGGAACTCCATGCCAAAAAAAACCAAAAGGGGGGGTCCCCCAAAAATCCATACCAGACCCTTATCCGAGCATGCAGCCCGGCAGGTCAGGATAGGGGGGATTAGCGAGTGCCCCCCCTCCCCTCCTGAACCGTAGTAGGCCACATGCCCTCAACATGGGGGGGTGGGTGTTTTGGGGCAGGGGGGCTCTGCACTACAGCAGCTGCAGATGGAAAAGGAAAGATCATTTTAATAACATTAAATTACAATATGGCTTGTGTAATAATTGTATATGCTAGATTCTCTATTTTTTTTATATATGTTTTGCTCCTAATTGTAATTTGGCCCTTTTACCTAAGAGTAAACATGATATGTTAATGATAAAATGTTGGGTAATTAAAGTCATTAAGTTTTACAAATCCCTTAAGCTTAGGAGCAAATTAATTAAAACACAGTTGATCCAGTGTGGTGAAGCTCCTAAATATGAATGTAGGGAAAACAAAGGTTCCATGTTTCTGATTAGCACAGTGATTATTACATCAAATAACCTAAAAGGGAGGAGGAGCCAGTAGAATGTATATAAACTACATCTGTCAAAATGCTGATAATAGGCTGATAATTCCAAATTAGATAGAAAGTCAACACAACCATGATTACCTCAAGAAAAACTTCATTTACAGGTAAGAGCATGTTTTGGCGTTATTCATGTCTTACTGCAAGCGTTTTTTGTCATAAAAAAACAAGACAGCATTGTTTTCTTTTAAAACCCAAATCCCTACATCAATTTCACAATGAAATGTAGGTTTTTTATTGGGTTTCATAGAACAGAGGTCTACAGATACAAATGACACTGGCAATACCACGTATCACTCAAATCTGGTAAACAGTAAACACAATGTTAAATATGGTCACAAATCAGTTTTAGGTAAAAAAAAGGTTAAGCCAAGGTGTCTTCACTGATGTACATGTGAAGCATAATGAAAATAGCTTAGAATAAATTATTTAACTTAAATAGAATAAGTATATATAAAGTTTTTAACCTTATTTTTTGTTCAGGAAAGCGTAGGAAAGGGTTAGAACACCTGTCAGGTATTGATTGCAGTCAGTGTCCCCAATGGGAAGATTTTCCTTGTTTGCCCTATGACTATGGTCAATACAGAAATTGAGGGAAACTCTGGAACTGTCAAATTTTAAACTTCTCCTCACATGCTTGTGTTTCTGATTTCCTGTCCAACAGGGAACAAGAAAGCAACCTGACAGCAGTTCTAGCCCCTACCACTGTATCATGATTTGTTTTATTTTAGTTTTACTTTAAACTATCCAGATGTTTCTCAAGGATTCTGTTGGTGAGATTGCTCTTCTTTGCTGCAATAGCTATGTGGGAATCCCACTCTGTGTGTTAGATTGTTACATTATAATAGTTACTGTTATGTCATGAAGAAGGAATGGTGACATCTGGGATCACCCAACTGTCTTTGGGAATAGGAATTCAAGCTCAAAGAAGACACAGCCAGGAACTATAATGGAATCTCCCCAGGGCCAGTGCAAAGATTTTTGTCTACTTAGGCAAAGGTGCAAGATGAGATTGTACTGAGTAAATCGATGCCCATGTCAAACCCTAAAATTTGCATGTGCCTGCAATGTTTTAAAAGCTCCTACAGGTCATCAGTTTAGTGTTACGAAGGAGCACTAGTGCTAAACTTATTTCTCTCACTCTGGTGTGCATGCTGATATATAAAATGTGTAGGCCAATCGTTGTTTTCATACTGTATGAACAACTCACAGATTTTTTTTTTGTAGTTGTGGGTGTGTATGGGGGGGCTCAAAATTTTTTACATTTTTATTTAAGTTTAAAAAAAAAAATGTATGTCTCCTTACATACTTAAAACATTTTTGGTTTATTATTTATTTGTACATAACTTTTATTGTTATCACATGGGGGACCAATAGCTCCCTATGTGATAGCATATAGGTGACAGGTTCCCTTTATGGAGACACCCAGGGTACATTAGACCCTGGATGTCCCCTCTCTAATCGACTGCAGCTGATAGAACACAGACCATGCTCCATCAGCTTCTTCCCCCAGTACTGATCGCAGAGAATGACAGCTCCGGTCCAGAAATTGACGTTATACACGTCACTTCCTGGTCTGTGTACAGGAGGGAAGCTGAGCAGACGGAGATCTGCTAAGCTCCTGCTGCTTTTCCCAGTGACACCTGCCATGACAACACTGTGCCCGCAGGTAGGACAGCGGAGCCTGGTGAACATGGCAGGGGGGGCGCGTGGGTGAAAAAGCCAGCTCTTCGCATCGGTGGAATTAGAATCCCCAGCATGTGACTGGGGATCCATATTTTACCGCCCCTCCCTATCCTTACGCCCTAAGGTGGCTGCTTAAGCTGCCTTATGGTAGCACTGGCCCTGGACCTCCCCATGGAATTCCCAAATGATATAAGAGGTAGAGGGTATCCAGGCCTACCCGATTTCCTTCTGTAACCGAAATATTACATTTGAATGGACTGCTCTTTCTGATTGTGTAACAATAACAATACTAGTACAAAAAAACTAGTAAATATCATACAGTATTTATCTTCACTTTGCAGCTTCTTGTTCTGTGTTGTCATATATCATAAAGGAGGCTTACAAGTAGCAGTTGGCATTATTCTGCCATGGCAATACAGGTCAGGAAGGCATCTGTGTAAAGGAAAATATTTCCTCCCAAATTACCACATCAATTATAATTTGATAAAATGTTTAATGATATAGGTTCTTCCATAGAAAACGGTTGATGGTTCTGTATTTAAAGTCGTTTTCCACTTTCAGAAAGTTAGTTGGGAACCATCCATGGTGAGTTTTCAACTAAGAAGCTTTGTCTTTATGCAATAGCGAGGGGACAGGGGTCACAGCAGTTGCATCTGCTAATGGGTTGCTGCTTGAGAGGAGTCTTCCCTCTACCCTCACACTAACATTTACTGTATAATACAGTCAAACAAACACAAAAAGCTTACATCAAAGTACAGATTATAGATTGAAAATTACTGTGGTTCAGTACTATGAATATATTAATAATGATAGTTATGGTTTGTTTTTGCCATAGGAAAGTTGTTCTTTGCACTTCTAGTCTCTAATTTGGTTTTGGTGAGAAAGCTGGTCTTGTCCAACCCAATCTGCACCCCGGGAAGCCTCCAGTGCCAGGTCCTACTCAGTGACCTTTTTGACAGGGCAATCAGAATCTCACATTATATCCATTTACTCTCCACTGAAATCTTTGAAGACTTTGTAAGTATTTAGAAGATGTAAACGTTGTAAATGTTTATATACTATGGTTCTTTAAATCTTCAGAATACTAATATTGTATTAACAAGGCACAAGTATTAGCTATAGTTTGCTTGGTAAATGCATGCTTAGTAATCTTTAAGTGTAACACATGCAAGTATTTATTACCTCTCACAGAGATCACAGGACTCGCTTTGATAATACCCTCCACACTCCTCTCCTGTACCCTCCACACTCCTCTCCATCTTTATACTGCCATTACCTAGGGTCGGTGCCTACTTCATGGACTGAGATTCTGAATCAGAGCTGTGTCCTATACTTTATATCTCCCAGTACTTGGGAAGTTCACAAATGTCTGACACAGATCAGCACTTGCTGTAGCCTTTCAATTTGTGACTTGCTACAGAGTTTTAGGGTCCCTTCACACATGTGTTGTGGTATTGATTGTGTTGCATATACCATGCGTTAGGACAGGCTGTGGTGCATCAGAAAAAATGGCACATGTCCAATAATTTGACCATTGAGGTATGTTGCAATGCAACATAGAATTGTGATTAGGCCCTCACCAGTGGCGTATCATGGGTTGTAAGCACCCAGACGAGGCAAGTAACTTTTAGATACCCCAGCCCTGATCACACCCCCAGATACCCCCCACACTCTGAACACACCTTCTAGATACCCCCACCCTGATCATACCCCCTAGATACCCCCACCCTGACCACACCCTCAGAGAGCCCCACCCCCAACTTTCATCACACACCACCAGATGCTCCAAAATTCCTCCACTCTGATCAAAAGCCCCAAATCCCACCCCCCCCCCCCCCCCCATCATTCCTCCACTCTGATCACACACCAAGATTTCTTCCACTCTGATCACATCCACAGATTCCCTCCTCTCTGATCACACCCCCCAGATCCCTCCACTCTGATCACATCCCCAGATCCCCCCTCATTCCCTCCACTCTAATGGTACCTCCAGATCCCCCCCATCCCTCCACCCTGATCAAACCCCGAGATACCCCACCAGATCCCTCCACTCTGATCACACCCCCAGATACTCCCCAGATTCCTCCACTCTGATCACAGCCCAAGAGTCCCCCTTCCTCGATTCCTCCACTCTGATCACACCCCAAGATTTCCTCCACTAACCAGATCCCTCCACTCTGATCACACCCCCAGACCCCCATCCCTCCACTCTGATCATACCTCCAGACCCCCCCCCCCATCCCTCCACTCTGATCACACCTCCAGATACCCCACCAGATCCCTCCATTCTGATCACATCCCCCAGATCCCCCACCAGATCCCTCCACTCTGATCACACCCCCAGACCCCCATCCCTCCACTCTGATCATACCTCCAGACCCCCCCCCCCATCCCTCCACTCTGATCACACCTCCAGATACCCCACCAGATCCCTCCATTCTGATCACATCCCCAGATCCCCCACCAGATTCCTCCACTCTGAACACACCCCCAGATCCCACCTCATCCGTCCACTGTGATCGTACCTTCAGATCCCCCATCCCTCCCCTCTGATCACACCTCCAGATACAGCACCAGATCCCTCCACTCTGATCACACCCCCAGATCCCTCCACTCTGATCACATCCCCTAGATACCCCCTCCCCCATCACACGCACAATCCCCCCACATCTCACCAGTCCTGCAGCACCAGGGACAGGAGAGTTGTCCCGCCCAGGCAGGAAAATGTGTCCAGCAGGGTTTCCGGTGGCTTTGGCAGCACCCTGACTAGCCCCTCCATTGGCACCCTCAGCCTGACCCCCCTTGCACAGAGTGGCGCTCACTGCCTGCACACACTCGGGATCCGCCCACCGTTACGCCCTCCTCTGTATGCTTGGACCTGTTTACCCTACTTTCTCAGTGACAGCAGATAAACAGCAGGTAAACTAAAATCTCCACTCTGTGCCGTCTCTCCTACTGGGAATTAAATGTTGTGCCCGGGGGCGCCCCTTCATGCTATGCCACTGTCCCTCAGTGTTGCAGCATGATCAATGGTTGGAGAGGAGAGTCAAAAAATGCTCAGCTGAGTTAGCTTCAGTTGACAGAAGCTCAATGACTGTTGTAAATGATAAAACATACAGCTTTTTGAAAGCATTATACTGTTTCTGTATATTGTGACACATCCAAAATGTGTGTCACCCAGACTTGTAAAGTTGCTTAAAAATAATTAATATAGAGGAATATTAAATATGCTTTGGTGTCCCCTGCTTGGAGCCATCAAGTCTTGGCTGACTAATATAGCAGCACAATTACCTTGACACACCATGACTTTGCTGTTATCACATGCCACATACTTAAAGCGGTTGTATACCCTCAGAAAATAAAACATTTTAAAAACAAAACCCTGTAAGGCAAAGGCATAACGAGCTAGTATGCACCGCATACTAGCTCATTCTGAAATACTTACCTTAGGACGAGGTCCCCATATCGCTGGCCGAGGGAGCTGGCATTTTGCCCTCAGTGTGTCTGCGAGTGACCGGAGCCGCAATGACGTCACTCACGCGCATGCCTTCAGCTGGCCATTCACAGCGCATGCACTGCTGATGTCAGTGGCTGCATGCAGGGCGAATATCTCCTAAACCGTACAGGTTTAGGAGATATTAATTTTACCTACAGGTTAGCCTTATTATAGGCTTACCTGTAGGTAAAATGAAAAAAGTGGGTATACAACCACTTTAACTTAATAAGGCACTGTTTCTGAGCTGGGGTTCCTAACGTCATTGTCAATTTTAAATATAACATTTTGATTAGCGATTTGAAGAACATAATTTCTTACACAAGTAGGGCACATAGCCAGGAAAATAATCACAAACTAAGACTTAGGGACACGTGTTCAAAACCAGCACCCTTTTAGTTTCTCCCCTCAGCTGAGGGTTAATGAGTCTTTACAGGCTCCTAGCTGTTTCTGTCAGCTGCAAGGTAATGGGTCTGGTCAGCATCCCCTGGTTGGATTGGTCCTCAGCAAAATTTAGCTGGTCCAACAAACTATTCACTTCATTAACATGCAGCAGCTATGAGCACTGTATAAACTGTATGTAGCCCCAGCTACACATACAATATACAGTGCAGTGTTCCAGCAGTGGGATAGAAACTTCACGCCCCGCTCCCGGAACAAAATATAATCAGACTGAACATTGCTAAGCCATTCACAGGGAGCTTAATATTATATGTTTATGTTACGTCACAGGCTCAGCCAATCATAGAAAGCTTTGTTTTCATTATTAGAATACAAGCTCCCTGTGAATGGTTAAGCAGCACTCTGGTAGCAGGACAAAAAGTTCCCATCTCACTCCCAGAAAGCAGTGCTATATACTGTATGTAGCTGAGGCTACATAAAGTTTATATAGCACTTGCAACTGCTGCATCTGTTAGTGAAGTAAATAGTTAAGTGCAAACAAACTATGTAATGTTTCCTAAAACCTGGAGATCAGTTTTAAACTCCATCAGCCTATGCTTGTAAGAGCTCCTGGCAGGAAGGGCTAAAACCCCAATTGGGCTATTTTTTGCTGTATGTTTCCCATTGGGGAGAGTCACCTTCACTTCCTGTCCTGGAGATGCAACAGGAAATCTACTAAAGTAAGGAAAATCCTCATCCTAAACAGTTGTCACCGTAAACTGTGTCCCCATTGGAATTTACTCCTTGTTCCTGGTGACCACTCCAAAAATGTTACTTTTCTTTCACTCTTTGTCCATTAGCAATGGTCACCAGAGCAAAAAAGAGACATTAAATGTACTCAACAAGGACCTACTCCATCCAAAACTAAGATAAAATGTTTTGCCTTTGCTTTATAAATATTCAATAAATGTCTGTATTATAAAAGGTATAAAAGAGTGAGTGTTTCTCAACTACACTATAGCTGTATCATTACTAGCTGTTACTATACAGGACCTGATACACAAGCTTAGTACATCCCTTAGCATACCCTTTACATTGGCTGGAGATTGCCCTTAAAAAAAAGGTCAGCATTTAATTAGTGCACTGGCATTTTTAAAAATTGGCCTACAACTTATATCAGCAAACACATTGTGTGCAATTTATTAAAGAAGTATGGGTTTCGGGTTTTTTCCCCCATCATACTTACCTAGGTGGATGCAGCATTGGTCTGAAGCTGCATCTGTCCCCAGAGTCTCTGCACTGAGAACCGAGCCATGGAATACAGCCGATGGCTCGGTTCTCTTGGCTCTCCGAGCAGAGAGCTGCTGCCTGTCAATCAGCAGCTCTCCTGCTCTGCTCCTCCAGGCTCTCTGGAGTGCTGAGCTGTGGAGGGGAGGGGAGCGGCTACCTCAGCTGCTTGCTGAGAGGCTGAGACAACAATCAGTCCAGGCACCTGGTGGATCCAGACTTCCAGAGTTGGGATGATGCGGTGCCTGGACTGATTCCAGTGACATTAGCAGAGAGCAGACTGCAGACCGCTCTCTGCTGAAAACGGGTCAAAGGAGTGCCAAACAAATTGCACTCCTGTGACCCATAGGAGAAGCCCAGTCGAATTAGCTCAGGCTGGACTTCTCCTTTAAACCTGGAGCACCTGTGCATAGCAACCAACCAGCTTAATTTTTAGCTTGTTCAGTTAAGCTTTGAAAAAACTGCTAGAAGCTGACTAGTTGCCATGCACAACTTTTGTAGATGCTATCTCCTCCAGTTTTGATGAATCCCCCTTTCTGTCTGTTTGTTATGGCACTACGCTGTCCATGTCACCCGCTTATGACCCTTATGAGTTCCTTTGTATACCACCTATAGTAATTAAGTAGACAATCAGTGGTATACATCTCATGCTTGCATTTCATGAACTACCATAAAGTGTAAGGCAAAACTTTTTTTTAGTTTTGGATAGAGCGGGGGCAGGGTTTGAACCACTGTCAAGCTCTTTTTGTTGTCTCTGTTCCTGCTAGGGGGATTAGCGCTAACTAATTGCTCTGATCACCAGTGTCATTGGGAATGAAAGTGAGGGTGAATCCAAAGTTTTGAGTTGCCACCAAAACAGGAATAGAAGGGAACACTTCCAACAGGAACACTTTGTTCTGTCTAAAAGTGGATATTCCTAACATTGGAAAGGTATCCTCTCACTTCCTGTTGGGTCTACAGGAAAGGAAATCTAGCTGAGACAGATATGTCTAACTATATAAACACAGCCGTTTTAACCTTCCCAGCTCCATCCAAATTGAAAAACAAACAGTTTTGGCCTTAGATATACTTTAAAGGAAAACTCCTCTTTTACCAAAATAAAGTATACATGTGCTGCCACACTTGCATTGTAATGTCATATTATTATAATCTACTTTTCGACTATTTCTACTTTCATCTGCAGCTTGTGGGAGTTTCTAGAACTATTAAACAAGTCCAATGTCACAGCATGGGGCCTTCTGGAATTTACAATAATACAGAACTCCTTCACACGTTATTTCCTGCTTGAGTGATTTGCTTTCTTCTTTTACTAGAATTCTTCAAAGGGTTCATTTACAGGAATTTCTGTGGACTAGGTGTTTTATTTTTGGCTAGATATTGCCCACACATAATATCTAATTCTGGGTTTTCTGGGTTTTCTAACAAGCAGTGGCGACTCATTCATTAGGGACACAGCGACGACAGGGTGCCGGACGCATGGATTTCAATGTTTTTTTTTTTTGAAGCACGTTATTAGAGCCGGAGCCGGAGCCCTTCAAAAAGGGTAGGCTCGGGGCACAGAGCACTGCCCCCTAAAGCCCACCCACTTGAGGGACATTAGCAAATTAATATTCACTAATGTCTTCCTGCTTCTCCTCCCAGCCAATCAGGAAGTGGGTCCTGAGACCCCATTGGCCGGGAGTCTTAGGACTCCCAGTCAATCGGGTCTCAGGACCCACCTCCTGTTCAGCTGGAAAGAGATGCAATGGCCCCTGGGGCAGCAACAGCCTCTTCCAGGAGCCCGGATTCAGCAGTGCACCACCACCTCGTCCCCCTCCCCACACCTCTACCGCAGTATAAGGTAAGGCCACGGATCGCACGTGTGGGGGGTGTCTTGGCGGTAGTGCGATTAATTTGCTTGAGTGGATCGAGATCCACGGGAGGGAAGGCTCCCCACTGCTAACAAGATATTCCTAATCCCAGCAACACTAACTCACTTATGAATTGTCTATCACTACTCCATTTACTGCTCTATGGGAAAGGGAGGGTTTGTCTCTCTCCTCTCTCCACATTAGGCAGTACGTGTTTTCAGAATGGAGCTGGAAGTAACTGGATCAAATTGCACGCTCTTTAAACCAAATAGGAAAATTTACATAAAATATGCAATCAGCAGACTGCTGGCTAAATACATATTCATATGCAATTTCATATTTACCTGAAAAAAGAAATCTAAATGGTTAATCTAGAGCAGTGTTTCTCAACCTTTAAAAAGTTGTGCACAACATCAAGGCACTCCATTCTAAAATGTAAACAACAAAACAAATAGTTTTATATAATGCATCCATACACATAGAACACCCAACGTTAGAGGTGTTTTATTTGCAAATACAGCAAAGCTGGGGGGGGGGGGGGCAAACAATGATGTTGTGCATGTGCCTGATGTCCTCTTTATCAACTGCTGAAATCATTGGTTGTTTGAACACTGGCAGCAAGAAGATTGTAATGGTGCACAACATAGAGGGCGCATGGGCACCGCCTCCCCTATCCATGGGTCCGGCCCCCTGATCTACATATCAGTGGCGCTGGATCATGGATTCCAATATGGGGTGGGTGTTTTTTTGAAGCAGCTGATTAGAGCCAGAGGCGCTCCGACCCCACCCAGTTGTGTGACCATAGCAAACTATTTTTCGCTATTATCACGCTAAAGTTCCTCCCTGCTAATCAGGAGGCAGGTCTGTGAGACCTGTTTTCCGATTGGCCAAAGCGTCAGGCGATCCTATTGGATGCCTAGTGCTTTGGCGGAAGGGGGGACACACAGCTGAGGAAGCTGAAGGAGTGGACACCGGAGTTGCCGCAGACGCTTCCTGCACTCCAGGAGAGGAGGAGAGGACACCATAGCCCCGCAACATGAGCGGGTTAGTGCCGGACCGCCCTCAGGGGGGTGCTGTTTCAGTGCCGTGCCAAGCCACCGGAAGGGGGGGTGTTGTTTGTTTGCCCCCCCCCCCCCGAAAGAATAACCCACCAGCAGCCACTGGTGCACAATGAAATCCTGTGGCTTTGTGTAACTAAAAGGGAGGCTTGATCCACCTGCTGACTCTTTAGGCATTTTGCCAAGGCACATAACATACAGTACAAAATACGACACATTTGCTTTAAAACTAGGGTTTCTTCAATGTATAAATTGGATAAGAAATATTTGTTTATATCTATTACAGGACCAACAATATTCTCAGGGAAGGCAGTTACTGGGAAATGTTTTGAACAACTGTCACACTTCCACTCTTAATACCCCAGAAGACAAGGAACAGGCATTACAGTTGCAAGTAAGTTGATGCAGTCAAAAAGATCTGTACCCACTAGCCTATATTATTTTTTAGTCTTTCCTTATCCAATATTCACTTTATTTCCTAAAAAATAACACTCATTTAGATCAGAAACAATACCAGAAAACAATGGGGGATCAACTAAAGACTTTAAAGGCTAAAGCAGGCCATAGATGATTCAATTTTCTTTCCTGCAACCACGGGTTGCAGGAAAGGAAATTCCTCGATTTAGTCAGTGTTGAAGGGGGTATCCCTTCTGGGGAGCTATTGTGTTCTCCCAGAGGGGGGAGCTGTCCCTGCCGGGAGAACAAGCAGTGATTATTGTCTTTTTTTGTTTTTTATTAAAGGTAACTTTATTGTACATAAAGAGATAATGTACATAACATTTTGCAAGTGTAACAGAATATCACAAAAAAAAAGAGGATTGAGCTAACATTGCTCAAGTATCACAACACAAAAGGTGGAACATGTCCATTCATTACACATGGATCATAGACTAAGGGACCAAACATGTCACATAGATATTTCTACAGGCGTAAAAAAAGGATAGCAATACAACAATCAGTTAGAATAAAAAAAAGATTCAACAATAATACTCTTTTCCTTAAGCACTGCTCTATGTACTGGGTGATTTAGTGTAATCAGAATTTACACATACATCCCAGACTTTATAAAATTTACAAGGACAGCCTTTGGCTTCATATGTCAGTTTGTACAGCAGGAGTGATATAGAAACATGAGCCTGGATGACATGTCAGCACCACATCATTAATGTAACTGCAAGAAACCAAAATATAGAAAGGTGTGACTTTATAGGTGCTGAAAAACCTCTCAGAATAAATATCAATACATATATAAAGATACATTTTTTTTATTACAAAATAGGATATAAATAGACAAAGTAGGGGATGGTATGCCATTAAAAACATAAATTGTCTCCACATATTATGCTCCAACCAAGACACCCCTGAAGATAGAGGTCCTTCACTATGTACATACATATACAATAGGAAGGGATGACTCAAACTGATGCATTTCGCCTGGGCGGCTTCTTCAAGGGCTCAGGGGAGTGTGTGGTTAGAAAAACTAGAAAGATGGAAAAAAAAAAAAATATATATATATATGTATATATAGTAAAGTTGGGAGTTGCTTAGCTCTCGTAGTAGATGCTTTTGCCAGTGATTCAAACCAGTCAGGAAATATAGTTTAGGGCATGGTAGCCCATTTTTATTAAAAAGGCAAATAAAAGTCCATAACATAACAGTTTCCCACACAGGCTTCTTCTCCAGCAAATACACACAACGGAAAATGCTAGCCCACCTGGCTCACTGTAGCAGTACTTCTGCTCTTTATCCTGGTCACACAGACCACTGGATCCTTCAGTGTGGACGGCTTTACTTTAGCGCCCATAGCTCTGCTCTGGCCTTAGTCCTCAGGCTGTTTCACTGCCTCTTGCAGTCACACATGTTCTGGCTGTCTCCTGCAGCCCCTCTGACTCCTGGAGACCTTGTCTCTTGGTGTGGAGCAGTCTCCAACTGGGAGCCCTGAGGTATTCCCATAAACTCATTATAAAGGCTGGTCATCTACAAAATCTGGACACAGGATTAGAGATCCCATCCCACCCAAGACCCTGTGGAATCTCCAAACTACAGAGCCCCATGCCGCAATACCAAAACCTGGAGAAAGCTGTGAAAGCAGCTTTCTCCAGTACACACCTATGCTCTGCAGTCTTGCACCAAGCAAATGTGCACACCCTGTGTCCCCCAAACTACCAATTTTACTGTGACAGCATCTCCTACTGTCACAAAATATTATATATATATATATATATATATATATATATATATATATATATATATATATATATATATAAAATATACAGCTGATACAAAATAGTCAATTACATTTTATGTGACATGATCTTGATTAGAGTTCTTTCAACTGACTTACGATCAGTGTGAAAACAGGTTATCTCAGGAGACCAACCCCAGATATGGGGAGTAGATGGATATGAGTGATTGGTTGCTACGTTTATCAAAACGGCAAGAAATAGGTGGGTTGGTCTCACAGCCCAGGGGTGGGGCTCTCGTGGATACTCCTGAGATAACCTGTTTTCACACTGATCGTAAGTTAGTTGAAAGCAATTGCAATTATTTTCCCCAGCTTATGTGGTGAAGCTCACTTTGTAAAGAATACCCAATCAGGTGCATGGAGAAAAAAAAACGCATTTTTGCTTGCACATGATTGGATGATGGAAATCAGCAGAGCTTTACCCCATTCTCTAAGCTCTGGGGGAAATGAGTGCAACTGCACTTGCAAAGTGCACAGTCTATTTGCTTTTAGTAAATCCACCCCACCTGCCTACAATAATAGACAGGGGTCAGTACACGTGAGTGTGTCAGTAAGAGATGTAAGTGTAGCTTACAGTATACATTTTCTGCAATGTTCAATGCTCAGTCGAAGTTTGGCTGTTTGTCAAATAAATTCCACACCCAGGTGTACAGTCTGAGTGGACCATTCCTCCAGTAGTGTGGACTGAGGCCCAGGTGGGCTTGTCTAGTCAAAGCCTGTTACATACAGTGCCTTGAAAAAGTATTCATACCACTTGCAATATTACACATTGTGTCATGTTACAACCAAAAACGTTAATGTATTTTATTGGGATTTTATGTGATAGACCAACACAAAGTGGCATATAATTTTGAACTGGAAGGAAAATAATAAATGGTTTTCAACATTTTTTACAAATAATTATTTGAAAAGTGTGGTGTGCATTTGTGTTTAGCCCCCTTTACTCTGATAACCTTAATTACAATCTAGTGGAATCAATTGCCTTCAGAAGTCACCTAATTAGTAAATAGAGTCCACCTGTGTGTAATTTAATCTCAGCATAAATACAGCTGTTCTGTGAAGCCCTCTGAGGTTTGTTAGAGAACCTTAGTGAACAAACAGCATCATGAAGACCAAGGAACACACCAGACAGGTCATGGATATAATTGTGAAGAAATTTAAAGCAGGGTTAGGTTATAAAAAAATATCCCAAGCTTTGAACCTCTCACGGAGCACTGTTCAATCCATCATCTGAAAATGGAAAGAGTATGGCACAACTGCAAACCTACCAAGACATGGCCGTCCACCTCAAATGACAGTCCGGACAAGGAGAGCATTAATCAGAGAAGCAGCCAA
Source organism: Lithobates sylvaticus (assembly GCA_028564925.1). Lineage (NCBI taxonomy): Eukaryota > Metazoa > Chordata > Amphibia > Anura > Ranidae > Lithobates > Lithobates sylvaticus. The sequence continues at coordinate 72,548,090 of CM053035.1, forward strand.
GAGGCCCATGGTAACTCTGGAGGAGCTGCAGAGATCCAAAGCTCAGGTGTCGTGCACACTGGCGAAGCTAGACATTCTTTCTCCCAGAGCAAAGACTCAGTTTGGTGCCCCCTTCCCCCCCCCCCCCCCAGTACCGGGACACTCAGTGCCTCAGTGCCCAGGGTAAAAATTAAATTCCAAACTGCATTCCCCCACCAACCAGGGGAGCTCCTGGTAAAGACTAATGTGCAACCCAACTACACCCCCCCCCACCCAACATTTAATTTTTTTTTTCGTTTATCAATTATTTTTATTAAATTATTATACAGATATAATACCTTACATGTCTTTCCAAAAACATATATACAAATCATTCAAAAACACACAAGATTGGAACTCTCTTAGAATATATCATCCTCAAAAATGTCAAAGTGTATTCATGTGGTCGAATCTTTTCTCTCCATGTCGAATAATCTTGGACTAATAGAGTTAGGTTAGGCATATTCAACCTTTTTTGCTATTGTCTCTATAATTTTGAATCTTTTCTCTCTACGTCAAATCTTTTCTCTCTATGTCAAATCTTTTATCTCTATTTAGAATAATCTTGAACTAATAGAGCTAAGGTTAGGCACATTCGACCACAGGTTCGATGGACACAGATCACTATTGTCAGCATCATGTCGAATCTCCTATCTATATCGAACTGTTGTCACAACGACAACAAAAATAAAGCATTTGTTTATGTCGGATCTTTTGTTTTTTGGATTCTGCACGTTCGTTATCGTTTGTTAAAACGATAACGAAAATACCTGAAATTCGGATGAAAACGAATGCACGTGTCTAGTAGAGACTTCCCTAAAAAGACTTGCAGTTGTATTTGCAGAGAAAGGTGGTTCTACAAAGTATTGACTCAGGGGGGCTGAATACAAATGCACCCCACACTTTTCACATATTTATTTGTAAACAATTTTGAAAACCATTTATCATTTTCCTTCCACTTCACAATTATGTGCCACTTTGTGTTGGTCTATCACATAAAATCCCAATAAAATACATTTACATTTTTGGTTGTAACATGACAAAATATGTAAAATTTCAAGGGGTATAAATACTTTTTCAAGGCACTGTAATGCCGCGTACACACGATCTGACTTTTCGACGGACTAGGTCCGAAAGTGTTTCCGCCGGACTTTACAGCGGAGGTCTGCCGAACTTTCAAACGAACGGACATGCCCACACACGATCACTCCAAAAGTGAGACGGATTTGAACCTGATGACGTGCGACCAGACTACAATAAGGAAGTTCATAGCCAGTAGCCAATAGCTGCCCTAGCGTTGGTTTTAGTCTGTCGGACTAGCACACAGACGACAGGATTTTTTGACCTGACTCGAGTCCGGCGGAAAGATTTGAAACATGTTTTATTTTTAGGTCCGTCTGACTTTTGGGAAAGAAAAGTCTGCTGGAGCCCACACATGATCGAATTGCCTGACGGATTCCGGTCCGCCGGACCAAGTCTGCCGGAAAGTCCGATCGTGTGTACGTGCCATTAGTAACAGTATTTTCTAGGTATTTGTAAACACACCTTTTTACATGTTTACTCGATTACTTGCATTTTTACCACAGCACAATGACTTGCTAAGCCTTGTACACCAGTTACTACGATCATGGAACCAACCACTACAGCACTTGACTACAGGGGCTCCAGATCACATGATCAAGAAGTTAAAAGAGGCTGAGGAACATACACAAGTGCTGCAAGGCGGAATAGACAGAATCTCTGGAAGGGTAAGTAGCTGTATAACTATACCGTAATAGGGAAAACTACATTACACAAATAGCAGGCAGAAATTATTTTGATGTACTTTTATGAAGCTAGACATCTCACAAACTTCCATAATGAATGTTCCATACTTTACACAGGTTGAAAAAAGAGACACATGTCCATCTAATTCAACTATTGCGTTGCAGAATTGTAACTACTATCCTGAATAGTCTTAAGCCTCGTACACACGATCAGGACTGGAATTTTGTGATGACATGCTGTTGGCGGAAAATCCGACTTTTTGTACGCTCCATCGGACAATTGTTGTCGGATTTTTTGTGGACAAATGTAGGATGGCAGGCTTTAAAATTTTCCGCGGACAAATGTCTGTTGTCAAGCAAGGACAAGCCAGAAGCAGTCGGTCTTGTAAATTTGCGCTCGTAATGGAGAATTAACATTCGTGACGCAGCAAATTACGAAATCTCGAAATGCAGCGCACATTCTCTTCTTCTTTAATGGGATAATAATGAAGCTGCTTTGCTGGTGATACTGATGGAGTTATTGCAAACAAATTTTCAAAGAAAAAAGGAAAAAATACTGCGCAGTGAAACTGCAACCAAGCAGCCAGCACTGCTGTAGACAAAAAGCACCAGTGTAAATATATAGAAAAAGTGCAGCGCTGATATTGCAAAAGTAAAATGTAAATAAGACTCATAATATTACATATAAACTCATTAAAGTGATGTGCAGTAGTGACCTTATTCAGCAATAAAATCATCCAATAGATTAGGCAATAAATACATGAATTCAAATAGTGATGAACTTCAACTGTATAGGATGTGAATCTAGTGCATTGATATAGGTGTCCTTTTATGAAGCAGTGATCAGCGGAGATCCCGAGGATCGCCACTGATCACAGCCCATAAACAGTTTATAAACCAGAGATAATCGGGGGGAGAAGTGTTTGAACTTGTTCTCCCGCCGATTATCTCTGCACATGGAGAATCCACATAGAATGACACAGTAACAGCCAGTGTATGAAGCTGCGATCTGAACGCTTCACTGGCGATCTGTGTCAGAATTCGCACTCCCCGATTCACCATCTCAGAGGTGGTGAAGCGGGGAGTGAAGAGAGAATCTAGGGGGATCTGAGGAGGAAAGAGGAAGATTAATAAGTTCCTTATGCCTTGTTCAGACCCCCCAACACTGTAACCATGTCCCCCTGTCATATGTATGTGTATACATATATATATATATATATAATGTGTATATGTATATATATATAATGTGTGTGTATATACATGTATATATGTGTGTGTGTGTATATACATGTATATATAATGTGTGTGTGTATATACATGTATATATAATGTAGGGGGGACTCTTTATTTTATTAAAATTAATCACACTGTCTGTCTGTGTATTGAGCTGTGATATATTGTCACTGCTTAATAAATGGACATCTCTGTGTTTCTGTGAATTTCTGGTACTGTAATCTCGTAAAGTCTCACGAGATTCCAGTATCAGGGGCCGTTCTCCACTGTTTGAAGCGTTTGTAGATCGCTCCACTCCTCTAAGGGTGAATCGATCTACTCCGCTTCATGAACAGGCACACAGAGGAGAAAGATCTCCTCTGTGAATGCCGGAGAATGAAGCAGTGAATAGATTTCACTGCTTCATAAAAGGACACCATAGTGACTCCACCATAAGATACAGTTCAATATGTGAAGTTACAAATGAAGTTCAAATAAAAAATGCAATCCAGCAAACATGTGTGGAAATCCAGCCGCCAGTGTGAACCTTGAGATAGAAGAGTAATCACAAACACCACCACTATAGATAGAGGGGGGCTTACCAGATCGTAGTGACTTGGCGGGGCTTATGCCACCCAAGTCAGAAAGGGCTTATTAGGTTTAAATAAAACAGGTGAAGATGGCAGGTCCTGAATCTGCGTCAGTATCAGTGAATCAGCATGTAACATATGGGCCCCAGAACTTAGAAGCTTGGTATCACGTGAGTAGTAACATGTGAATGAAAAGCTAGCATAGCGCGATACCGTTTTTAAAAAATATTTAATGTAAAAAATCAGATATACACTCATATTCAGAAGGACATGTTAAACATGTACAGATGCACAAAGAGATGTATGCAGGAGGGTCCACCCGACGTGTTTCGACTACACAGTCGTCATCTGGGGTGTGGACCCCCCATACCGCCATCGCTTATAAAAGGTATGGTGACCCCATAATGATCTTAACACCGGAAATGGTTCCGCCTGACATCACTTCCTGTTGATCCCGGAAGGGGCTAGACAGATCCCCAAATCAATTAATCTTATTAATAAGGGTGTCAAATGGAGCATTACCTGTGAAACCGCAACACTAACGGTACAAGTCCCCAGCCTCCATAATGAGAGATCGATAGACACGCCATCAGCCTTCCGGCCCTGCCACCAAAACGAGGCCCGGGCCAACATCCGGGTTCAAAGACGGCCAAGCCTTGCTATGAAAACGCTATGAAAACGAAGCCCGGTCATACATGCAATAACACGATAACCAAGCCTCGATGTGAAAACGAGGCCCGCTATCGAAATTTCCGGATGTAATGCAGTGAATATAATGACGCTGTCAGAGAGGCGGAGGAACGTCTCCATTGCTAATCCAGCCCTGCCCCCGAACCAATCCATGAAGAGCGTATGGCTCCAACACTACCAATCACATCCCCCAGAAAGGGGCAGAAAGGTCGCGATATAAGAACGTCTCTAATGATGTAAACAAACATGTTATAGGAGCAGAATAGTCTATTGACTATAAATTCATCAACTTACGGCTACAGCACAAAATGGGGTCAACATTTACACTTATATAGAGTAAAAACTCATGTAAAGTAAAAATACCCACTCAAATGTAGTAATACACCACATCAGTAGATGCATATATATATATATATATATATATAATAGCACCCAATAATTGGTGCAATATTAGAGATTGTAATACTTTATGTAAAGCAATACATGAATACACAGCATATATAAATATACAGAAGAGTGTATATATATATATATATGTATACCAGAAAAATGCACTATTTATATGTATACCAGAAAAATGCACTATTTAAAACAAACTCTTGAAAAATATAAAAATACAATTAAAAATAAAATAAAATAAAAATTAAGTTTAAAATCAAAAACCATTCCCTGTAGCTTTATGCTCTATTTATAAAGGAGTTAATATTCCACTCCACATTCATCCCTTGTGGGTGGTGGGTCTGTAGTTCGTAAATCCAAAAAGTTTCCAATCTGGATACTCCTCTGGTGTTGGCTCCACCCCTCCATGGGGCAATATATTTGTCAATAATAAAAAATTGAGTTCCTGTTGGGTCACGAGCATGGTGTTGTCTATAATGGCGAGACACTGTATGCTTAGTACTTTCAAGTTTGATTAAATTAATTTGCTCGGTAACCCTGGTTGTGAAGGACCTTATAGTTCTGCCAACATACTGCTTGCCACAAGGGCAAGTCAGTAGGTATACCACATTGATTGTGGCACAAGTGCAGAATTGCTTAATTTTGTAAGTACGCCTGGTCACCGTTGATCTAGATTCCTTAGTGGTTCTGCGACCACAGATGTTATAATGGCATACAGAACATTTTTTACAAGGATAGTATCCTATCCAATTATGGAAAAAAGTAGGCCTAATGGGGGGATTGATGATAGATGGTGCAATTTTACTTTTGAGAGAGGGTACACCTCGATAGATAACCTTGGGTCTTTCTGGTTTGATGGACCCAAGTATCCTATCGTTCCTCAGAATCTCCCAGTGCCTTTCAAAAATATCCTTAATCTGTGTTGTGTTGAGAACCTCGTAAGGAAAGACCATTTCAAAATATTTTCATCGCCTTCTCGTTGAAGTTTCTCAGCCAACAATGGAACTCGATCTGTATTCAGAACTTTAAAGAGATCGTTATCTACTTTAGCTTGATTATAACCGTTGTCGAGAAACCTCTCCTAAGGATATTGGCTTGGATTTTAAAGGTCTCGACATCGGTGCAATTCCTGCAAAGATGCAGGAATTGACTTTTAGGAACTCAGCTTAGCCACGATTTGTGGTGGCAGCTGTCCGTAGGTATAAACCCGTTCCTATCGGTAGGCTTAAAGTGAGTACTCAATATAAATTGCTGTTCTGACCTTTCTATCACAAAACCCAAAAAATTGATCTTTGACGGGCTGGATTGGCATGTTAAAACAATACCTCTGTCATTATCATTGAGAACCGTAAAAGATTCCTCCAATGTTTCTGAGGTACCAGCCCATAGGAGGACGACGTCGTCTATGTACCTGGCCCACAGTATCAACTGCAGGTAATCCAAAGCATAGACAATGTCCTCCGCCCATTTGGTCATAAAAAGGTTTGCCAAACTCAGAGCGAATTTCGCTCCCATCGCCACACCTTTAAGTTGTAAGTAAAAGCGGCCATCAAACCAAAAGTAATTTTTATTTTATTTTATTTTTAGTTGTATTTTTATATTTTTCGAGAGTTTGTTTTAAATAGTGCATTTTTCTGGTATATGTATATACACTTTTCTGTATATTTATACATGCTGTGTATTGATGTATTGCTTTACGTAAAGTATTACAATCTCTAATATTGCACCAATTATTGGGTGCTATTATATATATATATATATATATATATGCAAAGTAATACAAAAAGCCGCGCTGATACCTAAATGATAAAAGTGATAATAAATAATACAAATAGATAATAATAAAAGCCTAAAGCAATATCATATAATATAATCCAAAAAATTACCAAAAGTCCAGTAAATGAGTGAATGGAGACCTAAAACAATTTAAGTGATATGGTCTGATGGATAATCAAGGAGAAGTCCAATATAAAAACATAAATCCAAAGATGACAAAGTGAAAATCCAAAAAATAGTGACTGTCGTGATCCACCACCATAAGTTGAATGTGCTTACCAGAGGGCAAGCTCAAATAAGCCCATAAGTTGATGTTATGATGAATCCCAGCAAGATGGACACCAGGTGCGGTCTCCTTCACAGGGTTAACCAGGGACGGAAAACACGCTAGCAATCCTCCTTGGGACCGATTGTACCAAGGGCAATCTCCAGTGATACCAACAATCACTTAATGGCCAGTGCGAAACGGTTCTCATTCCATCCGCCTGTGTGTGAGAGAATTACAGCTCCCTGAGTGCTGAGGAGCATCCTTCTCTTCTCTACATGTTCGCACTGGCCATTAAGTGATTGTTGGTATCACTGGAGATTGCCCTTGGTACAATCGGTCCCAAGGAGGATTGCTAGCGTGTTTTCCGTCCCTGGTTAACCCTGTGAAGGAGACCGCACCTGGTGTCCATCTTGCTGGGATTCATCATAACATCAACTTATGGGCTTATTTGAGCTTGCCCTCTGGTAAGCACATTCAACTTATGGTGGTGGATCACGACAGTCACTATTTTTTGGATTTTCACTTTGTCATCTTTGGATTTATGTTTTTATATTGGACTTCTCCTTGATTATCCATCAGACCATATCACTTAAATTGTTTTAGGTCTCCATTCACTCATTTACTGGACTTTTGGTCATTTTTTGGATTATATTATATGATATTGCTTTAGGCTTTTATTATTATCTATTTGTATTATTTATTATCACTTTTATCATTTAGGTATCAGCGCGGCTTTTTGTATTACTTTGTCTATTTATTGTGCATATCTCACAATTTTTTAGCTGCCGCTTTAGGGTTTATTGTTTATTATCATTTGCATTTTTCACTTATATATATATGTTGATGTCATTTATTTGATTATCATCAGTGCTTTTTAAGGTTTAAGGTAGGGATCAGCGCGGTGTCTCACTTGCTCTTTTTCATATATATATATGCGCATCCAATAATTTGGTGTATTACTACATTTGAGTGGGTAATTTTACTTTACATGAGTTTTTACTCTATATAAGTGTAAATGTTGACCCCATTTTGTGCTGCAGCCGTAAGTTTTTGAATTTATAGTCAATAGACTATTCTGCTCCTATAACATGTTTGTTTACATCATTAGAGACATTCTTATATCGCAACCTTTCTGCCCCTTTCTGGGGGATGTGATTGGTAGTGTTGGATCCATACGCTCTTCATGGATTGGTTCGAGGGCAGGACTGGATTAGCGTCAGAGACGTTCCTCCGCCTCTCTGACAGCATCGTTATGCTCACTGCATTACATCCGGAAATTACGATATCGGGCCTCGTTTTCACATCAAGGCTTGGTTATCGTGTTATTGCATTGTGTTTGTATGACCAGGCCTTGTTTTCATAGCGAGGCTTGGCCGTCTTTGAACCTGGATGTTGGCCAGGCCTCGTTTTGGTGGCAGGGCCGGAAAGCTGATGGCGTGTCTATCGATCTGTCATTATGGAGGCTGGGGACTTGTACCGCTAGTGTTGTGGTTTCACAGGTAATGCTCCATTTGACACCCTTATCAATAAGATGAATTGATTTGGGGCTCTGTCTAGCCCCTTCCGGGATCAACAGGAAGTGATGTCAGGCAGAACCATTTCTGGTGTTAAGTTCATTATGGGGTCATTTTAAAAGCGATGGTGGTATGGGGGTCCACACCCCAGATGACGACTGTGTAGTCGAAACGCGTCGGGTTGACCATCCTGCATACATCGCTTTGTGCATCTGTACATGGTTAACATGTTCTTCTAAATGTGAGTGTATATCTGATTTTTTACATTAAATATTTTTTTAAAACAGTATCACGCTATGCTAGCTTTTCATTTGCATGTTACTACTCACGTGATACCAAGCTTCTACGTTCTGGGGCCCATATGTTACATCCCATTGTTGGTGCGATGCTGATTCACGGATACTGACGTGGATTCAGGACCTGCCATCTTCACCTGCTTTATTAAAACCTATTAAGCCTTTTCTGACTTGGGTGGCATAAGCCTCGCCAAGTCACTACGATCTAGTAAGCCCCCCTCTATCTATGGTGGTGGTGTTTGTGATTACTCTTCTATCTCGAGGTTCACACTGGTGGCTAGATTTCCACATGTTTGCTGGATTGCATTTTTTATTTGAACTTTATTTGTAACTTCACATATTGAACTGTTTCTTACGGTGGAGTCACTATATCAATGCACTAGATTTTCTAGTGGATTCACATCCTATACAGTTGAAGTTCATCACTATTTGAATTCATGTGTTTATTGCCTAATCTATTGGATGATTTTATTGCTGAATAAGGTCACTACTGCATATCACTTTATAGAGTTTATGTGTAATATTATAAGTCTTATTTACATTTTCCTTTAGCAATATCAGCGCTGCACTTTTTCTATATATAAAAAACATTTCAAAGGCTTAACATTTCAAAGGCTTTTTTTTTCTAGTGATATCAAGAATAATATCTGTCATTTGAAGTAAAACACATAGTCAAGTATTATTCTCCACAATTTTTTTTATTGTGCATTAAACAAAGAAAACAAATAAAATTAGACATGCTATCTGCCAATAGAACTTAACCAAAAAGTGCATTCTATGCATCCAAAAATATAGAAAATATACCAAATCAAATCATTATTCAACCAAAAAATAAAATAAAAGCCTCATGCATATGTCCTGCTTCTTAATATAGGGGGTCAACAATGCCAAGAGTTGGTAAAAGCAGGAGTCTGTCATCCAGAGATAATTTTCGAAAATCATCTGGATTATTCTCCTGGAGCAACTGCAGCAAAGGCATATGACATAATTGGTCACAATTAATAAAACAACCAATTTTTAGTCCAAGAAATCCTCCTCCTTCTGTTCCTGGACTGGACTTGGGTCAAAGCAATAACTCCAAGGCCAATAATAAATAACACGTTATCACCTCCGTATCCGCAACATGGCTGGTCGACGAACGGCCGTTCAGAAACAAAATGAAAAGCAGGAAATAAAAAGTGCGAATCAACACTGACCAAACTTCTAACATGAAATTAGCAGAAGGAGCCCAAAGGGTGGTGCTAAAGAGCTGAAATACCACGTAGTACGTCACTACGTTTGCGCTTGTTGGCTGACAATTCCTTGCCGTTTGTATGCAAGACAAGTTCCTGGCCAACGCCCTTCGGTTAAAAGTCCGAGGTTTTGTGTGCTGAAAATCCGATCGTGTGTACAAGGCTTTATTCCTTTTTCCACCCAACAGACATAATGTGAAAACTGCTTCATAACCTACTTTTATTGTCACAGCAGCATACAAATAATTTGACTACTCCCTCAACCTATAGAACAGAACAGCCTATATTGTTTTCCTTACAATGGCCTGCCTGGGTGTCCCCATTGAAAGCTGCTTGCTCTGGGGGCACTGGGCAGGAGAAAGGGGCCAGGAGAGGGACCCGAGAGGAGGAGGATTGGGGCTTCTCTGTGCACAACCACTGCACAGAGCAGGTAAGTATGACATGTTTGTTATTAGATAAAAAAGCCTTCAATATCACTTTAGGAATCCTATCTGTAAATTTCTCAGCTTCTAGTAAGCTCACTTTACCACTGGAATATAACGACATAGCTCCAAAACAGTAAAATACTGGTAAGCAGAGAGGTGGGAACTGTGTATGTCTTGTTTCCTTGCAGAGTTGGTAAGGCTTGTTTGACCTGAGACTTCTCTTGTGGAAATTCTAATGTATTCTTGAGAATAGCCCACCCAAGTAAAAACCTTGAGTTGATCAGGATTGCTTTTTTCCCAATTGATTGACCATCGAATCTATTGTAAGCTGTCAGGCAGAATTTCTGCAGTTGAGAGTGTCTTTAAAAGTTACTGTGACCCCCACATGTAGAGTGATTTGGTACAAATTGTGAATGTACTCACAACTGAAGGTAGTTGGTAGAGTTTTGATCGTTGTGGGAAGGTTTCTTCAACTTTTTTACTCATTAGTAAGTTCTTTAATTTTGTATGTACTAGCAAGCTCTTCTTGGGAATCTATATGATGGGAGACTTTTTATCCAGTTTTTGCTGGGATGAAGGAATGACTGGTTCTGTTTGACCATGTGAAAACTCAGAACCAAAACTATGCATAGCCTCCCAGACCACTGACATTGTTTCATAACTATCAAATTCTCCATCTCTAGTAAATTTGTAAAAATACAATTTTGAAACCATTTTATCAGGAAGTCCGATTTGTCCACTTGCCTGTTTATAGTAGCATCTTGAGCCAGAATAACCTTTATGATGAGAATGTGAGTAATGATCTTGAAAAGGGAATGTCATTAACTAAAAAGTGAAGTATAAAGCAATTTAGAGTTCCACAAGGTTAAAGAACAACCATTTCTTCCATTGCAGATGCTGACTGATCTGGATGACTTTTACCCACCATGGTTTAGCCCCATAGATGCTGCAGTGCCACAGAGAGAGTCTCAGATGTTTGCTATCTATCATTTGCTGCACTGTTTCCGTAGAGACTCTCACAAGATTGACAACTATCTGAAAATCCTGAGATGTCGTATGATACATGCCAACAACTGCTAGGGAAATTAATATTCCCTGGGATGAAACACAAAAATACCCTTGCAGTGGGACCTTCTTGCACTGCAAAGGTTAAATGTATGTTATTTCTAGGAGGTAGTGGAAGATGATCTATTATGCACCCTATTCCCCATTCCAGCAGGCCCCAGTGCTGTCCTCTCATGGAAGCTCCCTGTGGAAGCCTGCTGGAGGGCAGAATAAGGTATGTACTTCACCTTTTTCCAGCACCCCTAGCCATAAAGGAACAGTGTGGGGGTGGGGGGGAATACCACAGCAAGGGTTATTTTTTTTCACTTGAAGTTAAGCTTTAAGTTTTATGTGTCTGTTATTATCTCAACTGTATCTCAGTTTACCATTATGCCATGCTAGGAAAGAAAACAGCACGGGGCTCATAGTAAACCTTGCTGTGCAATAATGTGCTGAATCTCATAATAATGAGTCAGCAGGCTTATTCTTTTCTTTTAAATCAGATCATTTTTATTGAAAAAGAAGAGAACATTTCTTTTTACTACAAACATAACATAATGTTGGGAAGACACAAGCTTGTACATCGGTATAACCAGCCAGTTCTACAGTAGTTACATGCTCACCATGTACAAAACAATATTCCATGTAAAATAAAGAAACATTATTATTATAAACATGTACCTGAGTCTATGTTTTTTTGTGCTACAACATAGGTTGTGTGTCCTCATTTATATCATATCCTCCAGCTCTGCTCTCCAGAGCCTGGCAGGCCTACAGAGCGGGACAGGAGTTCCACTAAACAACAGAGTGAGTGTCACAGTATTCATAGATAAACCCTTTGAGTGAAAAAGAAAACACAAATAATACTTAAAAAACAAAAATCTAAAACAGTTAACCACTGCAAGTCAAGGTACCATATTAAGTGCATTGCGTCAGACTGAACTGTAAATGAGCTCCAGTATCTACTGAGACGATAATGTCCTGCCACCCAGAATTCTGTTCTGAACCAACTGTAAAGGAGCTAAATCTAGAACCTCCAAACAAGCATCCCATATATTTTCAAATTTTTTTAGGCTACCTTTATGTTTATACGTTAATTGTTCCCTTAAAGCGGCAGTATAGTCATATTTGTAACTTTGACCTACAGGTAAGCCTATAATAAGGCTTACCTGTAGGTAAAAAGAATATCTCCTAAACCTGTACTGTTTAGTAGATATTCCAATCGCAATGAGCCACTGATTTCAGCGGCGCATGCGCACAGGGGATTCTCGGCTGAAAGCCCGGCAGACGCCAGACCCTGCCGGGAAGAAGACTCCTGCGCGTGTGTGCGGGAGTGATGACATTGCGGCTCCGGCCACTCACAGCTCCGGAGCCGCTATACCGGGAATACCCGGGAAAATGTCAGCTCCCTCAGCGTGGACCGAGTGAGATGCTAGTGCCTTGTTCTAAGGTAAGTATTTCATAATGAGCTAGTATGCGGTGCATACTAGCTCATTATGCCTGTTCCCTTACAGGTGTAGAAAAACAAAAAAAAGTCAGTGGGTTTACTACCGCTTTAAGAGGGTCTCGTTTATGGCAGTGACCCACTCCACATATGTAGGAGGTAAGGCAGAGAGCCATTTTCTGGCTATAAGTTTTCCAGCAATAAACAGGACTCTAAGAATAGCAGTATGGGGTGTATACAGCTCCTCATCTAACCAGCCAAGTAGGCAAAGTTTTGCATCTACCGCAAGCGCGAGGTTCCAAATTCTGTTAATAGAGCCTATCACTACTGACCAATATCTCGTCAACTTGGGACATTTCCAGAGCATGTGTATAAGTGTACCATTGTCCACCTCGCATCGGGGAAATAAGTGACTGTCTCTTCTATGCCATTTAAGTAATTTATATGGGGTATAAGTGCAGTGGATAATAAACAGTTGGGTTCATTTTTGGGAAGAGGAGAGTGATACCCTAAGTACATTATCCAGTATAGTGGACCATTCCTCATCCGAAATTTGACCTATATCCTCCTCCCAGCCAGCTCTACAGTTGAGTGATATAGCCTTGGATATCTAACACATTAATGAACCATATAGGGAAGAAATCTGCCCCTTCCGAGACGATGGCGATACTAGCTGCGTAAGCAGGGTAGGAGTAGTTCATTTCCAGTTAGTTATGCTAGACTGCGCTGAAATGGCGTGCCTAAGTTGCAGGTATTGGAAAAATAGGTTATTTGGCAAACCATATTCCTTTTGCAGAAACTGATTTTTTTTTTTAAGAGTTTTCCTCGGTATAACTGAGGGATATACACTAGACCATGCTCAGACCAAGCGGAGAAGTCTCACAGCTTATCCAGCTCTGAGTAGTTCCCATTGTTCCAAATGGGAGAACAGTTAATATATCCCGTATATATTGGAAGTGCTGCTTGGTCTTACTCCATATTCTGTCTGAGTACTAATGTGGGATAACTGGACATTGTTCTAAGTTCTCCTGCCTATATACATTCCACTAGACCTTCACTGGAAAGCAGTGTGTATACAATGTTCCTAATAGGCTCAGAGGGCTCAGGATTTAGCCATCCTTTTAAATGCTGCAATTGTGCTGCTAAGTAGTAATAATATGGGTTTGGTACTGTCAGTACACCCAAGTCCTTAGTTGCCTGCAAGGTATCCAACTTGATACAAGGGACCTGTTTCTCCATATCAGTGTGCGGAATATGGTGGTGAACTTTTTGAATACATGAATAGGGACCCAGACGGGTGCATTGTGGAGCCCATATAAGAGCAGCGGATTCCAGATAATTTTTATCAGATTACAGCACCCTACTACTGATAAAGGTAATTTGATCCCGCTAGCAGTTTTTTCTTGAAATCTTTGGAGCCATGGATTAATATTAAGTTTAACATACAAGTCTAAATTGGGATGAATGACTATGCCCAGATACCGAAAAGGTATCAACTATTTATTTTTTTTGAAAACTGACAATTTTATTGAATTTTCATATTTTCCAACAGAAAAAAACAAACAGAAAAAAGAAAAAAGGCACGCATTGTGATAAGTGGTATACATCAGGCGAACTATCTACACACATTGTCGCCCATATAAAAACTAGGTTGAGGCATGCAAAACAGGCAAAAAAAAAAAAAACAGTGGGGTAGGATTCAGTGCTTCTATATTACCACTAACTTCAAACTCGTTCAAGTGAATGTCAGTGACAAAAGGGGAGAGAAAAACGGGTAAAAAGGTTAGGTAGAGCCAATGGGAGTTAGAGAGAGGGGGGTAAGAAGAGGGGGGAAAGTTATAGGGAGATAAAGGGTAGGAGAGAGGGGGGACTACCACCCGACCCTGGGCCTCTGCACTGCCCAAGGACATAGACCATGTGTTCAGCTGATATTGGGGGCCTCCAGCCTATCCCACAACTCCCATACTTAGTTGTGTGTATCGAGGGTGTTGTTTAGGGAGGCTGTCAGATATTCCATCCGCTTGACGTCTCTGATCCTGGAGTGCAATTCAAACAAAGAGGGGGGTTGCTTCCTTTTCCATTTCAGGGCCATCAAGCATCGCTCCCCGCCATTAGCACTTGGGCCAAGAGTTTTTTGAAAAGGAAGGAGGTGGGAGGCCTAAGAGGAACATTTTAGGGTCGATTGGCACCCAGGTACCAAAGATGGAGTGGAGATGAGAGTGCACTGTCTGCCAGTAGGGGGCGATCAGTGGGCATGTCCAATCGGTATGATACAGCATCCCCACTTCTTTACAATAGCGCCAACAATGGCGATCGGCAGGAGGGTATATAGAATGGAGCAGGTCAGGGGTTTGGTACCAGTGAAGTAAATCTTGTATTGATTTTCTTTGTATAATGTACAGACAGAACTCTTAGAGGCCTGCGACCAAATAAGTTGTCATGTCTTCAAAGGTATATCCTCACCCAAGGCCTTCTCCCACTTGCGCCATATAGGCATGCCGGGGTCCAGTCGGTGACATATCTGTGGTCAGGAGTTGAGAGGTGCGTGATATCATACCTTTAGGGGACGAACCTTCTAAGCAGATATTCTCAAACTTGGTTAAGAGGGAGAATTGCAGGTTCGGTACCAGAGATTGTGCAAAGTGACGGATTTTGTAGGTAACTAAAGAAGGCCTGTCTGGGTAAATCAAAGGCATCTTTCAGATCCTGGAAGGACCTCAAAGTTCTGGTTCTGGTATTCACCAATTGACCGTACCAAAACAAGGCCCTATCCATCCAGAAATCCATCCGCAAATAAAGAAATCTTATATGGACTGGGATGCCATGAATATTTGGATTTTGTCTAATATGGGCTGCTAGTGGCTCAATACATGGGGCATAGAGGAGAGTGGAGAGTGGGCAGCCCTGTTGGTGATAGGTAAGGTGGGAGAGGAGGCAAACTGAGTCTTGACTAGGGTCGAGGGGGATGAGTCTAAATGGGTAATGGCTTGAAGGAAGGGGCCCTTTATACCAGCTCGATGAAGGGTAGCAAAGAGGAAAGGCAAGCCTATCAAAGGCCTTTCCACGTCTAGGCTTAGAAGCAACGCCTCAGACCTGTTCCTGTTTGCTACTTCCACGAGGTCAATAACTCTCCTGGTGTTATCCCAGCCTGTCAGAGGGGGATAAACCCCACTTGATCTTTATGGATCAGCGATGGCATGAAGTTGTATAATGTAAACAAGAAACTGCCAGGCATCCATGGAGTGGATTCATTCTCTAGACTGGAGGACGGTGGTAATCGGTAGAGCAGGCTGGAACATGCACTGCTGACACTTCCGGTCAGTGGAACGCACGCCAACAACCAGGAGAACGACGTCACTTCCGGGTGCTGGAGCGGATTGGCGAATAGGTGACTCGTTTGCGGAGCTACGCTCCTTCCTCGAGCCTAACGTGGACAGTGGTTGGACCGGAATTATATGGCTGGGGGGGGCCCTGATTGGACAAAGAAACCAGCGTTCGGATGGATGCTGATAAGGGACACACTGGGTCACTCGTGGATGGTATGCAAAATGGGAAAGCAGTAACAGTCCATATGCAAGTGTGATTTACACGGAATACTTGACATGGAATACCGTGATTTACACGGAATACACGGAAAACGATGTGTACAGCGGATTGTTTCTAAATTTATCAAATACAAACTAAATTAATTTTTTCTTTGAAAAATGAAAAATTAATAATGAATATTTAGTAAATGATGAATAATAAAAAAAAGGATGAATGGAGAGGGAAAGAACCGGAACAAATAAAAGTGCCCACACTTATAGCTAAAAAGGTGTTTAAAAATGTGACCACTTTAGAAGTAAAGAGAAAAAGGTTGAGAAACAATATCCAAGTCCTTGGTAAGTCCTAGTGTTAAAGTGTTTGAAGGTGTGGCCCCAAGGAAAATGGGCAGATGGCGTTTTTGGAAGCACACCCGTAAAAAGTCACTGGGGTGTCTTTGTAGTACCCAATTCAGTGTATCAGGGGGACATAGGGAAAGTCACCCGATAAGACTGGGTTTGGCCCTTGGTGGAAACTGGCACAAAGGTGCCATTTTGAAGAGGTTTGGCTGATGTGTTACGCCCCCTCCGGGGTCGAAACAGGGGGGAAGGATATGTGGCAGAGCGTTGCCCTGCCAGGGTCTAGAAGGAGGATGTGACACAGAATTCTCAACCAGATGGGTTGAGGGGCTCCAGGGAGCATGTAACATGAAGAGGAAACTGGCCTTTCAGTTTCCTCAGGTGTTTTGTAATGTCCACTTTGGGACCTGGAGCTCAGGGATTTCCAAGAGATCCGGGTGGGATGAAATCCCTAGTTTGATTGAGAACAGCCAGCATACTGATTGGTCAGGTGTGTGCTGGGCTTTTAGTAGTAACTTGACCAAGGTTCTGGGCTCCACCCCAGCAGACAGGAAGTCTGAGTACCAGGAGTCAGGAGGGCTCCATGGGGGAGCCAGTGCAGCAAGAGGCTGTTAGCTGTGTGCACCAAGGTGGTTGTTGAAAAGTCTGTAGGAGACAGACAAGGGCCTGGAGGGTAAGGCCAGAGCAGCAGTGCTGCAAGTGAGAGCCTACTAGGCTGAATGTCATTTTGTTGATGAAAAGGAATGCTGAAAACCCCTGCGAGGGAAACCTATCTTTGTTTGTTGAACTTTCTGTTAATAAAAATGGGCAAACAACGCCCTTAAAAAGAAGAGTTCTTCAAGCTCTACATTTGATGCTGATCCTTTACAATATATATTATATATATATATATATATATATATATATGTTAGTCCCCCTGAGAGGTCTGTGTTTTTTTTCAATCTTTTAGGTCCAGTTTAAATTTTAAATTTATTAAATTAATCCACGTTTGTCCCTTTATTTTATTTATGTTCCTTATTTATGTTCCTTCTTTTCCCAAAGGGACCTTGAGTCCTTTTTCCTGGGATTTTGAGTTTTGTTATTTAGGACAACTATTCATCATTTACTAAATATTCATTATTCATTTTTCAAAAACAAAATTCATTTAGTTTGTATTTGATAAATTAGAAACAATCCGCTGTACACATCGTTTTATATAACATTTTCTATATATACAGAATTGTTTAGATAATTGTCAAGTATTCCCTGTAAATCACACTTGCATATGGACTGTTACTGCTTTCCCATTTTGCATACCATCCACTAGTGACCCAGTGTGTCCCTTATCAGCATCCATCCGAACGCTGGCTTCTTTGTCCAATCAGGGCCCCCCCTGGCCATATAATTTCGGTCCAACCACTGCCCACGTTAGGCCTGAGGAAGGAGCGTAGCTCCGCAAATGCGTTGCCTATTCGCCAATCCGCTCCAGCACCTGGAAGTGACGTCATTCCCCTGGTTGTCGGCGTGTATTCCACCGACCGGAAGTGTCAGCAGTGCATGTTCCAGCCAGCTCTACCAATTACCACCGTCCTCCAGTCTACAGAATGAATCCACTCCATGGATTCCTGGCAGTTTCTTGTTTACATGCCCATTGTCAGTGTACTTTTGTGAGTACCAAATTTTAAGTTTTTATTAAAGTACCATTTTAATTCTGCACTTAGAGTGGCCCCTCTGTTTCCATTTCCAGTGTTCCTAGAAGATTGCTCTGCTGCTTCTTATGCCGTGTACACACGATCGGAATTCTCGTTGGAAAAAACTCTGACGGTTTTTCCGTCGGATTCCGACGGAATTCCGCTCAAGCTGTGTTGCCTACACACGATCACACCAAATTCCGACGGTCAATAACACAGCGGCATAAAACACGTTCGACAGCACTATAAAAAGGGAAGTTTAATGCTTCCGAGCATGCGTCGAATTGTTTCCGAGCATGCGTCGGAATTTTGCGTGTCGGAATTGCATACACACGATCGGAAAATCCGATAGAAAGGTTTTCCGTCGGAAAAATGGAGAACAGGTTCTCAACTCAAAGTCCGTTGGAAATTCCGACAGAAAAAGACCGTTGGGCATAAACACGGTCGGAAAATCCGATGAAAAGCTCCCATCGGACTGTTTCCATCGGAAATTCCAACCGTGTGTACGCCGCATTAGTCTTCAAATGGGGCTGCCTTCCACAGTTGCTGGTTTTTCAACTATATGATATGGACTTTCATAAGCTATGACTTTGTTTCTTATTATTATTCCTCTTGTGACTGTTTACATGCTATTTTAATTTGCCCTTTCCCCACCCCCTCTCCCCTCCCTTTTCCCATTCCCCCCCCCCTTCTTCTCCCTTGTTTATGAGCAAGCAGATGGTGAAACATACAGTGTAAGAGTTAGCGCTCACTCTACCAACCTGTATGAAGTTGTTTAACCTACTTGCTAGTAGTTTAGTAAAAAATGTTAAGTCTGTGTTCAGGAGCGCAATCAGCCTGTAATTAGAGTACAGTGTATGGTCTTTTCCTGGTTTGGGGATCATTGTAAGGAAAGAGGTCTGCATGTCTTTCGGAATGGGTGTGTTGGCCATGAAGGAGTTGAAGAGAGGGGTGACATGGGGGGGGGGGGAAGAAGCGGCAAGAAGGTTTTAAAATAAAGGTATGATAGACCAGTGGTCATCAACCCTGTCCTCAGGGCCCACTAACAGGCCAGGTTTGCAAGATAACTGAAATACATCACAGGTTATATCAGGTGATATCATTTGCTGCTCAGTGATTGCAGTATTATAGTCTGCATCTCCCAAAGGTAATACATAAAACCTGGCCTGTTAGTGGGCCCTGAGGACAGGGTTGATGACCACTGTGATAGACCATCAGGCCCCGGGGGCCTTGTTATTCAGAAGAGATTTAATCGTGTCAGCTACTTCTTCAGAAATAGAGGAGTTGAGGCTGGTTAGAGCGAAGGGGGAGACGGTAGGAAGGTCGCAGTCCGCTAGATAAGAGTGGATGGCCTGGGATAGATTAGGAGAGGGAGGATTATGCGGTACACTCGGGTCATTATATAGAGTGGAATTATAGTCATGGAAGAGTTGGGCAATTTTAGAGGGATGGGATTGAAGGGTGTCGTTCACGTCTTTAATAGAGGTGGGTGATGTGGCTGCCGCCCGCTCATGGCGTTGTCTCGCTAGAAGGGTGTGCGGCTTATTAGCTTTGTCATAATAGGTTTGGCACAGCCGGAGAAGAGCTTTCTCCGTTTTCCCCAGATCTATGGGGGGATAACAGCAAGCGTGTCTCCAGTTGTCGGAACTGGTCTAACAGCAGCCGTCTGGCCTTATTGGGGAACTTAGCATGGAAGTGTGCTGCTCCCATCCTTTCAAAACTTTAGAATCTACTTCCTGGAATGCATAGAGCGTGAGAATCAGTCCATATTAATTACTGTGTATGCAGCCTGACTGCAATACAAATATAAAAAAAAAAAAAAGGGTTCAAATGGACTTTAATGATATAGGTTTTATATTTGATTTAATGCTACTACTTTGTGAATTGTAATGTCAGCAATATACAGGAACAATGTAGGGTCACAAAAATGATTTAACCACCTCAATATTGGACACCTCTTTCCTGCCCAGGCAATTTTCAGATTTCAGCACTGTCATACTTTGGATGACAATTAGTCATGTAACACTATATCAGATTTTTTTTTTTTTTTTTTAGACAGATTTCTTTTGGTCTGATCATCACTGGGTTTTTTATTTGTTGCTATATAAATGATTAAAATGATAAAAATTCTGGAAATTTTCAAAAAACATGTTTTTCTTAGTTTCTGTTATAACATTTTGCAGATAAATAATCTTTCTTCATACATTTAGGCCAAAATGCATTCTGCTACATTTCTTTGGTAAAAAATAATCCAATCAGTGTATATTATTTGGCCTGTGTGAAAGTTATAGAGGCTACAAACTATGGTATATATATTTGAAAGGTGATCAATCCTGATGTAATATAAAATATAAATACCCTACGTAATCAAAAAACACAATATATAAACACAAACTATCACCCTATGAAACCATACAGCAGCTCAAACCTCAAAATAAATAATGTGTGCATATAATAAATATCCATAACTTTTCAAAATAATACCAAAATCATATACATATATCATGTGAAATATGTAAATATAAATAATGATCCAAGTAAAATGCATTAAACTGACTTTTCATTTTCCAATAGCTTTATTGGCAGATTTCAGGTAATGCATACTGTATCAAACAGATACAAATGTTTAATAGACAGTTATTATCCATCTAAATCTAACAAGGATAACATACAAAACAGGAGGAGCCCTGGAAATAGGTCTTTACATTTACCCCCCTTAAAGCAGAGTTCCACCCAAAAATGGAACTTCCTCTGGGGGAAAGGAGAGCATGAGAAAACCGTGTAAAGGCGGCGGGATGAGGGGAGAACCCCTTTCACCGCTTGTAAAAGCAGTCTAGTGGCTAGGATTGCTTTTACATGAAAGCCGATTTCCAGCTGAAAAAAATTATACCAAGATGATGCCTACACCTGCCGGCATCATCCCGGTATAACCACTCAAAGTCCAGCGACGTATTAGTACGTTGCTGGTGCTTTTCGGGCTTACCGTATATACTCGAGTATAAGCCGAGTTTTTCAGCACATTTTATTGTGTTGAAAGTGCCCCCCTCGGCTTATACTTGAGTCAAGCACTTTTCGGCAGCAGAAAATTACATTTTCTGACCCGAATTTGGGGCCCCCTATCTCAGGGCCTCTTGGTGCTAGGAACCCCAAATTTGGTGTGCAAACCCAGTGGAACCAACGCTACAACATATCCAGATGGGGTTCCTAGCACTAAGTGGCCCCGAGATACGGGGCTCCAAAGTCGGTTCGGAAAATGTCATTCTCTGCTGCAGAAAAGTGCTTGACATTTTCCGAACCGGCTTTGGGGCCCCGTATCTCGGGGCCACTTGGTAATAGGAACCCCATCATTGGATATGTTGTAGTGCTAGTTCGACTGAGTTTGCATACCAAATAGGGTTCCTAGCACTAAGTGGCCCCAAGATACGGGGCCCCAAAGTTGGTCAACTGTGTCCATCTGCAGCAATGTTATTTCAGGACCCTTTGGGTCCAGAGACCCCAAATTTTGGCTGCAGATAGGGGGCATCTAGGAACCCTTAACTACCAAGTTTGAAGTTTGGGGGACCTATGGCTACAAATGGGCACAGTGGAGGCATGCAAATTGGCACAGTGAGGCTGCAAATGGGCATTGTTGACCCTGTTTTCCACTTACAGTAGCTGCACATTTCTCACCCTAGGCTTATACTGGAGTCAATAAGTTTTTCAAATTTTTTGT
Organism: Lithobates sylvaticus; assembly: GCA_028564925.1. Classification (NCBI taxonomy): domain Eukaryota; kingdom Metazoa; phylum Chordata; class Amphibia; order Anura; family Ranidae; genus Lithobates; species Lithobates sylvaticus. Next base: position 72,570,027 of record CM053035.1, read on the forward strand.
GGTAAAATTAGGTGCAGCTTATATTCGGGTCAGTCTATACTCGAGTATATATAGTATATTGTAATGTTCTTTTTTTCATGCAGCCTGTGGGCTGAACAAAAAAAAGAGAACCTAACAGATTCCCCCATTCACATCGGTCGACGTGGATGAAGAAATTTCTGCCAGAAAAAAAAGTGTGGTATGCTCAATATTAGAATATACCACCCTGCATCCACCAACAACTAATGATGGGCATACATGCAATGTTCTTATTTTTGGGCTGAACGAAAAAAAAAAAAAAAAAACAGATCAACACATCGATATGGATGAAGAAATCTCTGCCAAGAAAGTGAAAAAAAAACATGCCAAAGCTTAGGGGCGATCCGCCCACTGTCCACCCCAGCCCCCAAGGCTTCGGCATATACATTCTTTTTTTTAACTGCAGTGGTGAAATTCCCACTTACAGCGCGGCAATCATTGAGTTATGTATTCTGAAAGAAAACCCTGTCGCTGTCAGAATAAAACAGATCAGTGCTGCAGCTGAAATGCGTACCTGAAAAGCAAACAAAACAATGGTTAACAATAAAACACGGTAACAATAAAACATTAGAGTATAGCAAACAATCTTGCCACTGCTTCCGGTGTAGTCTGGGCAGTCACGCTGCTATCTTTTCCCTCGTATATCAGGAAAGTCCATGTATAGCCTGTTGCCCTCTCACAGAGCTTATCCATTTTGACCCCATATCTGGCACACTTGCTGGGGAGAAACGGTTTGAAAGCAGGGCAGACAGAAAATGTAATTAGGGACTAATCCACGCTGACAGCTTGTTGGGGAGTATACAAGTCTGCAAATTTTTGGTTACAGTGATTTACAAGGGGCCAAATTTTGTGGAGCTGACCGTTTTCAGGGTCACCCTGAGGACGACAGTGTTCATTGAAGTGAATAAACCGCATATTATGCTGGTATATACTCCTGGTCATGGCAGCAGAGAACACGGGCATATGATGAATTGGGTCTGTGGACCAATATGACCGTAGCTCATTCTTTTTAGTAATGACCATGTTGAGGGTAAGGCCCAAAAGTCTTAAATTCGGAAACCTAGATACTGTAAGTTTCCATGCAAATTGTCTCGCAAGGATCGAATTTGGGTTTGCGGTGATGAATTGATTGGCATAGGAATTGCTTTGGTCCACAATAGGTCCGTAAAGTTCTTCCGTGAAAAACAGCGAATGGGGGGAAGTACGGGCGCTGCAGAATCTGTGGGCTTTCAATTAGGATATGCAAGTATAGCGGGAAGGGCACTAAGGGCTCTATGGGCCTGTGGGACACTATTTGTGCTAGCCCCTGCACCAGCTTGAACTGCACTTATGGGACTTGCCACGTCACCAAGTGTTACTGCAGTGCTGATTTGTCTATGACCAGGATGTACTAGGCCGCTGGCGTTTACTGGTTCACCAGAAGTTAGAGTGCCACTAGTACTGGCACTCTGCAGCATACGGGAATTATCATGCGATAGAACCTCAGCACAGGGGAAAAGGGTCGGGTATGCCTGACCTTGTCAGGGATGTCTTCTCCATCGTCTGAGCTATCTGTCAAGGTGCCACTGCTCTCTACAGGATCGTATACTGAGCCTAATTCTGACAGTGAATACTCACCATCGCTCTCATCTGTCATGCTCAGTATCCTGTAGGCCTCTTCACTTGTGTCACGTACCTGGTGGAGATTGAGCTGTAGAGAGGGCTTCTCTTGCACCTCCTTTCCAGCACCCCTGGTAGAGATGACAGGGAGTGAAAGACAGAGTGGCACGATGGCCAATGTAGCAGGTGGCTCTGGTTGGGTCTTGGCAGGAACCCGATGGCCGCAGATCACCGGATAGGCACCGAGAACATGAACTCTGTGTTGCTGGATCAGCAGGCAGAAGCGTGGTTGGAACATAAGCCAGGGGGTCATCTACAGCCAAGCAGAGCAGGTACCGGAACATGAGGCAGAAGCAAAGACAGGATACAGCCCAGGTTCGGTACACAGTCGGGCAGCGAGGTTACAGAAGCATGAACAGGGTCAAACACTAGCTGGGGTCACAGGAAGGCAGGCAGAAGTCCAAGGGAAGGTTCAGGTACAAGCTGGGTCAAACACAGGAAAACTGGAACAGATCAAAACACAGGTAAACAGGAACAAGCTGAAAGACCACTAAGCAATGCGTGTGTCATTTCTCTGTTTAAAAAAACTGGCTGGCGCCAGTGCGCGCACTTGTGCCTGCTCGTGGCCGTGCACGCCCACCTGTTCGCAGCCATGCGCGTCCATGCATGTGCCAGTAGTGTACCTTTCGTCAAATTTTGAGCACAAAAACGAGCAGCGCTTTACCGCGAACGTGGCAACGACCCCAGTGTGAAAGGGGTCTTACTGGTGTTTGGGGTTGTTGTCTTCTTGAAAACACCCATTTCAAAGGCATTTCCTCTTTGGCATAAGGCAACATCACTTCTTTAATTATTTTGATAAATTCAAACTGATCCATGATTCCTGGTATGTGATAAATAGGCCCAACACCATAGTATGAGAAACACTTCCCCATACCATGATGCTTGCACTACCATGCTTCGCTGTCTTTACAGCATACTATGGCTTAAATTCAGTGTTTGGGGGTCATCTGACAAACTGTTTGTGGCCCTAGACCCAAAAAGAACAATCTTGCTTTCATCGGTCCACAAAATGTTGCACCTATTCTCTTTAGGCCAGGCAATGTGTTCTTTGGCAAATTGTAACCTCTTCAGCAAATTTTTTCACGACTTTGCGGGGGCTTCGTGCGGATAGCTTAGCTTTACATAGGCATCTTCTACTGCAATTGTTACAGTACTCACAGGTAACTTTAGACCTTCTTTGCTTACCCTGGAGATGATCATTGGCATTTTGGCCATTTGGCTATTCTTTGATTCCATTCGAATGGTAGTTTTCTGTTTTCTTCGGTTTGGCTGTACTTCTCTTGCTCACAGGAGTGCAGTTTGTTCTGCACTCATGTGACCCGTTTTTCAGCAGACAGAGGGCTGAAGTCTGCTGACGTCACAGAGCCGGACAAGATCGCGACAATGGAGTTGGGATTCACTCACATGCCTAGACCGACACCCGACTCAGCTTCTCAGTGAGTCGCTGAGAGCCTGAGCTGGCCGCTCCCACCCTCTCCACAGCCCAGCTCTCAAGTGAGCATTGGGGGGGGGGGGGGGGGGGGTAGAGCTCCATCAGCTCTCTGCTCGGGGATGTTTGATCGCTCAGTTCTCAGTGTTCGAGGCTCCAGGGGACCAATGCTGCATCCACCTAGGTATGATTCTGAACCTCCCCCATATAAAAAAAAAAATACATCTCTTTTAAAGCATTTGAGATCATTTTAGCTGAGCAGCCTATCAGTTTCTGCACTTCTGTCACATACCCGGTGGAGACTGAGCTGTAGAGAGGGCTTCTCTTGCACCTCCTGTCTAGCACCCCTGGTAGAGATGACAGGGAGTGAAAGACACAGTGGCACGAGGGCCGATGTAGCAGGTGGCTCAGGATGGGTCTTGGCAGGAACCCAATAGCTGCAGATCACCGGATAGGGACTGAGGACAAGAACTCTGTGTTGCTGGATCAGCAGGCAGAGTTGTGGTCAGAACATAAGCCAGGAGGTCATCAAAAGCCAAGCAGAGCAGGTACCGGAACGGGAGACAGAATCAAAGACAGGATACAGGCCTGGTTCGGTACAGAGTCGGGCAGCGCAGTACAGGAGCATGAAGCAGGAACAGGGTCAAAACACAAGCCGGGGTCACAGGAAGGCAGGCAGAAGTCCAAGGAAAGGTTCAGGTACAAGCTGGGTCAAACACAGGAACACTGGAACAGATACAAGTAACAGGTACTAGCTGAAAGACCACACAGCAAGGCTCATGTGTCAGTGTTCAGTTTAAATAAACTATTTGGCGCCCAGACGTGTGCGCGTGCATTGGTGCACATCTGTGTGCATTGGCACGCGCGCATTTGTGTGCGTGCCTGTGCATGCGCAGATACAAGTCCTTTTTACACACGCTGGTGTGCCCGTGATTGTGTGCAGGTGCGCGTCTGTTAGCCAGACTTCTCTTACATCCCCCCCCAGTGGGCAACCTCCGGATGCCCATCTGTAGTTTCTTTTCGGGGTGAGCCTGGGAAAAAGCCTGTATCAACCTCTTGGCATGTAAATTGGACTCTGGTTCCCAAGAGTTGTCTTCAGGTCCGTAGCTTTTCCATTTAATCAAAAACTGGATTACATTTCTTCTCTTTCTACGGTCCATAATGGCTTCAACCTCATACTCCTCGTCACCGTTGACTAAGGTAGGTGCAAGTGGATCCGACTCACGACCAGGAAAAGGATCTAACCTTGCATTCTTCAGTAACGAGACATGAAAGACTGGATGGATCTTGTAATTCTCTGGGAGTGACAGTTCGTAGGCCGCAGGATTGATCTGCATTTTGACAGGGAAGGGACCAATAAATCTTGTTCCAAGTTTCTTAGATGGACAGGATCATTTTAAGTTGGCAGTGGATAACCAGACCTTGTCTCCGATTGGAAGTTTTAGGTCTCCTCTTTTCCTGTCAAAAATTTTTTTATTGTCCTGCTGTGCCTTGGAGATGTTCCTTTGTAAAACGTTATTGTTCAATTGAAGGGAGTTTAATCTTTCCTGGGCTGCAGGAACCAAGGAGTTGGGTAAGATTTCAGGTAGGAAAGTTGGAAAGTATACATATTTGTAAAAAAAAACGGGGCTTGTCCCGTAGCTGAGTGAACCACATCGTTGTATGCAAACTCCGCCAGGGGTAACAGTGATGCCCAGTCATCCTGGGCAAAGGATGAGAAAACACCGGAGATATTGTTCCAGAGTCTGGTTTGTACATTCAATTTGGCCATTGGTCTGGGGGTGGTATGTAGAGGAGAAAAAAGTTTCAATTTTCAACATCTTACAGAGCTCTTTCCAAAATCTGGAATTAAATTGCACCCCCCGATCCGAGGTGATTCTGCTGGGTACCCAATGGAGTCTGACTACCTCCCTGATGAAGGTGCAGGCAGTCTGTTGCTGACGGAGTTCCTATCAAAGGAATAAAATGGGCCATCTTGGTCAATCTGTCCACAATCACAAAAAATGGTGGTACATTTTTCAGATGGCAGAAGTTCCACGATGAAATCCATATTAATCATCTCACAGGGCCTCTTGGGAATTGGCAGTGGTCTTGGCAGACCCCAGGATTTTACTTTATCGTTCTTGTTTCGGGCACAGACTCCACAGGTGTTCACATAACTCTTACAGTTGGGTCTTAAACCCGGCCACCAAAAGGACCGTTGCACAAGTTCCACTGTCTTGGTTACCCCGAAATGTCCTACTAGAGGGTGGTCATCACAGAGACTCAGGATCTTGGGGTGCAGACTCGAGGGTATGAACACTTTGATTGTGCAGAAATAGCCCTTCTTGTTCCTGAAAACAGATGCCCGAAGGCAACATTTCCTTTGTGGATGCCTGCTTGAGCTGGGTAATCAGGTCTACTTGTAGTAGAAAACTTTGTGTCTGCCTGGTGGGATTCTCCTTCCTCTGGGTACATTCGCGATAGAGCGTCCGACTTGCCATTCTTGGAACCTGGCCTAAAAGTTATGTGGAAGGAGAAACGGGAGAAGAATAATCGCCCACCTGGCCTGCCGAGGTCTTAACCGCTTAGCTGTTCTAAGGTATTCAAGGTTTTTATGATCGGTAAAGATCAAAATAGGGTGGGCTGCTCCTTCCAACAAATAACACCCTTCCTCCAGGGCTGTCTTTATGGCTAACAATTCACGATCACCCACATCATAGTTCCTCTCTGCGGGCTAAGTTTCCTGAATGGGGTGCAGCAGAGACTTCGTCCCCTGGTGCTGGGACAGGATAGCACCCACAGCATTCTCTGATGCGTCCACCTCGACAACATATGGTGATGCAGGGTCTGGATGTCGTAAGATAGGAGCCAAGGTAAACAGGGCTTTCAATTGGTCGCAAGTGGCTTGTGCACTGGAAGTGGATATTCTGCTTTGTCAGTTGGGTGATAGGCGTGATAATGACGGAGAAATCCTTAATGAACTTGCGGTAGAAATTGGCAAATCCAATGAACCTCTGTGTACTCTTCCTGTCTGTAGGAGTGAGCCATTAGGATGGATTTGACTTTTTGTGGATCCATGGAGATTCCTGAGGTGGAGATGATCAGTCCCAAGATTTGGATGGTGTCTCTCAAATTCGCACTTCTCAGCCTTTGCATAGTCCATGATTTCTGATTCGACTGAGAACCTTTTTCACATGCTTTACAGTGTGCCGAGAGCGAATTGGAAAAGATGAGGATATCATCTAGATACACGATAAGGAACAGATCAAGGAAGTCACTAAAATATCGTTAACAAAATGCTGGAATGTTGCTGGGGCATTACATAGCCCAAAGGGCATAACAAGGTACTCATAAATGTCCAAATCTAGTATGGAAGGCAGTTTTCCATTCATCCCCCTTGCGGATTTGTATGAGGTTATATGCCCCCCGTAAGTCAAGATTTGTGAAAACAACGAAAGTCTTAAAACGTTGAAAAATCTCTGGAACTAAAAAGGCAAAGGGTATCTGTTCTTGACAGTAATTTTACTCCCGGTAATATACGCAAGGGCGCAGAGTATGATCCTTCTCCACAAAGAAGATTCCCACACCAGCGGGGGATGTGGAAGGCTGGATGAAGCCTTTCTTCAGATTCTCGTCAATGTACTAACGTAGTACCTTAAGTTCTAGTTTAGAGGGGGGAAAAATGTGCCCAAACGGGATTTCAGAACCCGGCAACAGTTCAATTGGGCAGTCGTATGGGCGATGAAGGGGCAGAGTGTCTGCTCCTTGTTTATCAAAAACATCCAGAAATTTGTGATAAACTGCAGGTATGAGTTGTGACACAGGAGAGTCAGTATGTACTGCCAGGAGAGGTGCAGGTGTCATGGACATGGGATGAAGGCAGGACTGCTGGCAATAGGAAGAAGAAAAAAGGTAATTTTCCCAGTAACCCAGTCTATCAGCGGGTTGTGAGCCTGCAACCAGGGAATGCCCAGGATAACGGGGAACAAGGGTGATGGGATAATATCCAGGCGTAGGTGTTCCTGATGACCCGTATCAGACGTAGCCAGTAGTGGGCAGGTCTCATGTGTTATCGGCCCGGACCTGAGATGGGATCCATCGACCAGGTGGATGGACAGCTGGTAGGTCTTTGCACAGGAATTTGGTGATGATGAGCAAAGTCCTTATCCATAGAACAGCTGCAGGCCCCGAAGTCGACTATAGCTGGTACCTGAATGTTTCTCCCGGGGAGCTGAAGTGACAAGGATAGGGTAACATAAGCGGATCCCCTTGATCCAGAGCAATTGGCAAGGTAGGCAGAGGAGGTAATCCCAGTCCTTGTGGGTCTCACGGGGCAGTTTTGGAGAAAATTACACGCTACCCCACAGTATATACACAGGCCCATTCTGCGTCTTCGCAGCTTCTCAGTACTGGAGAGTGGAGAACGAAAAAGTCCCAATTGCATAGGTCTGGTTATGGTACCAATCCTCTCTGCTCTCCTTTCCCTAAATCGACGATCAAGCTGGATAGTAAGATTAATGAGGCTTTCAAGAGATTTGGGAACCTCCACTCGAGCAAGCTCGTCCTTGAGTCCTTTGGACAAGCCAAGGCGGAATTGATGCCATAAGGCCGCATCGTTCCATCCGGAATCTGAGGCCCATGAGCGGAATTCTGCAGCATAGTCCTCGGCATGTCGATGACCCTGTTGCAAAGTATGGAGGATGGATTCTGCGGTAGCAGTGCGCTGGGGGTCATCATATATCTGGGCCAGGACTGAGATATTTTGTTCAAGGAGTTGGTGGGCCCAAGATTGTGATTCTCCAAGAAGTAGGGAAATGACAAATCCCACCTTAGTGCTTTTAAGTGATAAAGTTATTGGCTGCAAGGAAAAATAAAGATCACAAGAGTTCTTGAACGCACGGAACTAGTGCCGATTGCCTGAGAATCGCTCTGGTGCAGGAACTGAAGGTTCAGGTGGTGATATGACTTGTGAGTATGCGAAAACAGTCTGTTCAGATGTGGAGCAGTCTGGTGCGATAGCAGGTGCAGGAGTTGCTGAGGCAAAAGTTTGGATGCGACTTTCCAGCTGTGCATGGCTCTTTTGCAGAGTGCTGACTGCTCGTGTGAGGGAGTCAAGTTGCTGGCATAGCAGTTCCAAAAGGTGAAGCCTCTCTCAGTCTCCGACATCTGGCTGAGTGGTACTGTCACCTACCTGGTGGAGACTGAGCTGTAGAGAGGGCTTCTCTTGCACCTCCTGTCTAGCATCCCTGGCAGAGATGACAGGGAGTGAAAGACACAGAGTGGCACGAGGGCCAATGTAGCAGGTGGCTCAGTTTGGTGTCATCTGCAAAGACTGAAATGGTACTTTTAATCCCAGACTATCATTTATATTAAAAAGTAAGAGTCCCAACACTGAACCTTGGGGTACACCACTAATAATCTTAGACCATTCAAAGTATGAATCATTAACCTCTACTCTCTGAACAGTCTTTTAGCCAGTTTTCTATCCATTTACAAACAGATTTTTCCAAGCCTTTAGATTTTACATTACACATTAGCCGTGTGTGAAACGGTGTAAAATACTTTTGCAAAAATCCAAGTATACTTATCCACAGCCACTCCTTTGTCTAAGTATTTGCTTACCTTCTCATGGAAATAAATCACATTTGTTTGACAACATACCAATATGTTCTCCCAGAACAAGACAACATCCACCTCACCGTTTAACCTTATTGGCTGGGCTGAAAGTGGTTAAGAAATATATACTTCCAGTGACCAAGTTCAATGTGTTTTGTGAGCTAAAAGTCACCTTCATCAGTGATGTTCAGTGTAGAATGGCTCTGCCGTTCCAGCCTTTACAATAAGAGCACAAAATAGACTAGCTCTCTTAAATGGGTACACTGGGAGCGGTTATGGCGTTTCTAGGTTACCATCATGCCAGAGTATCCATCCAGAAGAGCTACATGGTTTTGTCTTACAATAAAGACTACTCCTGAATAGTAACTCTATCCTGGACCACAGTCCATAGCAGTCATCTTTGATGCTTTGACCTTCAAAACCCATTGGGCTTGATAAGCTGGTGAAATTAAGTAGATTAGTGGAAGTGTACCTTTAGTGCATCATTCTTGTGGTGCACAAATATACGCACAGATAATACCCTAAGTTCTGCTTTCTGACTGATACCCCTAGACCAGCCTTTTTCAACCAGGGTTCCCGGGCACCTTGAGGTTTCTTCAGTGGTGCCTTGGCAAAATGCCTAAAAATTGCCCAAAAATTGTATACAAGCCGGCATGTGGATGAAAGTTGCCTTTATATTTACACTAAGTCACAGTTTTTTTCTTGCACCATTACAACCTTCAAGCTGCAGACGTCCTAATGACCAATGGCATCATCAGTTGATAAGGAGGATGTCAGTCACCTGCACAGCATCCTTGTTTGACCCTCCCCTGCCCTTCTCCATCAGCACTGAGGTCACATTAGCTGAGTGTTAGAGAAAAACTGAGGGAGAAGAAAAACATTCTAGGTCGATACCAGTTTGCAAAAGTGTATTTGATTTGAAAGTATAAACTACCTCTAACGTTGGGTGTCCTACTTGGACTTGTGGATGCTGCTGCTGCACTATGTAAAACTATTAGAATAGCTTTTACATTTTAGAATGGTGTGCCTCGAACTGTCCATAATTTTTAAAGGTTGCCTTGATAAAAAAAAAAAAAAAAAAAAAAAAAAAAGTAGAGAAACACTGCTCTAGACCATGACCTGCCTACCTACATCCATTTGGGAGGGGCATCCCTAAATACACACATAACAATACTGTGTTTTTTCAGCGTACCACACCTAGGTTTTAAAGAAATAATAAGGATATATTTATGAAAACACATTACTGAGGAGGTGCACGTTAATTAACATTTATTTACAATATTGCTGATGCATTTAACTTTAAGTCCAAACTGACTCAAAGCTGAAGAACATGTTGCAAAGTAGGGATGTAGAGTCCAAAATCTCCAATTTGGATCCACTGGATCAATAATAAAGACTGATTTTAAGAGCGAAGTCTCCCACAGCTTCTTGCTATGCTGGTTGAACTGGCATCGTAATTGTCAGCACCTGAAATACAGCATTAAACAGTTTTTCAGTAATCAGCTATATTGCATGGCACTTTATACAGTTCATCTTGAGAATTGTGTATTAACAGCAGGTATGTGCTATTATGTTGATTTACTTGTTAAATATAATTAACAGTCAAATAGCAACAGTCAAAAATAACACTTGTCAATAGCAGATGTAATTGTAAAAAATCAGAGAAGATAGATAACATCCTTATCTTTTGCAGCGTTTAAATCTTTATTGCATTTAAAGCATGAACCATCAGTTCTACTTAAAGTGTATATACTCACACTGGACTTCAGGCATTTTGGCATTTCCCTCTCCACAGTCTTCCTCCAGACTCTGGCACCTTGATTTCCGAATGACATGCAAAATTTGCTTTCATCCGAAAAAAGTACTTTGGACCACTGAGCAACAGTCCAGTGCTGCTTCTCTGTAGCCCAGGTCAGGCGCTTCTGCCGCTGTTTCTGGTTCAAAAGTGTCTTGACCTGGGGAATGCGGCACCTGTAGCCCATTTCCTGCACACGCATGATGTTTCTACTCCAGACTCAGTCCACTGCTTCCGCAGGTCCTCCAAGGTCTGGAATCGGTCCTTCTCCACAATCTTCCTCAGGGTCCCGTCACCTCTTCTCGTTGTGCAGCGTTTTCTGCCACACTTTTTCCTTCCCACAGACTTCCCACTGAGGTGCCTTGATACAGCACTCTGGGAACAGCCTATTCGTTCAGAAATTTCTGTTTTTAAATTTTGTTTTGCAAACAGTACAGAAAATGAGAGAAATTCTCACTAAAGTGAGGGAAATTGGCATCTTAGACGGTTGGCTCTGTAATATTTGTGCTTGTTAAATGAATTATCCCCACCTCTTGCCCTGGTGACAGCCCTTAAATTTTGAAGTTCCCATCACTTACTGTTTTAGTGACGAACAATCACCAATACACAGTTTGAATTAAAACCTGAAAGGAGGCCTGACCCTTGCCTCTCATTCAAAAAATAAAAATTGCTTTTACATAAACTTTAATCTTAGCTCCTATCCTGTCTAATTTCTACCATGGCCATACTAGGAGGATAGCTTGTGACATGTGTTAGGCATAGTTACTGCATAATCATTTGCATAAAAGATTAAAGAGGATAGTATTGGTGTGAGACGTATGCACCCAAAACGAATATATTATTATTTGGTAGATATGAAGAGTTAAACCATCTGGACACTTCCTGATATCTCTCAGGTACTTGAGAGTGTAAATGTGCAAAGTGTTATCCAATAGACAAATGGATACCGTGACATCCAAGTCTTAGATCGTCATTATCAGGGTTAGTATGCCTAACACCTGGAGGCAAGTATTAAGCTTACCAGAACCTCAAATCCATGGATAGAAGCAGACACTGCATGTGTAACAAGCCCAGGGATAGATGAGTCTCTACTTCTGTTTGTCATTAACATGGCAGCTTGAATCAGAACAGTTCTTGTTCCAGTGGTCCTTCACTAGAATCCTTGTCTTGCTGGTTGTGTGCCAATCGGTAACGTAATAACCAAACAAGGCAAAGAGAGTCCTCTCATAGTGTAGTACTAAAAAGCTTTATTAAAATGTATATACATGCAACACCAAATCAAACAGCTAAAAACACTTACAAGCCACCACTGCTAGACAACAGCATGTCTAATCAGTAAGTTCCACTGTCTGCCTCCATCCATGAGGTAGAGGTTCTGGTAAACTGAATACTTACCTCAAGGTGTTCGGCATGTGATCCCTGATAACTGCAGATCTAAAAGACTTGGATGTCACATTTGTCTGGTGGATAACACTTTATTTATAAACGCTTTGATGAACATGCTTTCTGTTTGCACATGGGATTATTAATTTATCCAATTGTGGATGTTATACGATTTTTTCAGGCGCTGTATTTATGCGTTTTATGTTTTTGTTGATTCATTTGCACCTTATTTTTAGTGTTGTCTATGCATATAGAATTGACACATTGAAATAGAGTTTTGATGACACAATGTTCTCAGAGATCCAAGACATATAATAAACCAACCAGTTTCAGCCCACTAGGTTTCACCTGTAAACAGCATTTCACTTATGGGTGGACAGATCTTTTATTTAGCTTCCAAAGCATCAACAGCAGTGTATCATCCTGACCATCCTACTTTACTGTGCAGAGAGTGCATTAAAAAAAAAAAAATTGATAGATGCATTTAGAGAGTTATATTTAGACACATGAAGGTGGTCTCAGGTGCAAACTCTGATCAGAGGGCAGCACATTATATTCAGTGGACTGCAGATATGCAACATTAGTTGGTCAAAGACTACAGACGTGCTACAAGAGATGGTCAGACAGCAGAGTTTGTGCAAGAGATGAGAGATTATAGGACTTGTTGGTGACTGAGGACATGCTACAGGAGACAATCTTAGATTGAAAACATTACATAAAACTGATAGGGAACACAGATATTGCTTTTACAAATCAATGCTTCCACATTTGTGCTTCCTATAGTGCCATTAAAATGACTTACCATATTTATCGGCGTATAACACGCACCTCAAGTTTAGGAGGAAATTTTAAGGAAAAAAAACATTTAAATGTCCATCAATGCAGCCTTATCAGTGTCCATCTGCAGCCTTGCACAGCGTCCATCTGCATGCTTGTCAGTGTCATTTGCAGCCTTGCATCATTGTCAGTGTCACTTGCAGTCTTGCAGCATCCACCTGCAGCCTCCTCAGTGTCATTTGCAGCCTTGCCCAGGCTGCAGTTAAACTGCAGTGACATGTCAGTAACACTGCAGTTTGAAAATTGGCCCATTGGCCGTTCTCGGCAGAGAACGGCCAAAGGCTGCAGAGAACGGCCAAAGGCTGCAGAGAACGGCCAAAGGCGGCCGAAAGCTGCAGAGAACGGCCAAAGGCGGCCGAAAGCTGCAGAGAAAGGCAGAAAGCTGCTGAGAAATGCCGAAGGCGGCGGAAAGCTGCCGAGAAATGCCAAAAGCTGACGAGAAAGGCCGAAAGCCGCCCAGAGGCTTACAACGGCGGGGGATCGGCGTACAACACGCACCCCTGATTTTAAGGGGAAAAGGGTGCGTGTTATACGCCGATAAGTACGGTAATCCAAATTAGATTTTTCTTTCACTCTAGAAAAAAAATATAAACGTCAGGAGCTACAAAGCCTGTTGCTGTGGACTTTTAATATTAGGACACTTACTTGTCCAGGAATCCAACTCCATCCTCACCCGGGCTAGTGCTTTACTAGGCTTCGCATTCCTGGTGCCAGCATCTTATCTGTGGGCAGCTGGCTGTGCTGCTTGCGGCTCCACAGCCGGCTGCCCACTGCACATGCGTAAGCCATGCTGTGCATTGTGAATGACCCGCAGTCTTCTGGGACCTGTGACATATCACAGAAGACTGCAGGGAGAGGAGGGGGAGAGGAGAACTGTTGAAACTATGAAACTAGGTACCCCCCCCCCCCCCCAAATTGTTTTTATTTTGGATAGAGCAATGGAGGGTTATAACCCGTTAGATAATTTTTTGCCATCTATGTCCCATTGCAGAGATTTCCATTCACTTCTTGTCCCATAACCAAACAGGAAGTGAGGGGAAATCCCTGCAAAGTAAGGGAATTCCTTGGGGACCCCAAGGTCACCAGTCCAGAACAACCCAAAATTTGTGATTTTCCCTTTACTTTCAATGATATTGGTAAACAGGACAATTAGAGAGGATGACTCTCCTTAACAGGGGCACAGACAGCAATAAAAACTGACAAGCATTCTAATACCGGTGCACTCTATCCAAATCTATAAAGCTTTACCTTTAGTTATAGTTTAAAGTGGAACTTTCCCTTTTGGGTGAAGTTCCATTTAAAAAAATAAATGAAAGAGCAAAGGGATGGAGAGCACAGGAAAAGTAAGATAATGTAAAAAACATAAACCAAGTCTTTTAACTACTAGAACCCAGTAAAATAATATTTTTAGAGGGAAACACAGACTATTGTCTGCAGTGGAGCCACACAGCAAGTGCCAAATCACTGCAGACTGGGCATCAGAGATATATTAATACAATTAAGCTTTTTTTTTAAAAAATATATGCAACCAAGTTATGTTTTTTTAATACTAGTTCACTTTTGTGCAAAGGATAGAAAGGTGGCGGCACTTCCAGCATAAAGTGTTCATATCTTTATTGGAAATCCATTAAAATTGAGGACAAGACATACGTACAGCTCATGGAAAGTCAGCAAACGTGTTTCACACTCCTGTGCTTAACCTCCCTGCGGTGTTCCTGAGTCTGGCTCGGGTTGAGTTTTTTGTACCAGGAGCAGTAACCCCAAGCCAGAGTTGCAGGATACAGGGGGAAGTTACTTACCTTATCCCCTGGATCCTGCGATGTCTCCCTGCTGTGTGAGCGAGCCGTCCGCTCGCTCGATTCCCACAGTGCCCGAGTGCCGCTGATCTCCGTTCCCTGCGACGTTACGACGCATGGGAGCGGAGATCGGCGCCAAATTCAAAAAAGTTTAAAAACACAATACACATACAGTACTGTAATCTTACAGATTACAGTACTGTATACAAAAAATACACATCCCATTTGTCCCTAGTGGTCTGCCCAGTGCCCTGCATGTCATTTTATATAATAAAAATATTTTTTTCTGCCTGGAAACCGGAGATTGTCCATAGCAACCAAAAGTGTCCCTTTATGTCAAAAGTGGTTTTAGACCAGCTAGAAAACACCGATAAAAAATTAGAATCACAATTTATCATCAAACAATAAATTTAATGACAGCAACTATTCTGCAACTGAGCAAATTTCAGTGTTTTTGATTTGATTACATTATTAAATAATTTTTATATATATTTTTATTATATTATAATTTATGATTTTGTGTTTCAAACTTTATCATACCCGGAATGTCTACTAGACTCTGGTTCGGACAGATTTAAGTGAGTTATTCATAAGAATTGCATGCCTACAATATAAAAACGCCAAATTTCCATGCAAAATAATTGTACCGCTTTCAGCACTAAATTCCAGACAGAATCATACCGCCAGGGAGGTTAATCATTGCAATGATTAAGGACAGGAGTGTGAAACACGTCTGCTGACTTTCCATGAGCTGTATGTGTATTTATTATCCTCGATTTTAATGGATTTTCAATAAAGATATACATTTTTTAGGCTGGGAGTGCCACCACCTTTCCTTCCTTTGCACTGGAGACTTGGTCGCAGACATAGGAAGGCACCCGGCCTCTACATAGCAGCACAGGATCTCACGGGTCACCTGGAGCAGTGCACCCCTTCTGTCATTTCTTGTTCGCTCACCTTTGTTTCTTTGTTAAACTGAGCACCGCTTTCCTCCTGGATAATATTGTAGGGAATGAAGATATCCATAAGATACAAGTCAGGACGTCCCAATAATACAATCCGATCTTCACCAAGGTCTAGTACAAGAGATCGGATAGAGGACTGCAAAGAGAAAATAAGCATTTATAGGACTCCTTTTGGAGAAAGGAGCACATGGCTTTAGTAACATAAAATTACGGTACAGTAGTCATCATGGAGGTTACTTGTCACCTCTTTTTGATATGATCTTTATAAGGTGTTGATGCCATTGTTTTGGGGAGCTCATACCTCATTAGGAGGGGACTTCAACGTTCCCCTGCAAACTCTCATGGATTTCTCGATGATACTTTCACACTGCCCTATCGGGCCCTATGTCAGTTTAACCTACAGTTTCAGAATCTCAGATTGCATGACACTGGCGCATATTACATCCTAAAGATAAAGACTATACTTTTGTCTCGGCGTCCCATGCAAAGTATTCTAGGCTGGTTCACTTATGTCGCGTACACATGACCGGACTTTCCGGCAGAAAAGGTCCGATGGGATCATTTCATTGGATATTCCGATCGTGTGTGGGCTTCATCAGACTTTTCAAAAAAAAAAATTCTGACGGACCTAGAAATAGAACATGTTTTAACCACTTAAGGACCGCCTCACGCCGATATACGTCAGCAGAATGGCACGGCTGGGCACAACCACGTACCTGTACATGGCCCTTTAAGAGCTCCGTGACCGCGGCCGCAGCTGGTGTCCCGCAATCGGGTCACAGAGTTGAAGAACGGGGAGAGGTCTGTGTAAACAAAGCCAAAGCGACGCCCCCCTAAAGAAAAAAAAAATAAACAAACACACACACACTTAACCCCTCCCCCCAGTGGTTAACTCCTTCACTGCCAGTGTCATTTACACAGGAATCAATGCATTTACATAGCATTGATTTCTGCATAAATGACAATGGTCCCAAAAATGTGTCAAAAATGTCCGATGTGTCCGCCATAATGTCGCAGTCACAAAAAATAAAAAATAAAAAACAAAAATCGATGATCGCCGCCATTACTAGTAAAAAAATAAAATAATAAAAATGCTATAAAACTATCCCCAATTTTGTAAACGCTATAAAACTTTTGCGCAAACCAATCAATAATTGCTAATTGTGATTTTTTTTTACCAAAAATATGTAGAAGAATACGTATCGGCCTAAACTGAGGAAAAATTTTTTTATATATTTTTTGGGGATGTTCATTATAGAAAAGTAAAAAATATTGCATTTTTTTTTCAAAATTGATCAAATACCACCAAAAGAACGCTCTATTTGTGGGGAAAAAAAGGACGTCAATTTTGTTTTGGAGCCACATCGCATGACCGCGCAATTGTCAGTTAAAGCGACGCAGTGCCGAATCGCAAAAAGGGGCCTGGACCTGGTCCGGCTGCAAATTGGTCCGGGGCTTAAGTGGTTAAATCTTTCCGATGGAATCAATTTCTAATCGGGAAAACCGTTGGTCTGTATGCTATTCCAAAAACGATGCAAGGGCAGCTATTGGCTACTGGCTAGTGAACTTCCTTTTTCTAGTCCTGTCGTACGTCATTGCGTTCTGAATGAATGGACTTTGCTGTGATCGTGTGTAGGCAAGTCCGTTTCAGAGGAACTCCGTCGGAAAAACCCACAGTTTATCTGACGGAAAAACCAGTTGTGTGCACGCGGCATTATTCCTTTCTCAGGACGACCTCCCTTTTCTCAGTTCGGCTATAATAGAGCTCATGGTTCTCTCAGATCATCATCATCCCATAACACTTACTGCACGCTCCCGAATTGATTTCCAGAAGTAAAATCTGGAGACTTAACCCCTCCCTCCTTAAAGACAAGGCCAATGTGGACAAACATTGGCCACCCTGCAAGAATTCTTTGTCATCAATGACACCCCCAATGTTAACTCCCTGTGGGAGGCTCAGAAATGCGATATCAGGGCAGAATTAGGCATTAGGCAGAACTAGGTGACACTACGTATTGAATCAAAAAAGTGTTTATGAGCAAGGCAATAAAAGCGGTCAGTAATTTGCTAGGGCAGTTCAAGCTAAGAAGGCCAAATCATCAGTTCAATGTATTAGAGACACCCTGGGAGATAAACATAGCCATAGCGAAGCAATTTGAAGAGTTCTATATAGATCCTTATACAACCTCTCGGATATACAACCTCAGCCTTTCTTGGTTATTTCTCTGGAATCCTTTACAAGGCAACAAAACCCATTGAAAATTTCCTATGAAAATACAGTCCTGCTCCCATCTATTGTGACAAGAAAAAAAGAGAGGGGTCCCCTGTGGGGTGGACTTTTAAAAGGCACAAAATGTTTTTTACCCCCAGAAAAATAATTTAGATGTGTATTATAAATCATTTATTACAAAACAATGATAATCACATTTACATAAATATATAAAAGAAAATTCAGTGTTTGAACAGCATTCAAAAATAACCACAAAGTATGAATATACATTGTAGTCACCATTTCTCACACCGCCGCGTTTCGGAGATTTAGCGTTTCCTCCTTCTTCAGAGGTGAGAGTATGATAGAAATCCTATTATGAAGGAATAATGATAGAGCAATATGTCAAAATACATGTTATCATACTTATAAGTATATAACAACAGACGATGTAAAAAAGGAAGGACTTACAACAAGTCGAACACTGTGTGCAAAAACACTCCAATGGCTTAAAAACAAAGCTTGGAAGAAAAAGGCTTCTTCACCTTACAGGTCCCCAGAGAGCAAGCATGAGTGAATGATTGATGCCCAACAGCCAATGGAGGAGCCACCAAAGCCCAGATGATCCGAACCCCTCCTCCACTAATAGGGAGGTTTATACATGTGTCGCGATAGAGTGGGGGGGGGGGGCGCCAGAGAGGGCACACTGGGGTCGGACAAAAATGGGAGAGCCCTATTGAAATAAAACATATGTATACATATAAGTATTTAATTATTTTAAAATACATTTTTATTTTAATTCAATATAACATGCCCAAATACCTTTAATGATGGACTTTTTGCCTACACCGAGGGCCTTGAGATTTTTTTGTATATAAATATATGTATTGTTGTTAAACAGTAGCTCTAGAAGAGATATATAGTGAGGAATTTATTAATTATTAATGTATATAATATTTTATAAATAGCTGATAATTATGCAATGAATGCAGGCATGTTAAAAAGGTATATAGTTGTGCATGTTGCCCTTAATAAAAGCAAAATATCAGATTATAGAGTGAGTAAATATAAAATACAACAAAGTAAATAAAAAACAACAACTGATGGTATGGTTGTAGAGTTGTATGGTCAGCACTCCCCATGGGAGTATAACACATAAATTTCATAAAAAATATATTTCTCTTATTTAATCGTTATTTTATTTTAGTATTTTATTATTTTTCATCCTATTTTCTATATTTTTTTTAATGTGTCCTAAATACTGATATTCAACATGCTATGTTTGAGTTAAAAAAATAAAAAATAATAATATAGATGGTGCCATGGATCTCAAATTGTGATGCAAGTTTAAATATCAGAGGAGCATTCCAAAAAAGGGAAACCTTACATGATCTTAAATGAATATATATGCTAGAGCTGTGGCATATAAAAGGCAGGGAGACAGAGTATTACCGTATATACTCGAGTATAGGCCGTCCCGAATATAAGCCGAGGCCCCTGATTTACCACAAAAAAACTGGGAAAACTTATTGACCCGTGTATAAGCCGAGGGGGGGGGAAATGGAGCAGCTACTGTAAGTGGAAAAAAGGGTCAGCAAATGCCCATCTGCAGCTGCATGTCCCCTGTGTCCCCAGTGCAGCCTACCTGTGCCGATCGATCTGCCTCCCACCGATCTGCCACCTGTGTCCACCAGTCTTAGAAGCGATCGTTAATGCCTCCTGTGCCGATCGCTGGATGTCCGCTGTCCTGTGCCCCCCATTGTTGATCCTGGCGATCAGCGTGTAAGGCGCCATTACACGTTTAAAAGCCGTGCCTCCTCCTCCTCCTCGTCCGTGATAGGAGGAACACCCGGTTTTCCCAGCAGTCAGTGTGCAGTGTTCCGCCTATCACGGACATCCTCTCATCCTCGTCCATGAGATGAGAATGACAGGACGTCCGTGATAGGCGGAACACTGCCCTCTGACTTACTGCTGGGAAAATTAGTGTCCGCCTATCACGGACGGGCGGGAGGAGGCGGCGGGGCTTTTGAACACTGCCGTCTGTCTGCATGACAAGCTGTTCATGTAGGCAGACGGCACTGACTCGAGTATAAGCCGAGGGGGGGACTTTCAGCCCTAAAAAAAGGGCTGAAAATCTCGGCTTATACTCGAGTATATACGGTATGTTTAAAATGAAACAGGTGGAAGATGTTCAAAAATTGTATTACCTTTGCTCCAGATTTTAAGTGTGTGGCCGCTCGTCTCGTCATCAACCCAGCAAGTGGAGATGATATACGAGATCGAGCGCCACGCTTATAAATATTCCCTACCCCTCGATCAGCTGTTGTGGATACAGCTGATTGCAGAGGGATGGGAAAGACAAGGGCTCTCTGACAGGCCCTCCGAGCGCAGCCAGGTCCCTGCGCACCAACGATATGCCGCGCATCGTGACCTGACCACACCCATAGCGCCCACGGGCACGTCAAGCTTCATAGGCGGACAGTGCATGTCCGCTGGGTGAAGCAAGATGGAGTACCGGCGTCAAATAATGACGTCGGGTCTCCTAATTCGCCGCCTCTTTCAACAATTTTGGGCGACACACCTCAATTGTACATGCGGGAAAAATTCAGAGGATTAAATTCCTCATTCTGGACCGCATTCATCCCAACCCAAGAGGAGGGGACTGGAATAAGTCCCTCCTCCAGTTGGAAGCACGCTGGATATTTAGATTAAAAGCGACTCAAGCACCAGGCCTTAATAAGGCTATATGGTTTAAACCCTTCTTGGAGGGTTTCTCCTCTGGAGGGATGGAAAAATAAATAACCTGTTAACAATTGGCAAATAATATCTTTGAAGGAATATCACATTTTCCCCCCTCTTATTCTCCTCATCCACTTCTCCTTTTCGCTTTTCTTCTTTTCATTTTCTGAAAGCAAAGGGTAATACAATTTTTGAACATCTTCCACCTGTTTAATTTTAAATATAATACTCTGCCTCCCTGCCTTTTCTATGCCACATAGCTCTAGCATATATATTCATTTAAGATCATGTAAGGTTTCCCTTTTTTTGAATGCTCCTCTGATATTTAAACTTGGATCACAATTTGAGATCCATGGCACCTTCGATATTATTATTTTTTTAAATTCAAACATAGCATGTTGAATATCAGTATTTAGGACACATTCAAAAAATATAGAAAATAGTATGGAAAATGGGGTGATAAAAGACAAGAAATTAAAAATGAAAAATAAGATACTAAAATAAAATAACTAATAAATAAGAGAAATATATTTTTTAGGAAATGTATGTGTTCTACTCCCATGGGGAGTGCTGACCATACAACTCCATCAGTTGTTGTTTTTTATTTACTTTGTTGTATTTTATATTTACTCCATCTATAAACTGATTGATATTTTGCTCTTATTAAGGGCAACATACACAACTATATACCGTAACATGCCTGCATTCATTGCATTATCAGCTATTTAAATTTATAAAATATTATATACATTAATAATTTATAAATTCCTCAATATATAACTCTTCTAGAGCTACAGTTTAACAACATTACATATAATTTGAATAAAATCTCAAGGCCCTCGGTGTAGGCAAAAAGTCCATCATTACAGGTATTTGGGCATGTTATATTGAATAGAAATAAAAATGTATTTTAAAATGATTAAATACTTATATATATGTATACATATATGTTTTATTTCAATAGGGCTCTCCCATTTTTGTCCGACCCCAGTGTGCCCTCTCTGGCGCCCCCCCCACTCTATCGCAACACATGTATAAACCTCCCTATTAGTGGAGGAGGGGTTCAGATCATCTGGGCTTTGGTGGCTCCTCCATCGGCTGTTGGGCATCAATCACTCATGCTTGCTCTCTGGGGACCTGTAAGGTGAAGAAGCCTTTTTCTTCCAAGCCATTGAAATGTTTTTGCAAATTGTTATAAGTCCTTTCTTTTTTACATCGTCTGTTATATACTTATATGTATGATAACATGTATTTTGACATATTGCTCTATCATTATTCCTTCATAATAGGATTTCTATCATACTCTCATCCCTGTAGTGATAGTGACTATAATGTATATTCATACTTTGTGGTTATTTTGAATGCTGTTCAAACACTTCATGTTCTTTTATATATTTATGTATATGTGATTATCATTGTTTTGTAATAAATGATTTATAAATTTTCAATATACCGTATATACTCGAGTATAAGCCGACCCGAATATAAGCCGAGGCACTTAATTTTACCACAAAAAAATGGAAAAACGTATTGACTCGAGTATAAGCCTAGGGTGAAAAATGCGCAGCTACTGTAAGTGGAAAAGAGGGTCAACAATGTCCATTTGCAGCCTCACTGTGCCCATTTGCAGCCATAGGTCCCCCTAACTTCAAACTTGGTAGTTAAGGGTTCCTAGATGCCCCCTAGCTGCAGCCAAATGTGGGGTCTCTGGACCCAAAGGGTCCCGAAATGACATTGCTGCAGATGGACACAGTTGACCGACTTTGGGGCCCTGGATCGCGGGGCCACTTGGTGCTAGGAACCCCAAATTTGGATATCTTCTAGTGCTAGTTCCACTGGGTTTGCACACCAAAAGTCGGGTCGGAAAATGTCATTCTCTGCTGCAGAAAAGTGCTTGACTCGAGTATAAGCCAAGGGGGGGCACTTTCAGCACAAAAAAAAATGTGCTGAAAAATTCGGCTTATACTCGAGTATATAAGGTACACTGTCTAAATTCTTTTTCTGGGGTAAAAAACATTTTGTGCCTTAAAAGTCCACCCCACAGGGGACCCCCCTCTTTTTCTTGTCGAATATAGGATGTGGCACATACTAAAAAATTCACCTTTATATTTTTGTGTAGCATATGCTGGCCTACAACAAAAATTCCTATCTATTGTGAAGACGCTCTGAAACTTGAGGTCCTCATCATTGAAGATAAACTGGACAGAGCCTTGAAAAAAAGAAACCAGGCAAAAGTCCTGGCCCAGATGGCCTGACTCTTCAATACTATAAGACCTTCCTGGATATTTCAAAGCCATGATTTCTGACCACCTTTTGCTCCTCAACATCCTCCCCTCCCCGTACTCCCCACCTCTTGGAGGCACACATTGCTCTGCTACCTAAAGATGAGAAGGATGACACCCTGGTTGCCAATTATCTTCCCATTCCACTTTTGAATGTGGACGTGAAGCTTTATGTGAAAGTCATGGCTGTCTGCTGCCCTTTCTACCTTCTCTGATTTCTTGGGAGTCGGGATCTAGTGGGATTTGTACTAGGTCTAGAAGCCTGCAACGACACTATAAAGGCCTCCGATTCTCCATCACTGGTTGGCCTTACAGAAAAGGCGTGGCTTCTTTTTCTCACTGGATGCCGAGGACAGGGTTGCATGGGATTATCTAGCAGCAACCCTTAGCGCTATTGGCCTATTACCCAAGATGCTTGGCAACATTCAGGCGCTTTACTCTAATCCGTCAGAGTATGTGTGAATGGTCATCTTTCAGACATGTTCTCTTTGAGAAATGGCATGAGGCAGGGCTACCCTTTGTCTCCTCTTTTATACGTCCTCTCCCTTGAGCCTTTCTTGAATAGAGTGCGGTCCAACCCCACTATTCATGGAAATACACAGCAACATGTATAAAGTAGCCGCCTTTGTGGATGAGATGTTGCTCTTTTTATCAGAACCTCACTTATCCCTACCAAATTTGCTTTGGGATTTGGAACAGTTCAGGTCTCTTTCCAATCTCAAGATCAATTATGTTACTGTTGCTTTGAACATCATGAAGCAGAGTGTTTCCTTTCTCCTGGTGTTCCGAGGCCTTGACATACTTGGGCATCCAAATACCCCGTTGCCTCTCTGAGCTCTTCCGCTGAAACCACCAAGCTATCCACCAAGGATATGCAAGCCTGGAAACCCCTAATGTGTCCTGGTTTGGTAGGGCGGTGCTGGTGAAAAATGTCTCTCCTTGCATTTTATAGATTATGCAAAGAGTTCAGATAATGGTCCCTCACACATTCTTCTTGCACACTCTTTTTTTTATTGAGCATTAAACAAACAAGGATACATATACACATTTTCAGTGCAACAGGCAGTATATCAACGGGTTACAGAATTGACATGTCAGAAGGAATGAATGTCGACTAATAAGGAAAGGTGCTCCACTTATTGTAGGCTGGTATCATGCCGTAGGTTTCAGTGGTGCTCCCAGGAGCACGATACGGGCTTGCTACTAGGTTACAGGGCAACATTATGCAACAGTCACGTTAGGGTGTACAAAATAGTCGTGCAGACTCAGTACCTGGCGGGGTAGGGTGGGCCGCTCGTGTTAGGGTGAGAGGGTACGGGGGTGTATACAGCTGGAGGGTGGTGCAGCACTCGTTAGGTCGGGCATGTGTCTGGGTCCCCGATCCACTTATCCCATATTTTGTTATATTTGGTTGGTCAGCCTCGATGGAGATACAGTACCTTCTTGAATGGAAGGGTGGCATTGACAGCTGCTATCCATGCCTGAGGAGTGGGGGGCCGCGCTTTGATCCATGTGCAATTTGCATTCTAGCAAGGAACAGGAAATCCTGGAGGAATATGGTAAGATACTTTTCTTCCTCAGGGAGCGGGAGGATCCCTAGTATACATTGGCGGGGGCATAGGGATAGGGGTGAGCCCATTCGGTCATGCAGAAATGTAATGACTTGTGCCCAGAAGGCCTGGATGTGCGGGCAGGCCCATATTAGGTGATAGAACGTACCCTCTGGGTCTCCACATTTAGGGCAGGAGGGGTTGTGGTCGGGCCTGAATCTAGCGAGGCGAACAGGAGTGAGGTACGACCTATGTAGGATGTAAAGGTGGGTAAGCCTATCCGACAATTTGGGGGACACTAGTTTGGAGACAGCAAGTTCGTCCTCCCAGTCCTCATGCTCCACCGCGCCCAGGTCCATCTCCCATTTAGGTTTTAGGTTGTGTGCCAACGAAGTGGCATCAGGTAGCAGCAGTTGATTATAGAAGAAGGAAATAAGCTTCTTAGGATCCTGTCCCTGCATCACGCTTACAGTAGATAACATTTCCAACCTGGGAGCGGATCCAGCAAATTGGGAATTAAGGGCATGCTGGAGCTGGAGGTGGCAGAAGAGCATGTGGTTAGGGAGGTGAAATTCGTCCTTGAGGGCCTGGAATTGTCTCACCGAACCTGCCCTCAGTACTTGTAAGAGAAATATTATACCCTTGGAGATCCACAGGGTCTGGTCGGGTATCTTGAGGAGTTCAGGTAGTTGAGGGTTGTTCCATAAAGGGGTATGAGCGTGGATGGACGGTGCTTTAGTTTTGTTTATGGCTAGTTGCCAAATTTTACGGTGGTGGGCAAGCATGGTCTTGTGGGGGAGGGGGGGCCGTGGGTACCGAGAAGGAGAATCTGCAGTGGGTGGGAGATCGGGCCCGTGTGGGTGGTGCATACCAGTAGTAAGTATCGGTCTTTGTCAGTCTTGTCAAGGTTGTAGAAATGGGAGAGTTGGGATGCTATATAGTATAGAAGAAGGTCAGGGATGGCGGTGCCCCCTAAGTGCACTGGGCACTTCAGGGTCTTCCAAGATAACTTATGTCGAGAGGTGCCCCAGACAAAAGGTATTAAGAATGGCTTCCATGGACTTAAAGGTTCGTATGGGGATGGATAGAGGGGCATGCCAAAACAGGTAGAGCAGCTTGGGGAGAAGGATCATTTTGATCAAGTTAATGCGCCCCATAACCCCGAGAGGGTGTCTGGACCAGGTTTGAGTCTTGGATTTGAGGAGGGCGAATAGTGGTTCAATGTTGAGTGTGATGTATTCCTCGGGGGCCCTGGTGCACTGTACTCCGAGATACTTGATTTGGCTCGCCCTGACCAGCGGAAGCGCTGCCTGGGAGGCCGTGGGGGCTCCCATGTCGAGTGGGAGAATCTGGGACTTGGACCAGTTTATTTGTAGTCCTGAGTACTTCCCGAAGTGCTTAATAAGTTAAAGCGCGGCCTCCAAAGAGGGGCCGGAGTCTTCCAAGTAAAGAAGCATATCGTCAGCATGCAAACTAAGTAGCTCAGTGATGTGTTCCCTTCGAAGGCCCCTAATGTGAGGGTGGGCTCTGATTGCTATGGCCAGGGGTTCGACCGCAAGGACATACAGGAGTGGTGATATGGGGCAGCCTTGGCGGGTTCCCCTTGAGAGTGTGAAGGGATCCGATGTCCTACCATTAACCTGAATCCAGGCTGTGGGAGCCTGGTAGAGGAGTTGTAACCATTTGATAAATTTTGGGCCGAAGCCGTACCTACGGAGGCACTCCCAAAAGGTACCCCCACTCCACG
Source organism: Lithobates sylvaticus (assembly GCA_028564925.1). Classification (NCBI taxonomy): domain Eukaryota; kingdom Metazoa; phylum Chordata; class Amphibia; order Anura; family Ranidae; genus Lithobates; species Lithobates sylvaticus. The sequence continues at coordinate 72,596,034 of CM053035.1, forward strand.
AAGTCAAATGCCTTTGCGGCATCCAGGCTCACCACCACCCTAGATCCAATGTTGTCGTGCATGGCCTGTAAATTCATGTGTAGTCTGCGGAGGTTAAATTCTGTATTTTTGTTGGGCATGAAGCCAGTTTGGTCCGGGTGTATTAGACTGAGGATGACTTTGTTGAGGCGGAGGGCAAGGATTTTAACATCCAACTGCAGAAAGGAGATAGGGCGATAGGATTCAGGAAGGAGGGGGGTCCTTGCCTGGTTTGGGGATGAGGACAATAAGAGCCTCCCCCATAGAGGGGGGGGGGAGGGTCTCAGTGTCGAAGATGTGGGTGTAAAGTTTTTGCAGTTTGGGGATGAGGGTGTCCTGGAAATGTGCGCAAAATTCTAGGGGGAGGCCATCAGAGCCAGGGGACTTAGAGGCAGGGAGGAGTGAGATCGCTTCGGCTATGCATTCAGAGGTTATAGGTGCCTCGAGCTGGGCCATTTGGGGGGGGGGGGGGGGGTGAGGGACGGAAAGTCAACTGTCTGGAGGAGTCGAGTCAAGTCAGCCGGGGAGTGGCGTGTGGTGGATGTGTAAAGGTCTGAGTAGAAATTCCTAAATTCTTCCGCCACCCGGTCAGGGTCAGAGGTCACTTCTCCGGACGGGGCACGAAGCTGGACCACTACTGGGGGGGTATGGTCAAGGTGGGCCATGTAGGCAAGAAGCTTGCCCGCACGCTCACCATGTTCAAAAATACGCTGGTTGCTATAGAATATGCGTTGTTTGGGCTTTTCAAAATGCAACTGGTCGGTCAGTCTAGACTGGAGGCGAAGAAGGGAGGCATTGCCCGCAGAGGGGTCAGAAAGGAACACTTGTTCTAGAGAGGCGAGCCTCTCCTCCGACTGCTGTAATATAGTTTTTGATGTGGCCTTGTGTCTGTTTATACGAGTGGAAAGTATTAGGCGAGCGTGGGTTTTGAAGGTCTCCCACACCAGACCCATGGGCGCAGAGAGAGTGCACACTCTTCATCTGGTGTCACAGACATCCGAAGGATTAAATATACCTGTCTGACCAGGTTAAAACATAAGGGTGGCATAGGTCTGCCAGATCTCCACAGCTACTACAGGGCATGCTTATTATCCCATCTGGTGGACTGGAATGTTCACGCTCCTTTTAAGGACTGGGTCTCTCGAGTGCTCTCTGATTTCGATTTATCATTGCATCTTTTGCCATGGTTGCATCTGACCCAGATTCTTAATGAGGCCAAAGAGCACCCACTGATTGGTCCATCTCTTCAAATCTTCTATCAAACCTTCCATCAGACAGCCTATGTAGGCCCTATGACCCCTTTATGCTTTAATCCTTTCTTCCCACCTAGCATGTCCACTTCCTTTCTACGACAGGGTTGGCCACACAAGGATGTTCTAACCATGCATTTTTTCCAGGGGGGGGGGGGGGGGGGGTAGGTTAGCGGACGCCATCAATGCTAAGCTGGCACCATTTGAGCTCTTGCAGTGTTCCTATATTATCATTTTCTGACCACCCGGGGCTCCAAGTCAATGTAGACTAGACCACAGATGCATTTGGAAGCTCTTTGTACCCGTAAACGACATGTTATTTCTACCTTATACACTTCTTTCCAAGATATTGCCTCAACATTCTCTATTTCTGCCTGTAAGTCCTGGATCCGAGTCTTGGACATTTCTCTCTCTGAAGAAGCCTATGAGACAATTTGCACATGCTTCCACAAGGGCTTGTTGAATGTATCCATACAGGAAAATTGGTATAAGGTTTTAACCAGGTGGTATTTGCACACCTTCCTTACTGCACAAATGTTATCCTTCAGTTTCCTGTTGATGTGGAGAGGCTGTTAGTTCAATGCTCCACATATGGTGGACATGCACCCATTCTGGATTCAGGTCCACAACATTATTACTAAAGTTACATCTTTAAAGTTGGACTTTTATCTGACGCAAGTTAATGCTAAATTATGAATACCTTGTCTTTGACGTTCTACCACTTTCCCCACAATGAGGGAATGGTTCCGCAGGATCAATAGCATGGAGCAGATGGAGGTATTGATAAATATTGCACAAGATAGGATATCTAGGTTTACCACCACCTGGGCTTGTTGGCTGGGTTTTAAGACGTCTGCTGAATACAATTCCTAATTGTAGAATTTTTATAGCTACCTCTACTACCAGTTAGCAATTTGTTGCACTTTTTTTTTTCTTTTTTATGCTCACTGGATCTTGAGAGTCTAGCGAAACCGCTCTCTCAGCTCTCCTCAAATTTGGGAGATGGAGTGTGGGAGAAGCTTGAGGACGGCTTTTGCTGGATTTGGACCCCCTTTCCTTCTACAACCATCCCCCAATTTTTTTTTCCTTTTGCCTCACTGCCTCTCCTCTTGGCCTTATCTGTTTCTACTTCTTTTTTTCTGTTTTTATCCCTATTTGACAAACCAGAGTCTGCTTTAAATGGGAGCCACTAACAAGGGAAATGAAAAACACAAGTGAGACATGCTCTCATATTGCTATTATTGCTTTAGATTTCATGGGTCCTCCGGTGTATTGTTTCCTCTGCAAGACTATGGGTATAGGCATGTCCCCTGACCTATTACTATCTGTATGCTCCATGCTGGTTTCTTCTTTTGATTTTCGATTTTTTATGGCTGTCTTTAATATTGTATGTTGTGCAACTTTTTTTTCAAGAAAACATTTATGAAACAAAAACAAAGAAATAAAAAATGAAGGCCTACAGGGACCTTTAGAAACTGTAATATAGCTAAAACTAAATTACTCACCACTTTAGGCAAAGATATTTCAGCCACAAGAAAAGTTGGGTGCCCTTCCAAAGGCTCTGCAATTATTGTATATTCTGGTACCTCTGGTGAGCTGAGAATTAAATCATATAGCAATAAATGTATAAATCCAGATCCATTTAACATAGGTAAACAAAGTCTGGTCTTGTGCTGGTGATACACATGACATTTTTCTTAGTTTGGAATAAAATTGGAAGAGCTAGAACCACTGGGGAGATACATTTTTATTATTTTTCTCATTGAGACTCATAACACCAGGACAAGATGAAGGGAAATAAGCTTTACTGGGGGATATTAGTTCCAGTAATCCTGGTAACATCCACAGATTGTAGGGATTTATTCTCACTTTCTGTTTTAGCTATGAGATAGGAAGAGAAAGGAAATCTCCACAATAGGACACATAAAGAAAAAAATAAATAAAATACAGGGCTTATAATGCTCCTTTACTCGATTCAAAATGAAAAAGATCTGTCTTATCTTAAATTGATAGTAAAAAGTCTCCTTAAAAAACAAAACAAAAAAAAAAAAAAATGTCATACTTACCTGCTCTATTGCAGTGGATTTGCACAGAGCAGCCTGGTTCCTCCTCTTCTCGGGCCCCTGGCCTCTCCCTCCTGTTGAGTGCCCCCAAAGCAATCAGCTTGATATGGGGGCACTCGAGCCGAGCTGCAGCTCTGTTTGTCCATTCAGACACAGAGCTGCCATTCTGCCCTGCCCCCTCTATCTCTCTCCTGATTGGCTAACTGACTTTGATTGACAGCCATGGGAGCCAAAGGCACCGCTGCTGTATCTCAGCCAATCAGGAGGGAGTCTTGGATAGCCGAGGTACTCGCGGGCATCGCTGGACAGAGATGGGGCTCAGGTGAATATTAGGGGGGGGCTTCTGCACATAGAAGACTTTTTACCTTAATGCATACAATGCATTAAGATAAAAAAAAAACTTTTGCCTTTACAACTTATTTAAACATTACAAAGCAGGAGAGCATGCAAGGATTTTTAAGCAAAAACACAGCCCACAGTACTTATTAGTTACCTGTTTAGGAGGAGAAGTATAGCCAAAGCTATTTTCACTATACCACTCCTATGGATCACAGAAGTGCAGTTAGTTCTACACTGCTATAACCCTTTTTAAGCCTACAGTGGGCTGAAGCAGAGCAGAGAGCTGGAAACCGACAGTCCTTGGCTCGCAGAATGCTGAGAACTGAGCGATCAGCAGTCTTTGATTGCTCAGTGCAGAGCCTGCGGGGGACAGATGCAGCATCGAATCGATGCTGCATCCACTCAGGGGAGTATCTTTTGTTCTAAATGCTGCACTTCTTTTAAAGAGGAAGTAAACCCTCCTCACAAAAAAAATAAAATAAATAAAAAAAACGGAACCTGCAAGGCAAAGGCATAATGAGCTAGTATGCATAGCATACTAGCTCATTATGAATAACTTACCTGAGAACGAAGCCCCCGAAGCGCCCCTCGTCCACATCCTCCTCCGCCATCGATACAGGAGTGACTTCCGGG